>OY720444.1:84407843-85007843 GCA_963082915.1 Dolichopus griseipennis
TTAAATTTTTTTTTTTATACCCTACACCTATAGAATAGGTAAAGGGGTATATTAACTTTGGTATGGTGTTTGTAACCACCTAAAGGAAGCGAGCTAGATATGGAAAAGTATATATATTTGTGATCAGCGTGACCGCCTTAGTCGATATAGCCATGTCCGTCCGTCCGTCGTCCGTCCGTCCGTCCGTAGGCACGATAACTCAAAAAATAATGGAGCTATCTTGATGAAATTTTAACTGTAGGTTACTAGGACTGAAAGTACGGCGGGGATTGCATATGGGCGAAATCGGCCCATGGGTTCGGATTCTGGACCTTTTAATCGGTTTCAGGGCTAACGAACAAATATAAAAAATCACGATAACTCAACAACTAATGACGCTATCTTCATCAAATTTGTGCTGTAGGTTACTAGTAATGAAAATACTTCGGGAATTGCGTAAGGTCGGGATTGGACCATGGGTTCGGAACCTAGAACTTTTTGATCGAATTTAGGCCAAACGAGCATAATTCCGAAACCAATGAAGATAGAACCTCCAAATTTTGTATCAGGGTGTCCCTTCCTATTTCCTAAGTGTCTTGTGAATTTGGGTCCCATTGGAGTAGTGGGTCGGGGACCAGCCACACATTTCCGAAGACCTTAAAGCATATCTTTAAAATTAATAAAGATAACAACTTGAAAAAATGTAGAAGCTTCCAATTTGCCACAAGGGTGTTCTTTACTATCTCTTGCGTGTTCCCCTAATTTGGGATCAATTGGAGTGGTGGTTCTGTACCCCTCTCAGACCTCCCAAGTTTTAAAGGCTTATAATCGAAATTACTAAAAATAGTTACTTAAAATTAGGATAGACCGTTCAAATTGTGTACAAGGGTTAACTAGTACTATAAGTACAACGCGGACTATATAAGGGCGAAATCAGCCCAACGGTTCGGATTCCGGACCTTTTAATCGATATCAGGGCTAAGGAACATATATAAAAAATCACGATAACTCAACAACTAATGAGGTTATCTTCATGAAATTTGTGCTGTAGGTTATTGGCAGCGAAACTACGGCGGTGATTACGTACGGTGAGGATTGGACAATGGGTTCGGAACTTAGAACTTTTTGATCGAATTTAGGCCAAACGAGCATAATTCCGAAACCAATGAAGATAGAACCTCCAAATTTGGTATCAGGGTGTCCCTTCCTATTTCGTAAGTGTCTTTGAAATTTGGGCCCCATTGGAGTAGTGGATCGGGTACCAGCCACTCAGTTCTTAGGCCCTTAAAGCATATTTTCGAAATTAATAAAGATAGTTACTTGAAACAAATGTAGAAGCTTCCAATTTACCACAAGGGTGTTCTTTACTATTTCTTGCGTGCCCCCCTAATTTGGGATCAATTGGAGTGGTGGTTCAGAACCTCTTTTAGACCCCCCAATGTGTAAAAGCTTATCATCGAAATTAATAAAACTAGTAACTTAAAATTAAGATAGAGCGTTCCAATTGTGTACAAGGGTTAACTAGTATTGAAAGTATGACGGGACTGCATATGGGCGAAATCGTACCATAATTTCGGGTCCTGGAACCCTTGAAAAGTTCAAGGACTAACAAACATATATCTTAAAAACACCATAACTCAAAAAATAATGCCGGTATTTAGATGAAATTTAACAGTAGGTTACTAGTAATGAAAGTACCATGGGAATTGGTTGTTGTCGAGTTTAATTTCGAAGCCAAAGAATATATTTCCTATGTCCTATGTGTCTCCGAAATCTAGACTTAATTGTAGTGGTTCAGCTATGTTCAAAGGTACTTGCTGCATTTATATAAAATTTATTTTTATATTTAAATGAATTATATGAAAAGGTGTAAATTTTTAATTGTATTTTAGAAATACATTTATTGCATATTTTGCGTTTATAAGTTTTTCTATTAGGTATATAAACTAACCATTTAAAATAATAGCAATTTTTAAAAATTTGGATTATTAAATATATTATGCTTTGATTATCTTTTTATCACAAAATTTAATAATTAGAATTTTTTCATTTTGTAATTGAATTGGAATAAATATATTTTTATTTATTTCAAGTTTGTTTGTTTTTTATAGATAAATTAGTAGGAATTTGTAATATTTTTTAATAGATAGGGTAATTAGAAAATGTTTTTAGTATTATACAGTTAATTTGGTTAGCTATGTCTTACGATCAAATTAATAACAGCTTCTATGGTGTTAAAATGACTTATGGATATGTCCTTAAATTTGAACCAAATAGGTGTAGGGTATTTCTAAGTCGGTTGCACCGACTGACTGTTTCTTTACTTGTTTTATTTTAAAATAATTTCAAATGAAAATATAAACAATGCTAAACAAAATAATCCATTGATTTCAATATTTTATTGGAAAAATGTGTTTTTTATTCGATGTTATTAAATTATTTGAAAATTATTTTTTTATTTATTTAATATTTTTATAAATAAAAATAAAGTATAATATTAATTTGCAACAAATTGATTATTATTTAATTTATCAGTATATTTTTAATAATAATCTTTTATTTTATTAAAATATAATTTAAAAATTTGCTTCAATAAAATTAAATAAATAACTAATTTTGTTTTTTAAAAAAACAAACGTTAAAAAATGTCCAACGAAATACAAGATTAAGTGTAGAAACTGACAGTCAAGTCGGTTCACAAATTTATATAGTGACGCAATAGAATATTTCTTAGAAATATTACTTTACGTCATCTGATATGATCTAATTTAGTCAAACAACAAGCATATACCGTTATTTTAAACTTAATTGATTAAAGTTAATTATATTGAAAACGTAAAGTAAATTATCTTATTTTCATCATTAATATTGAAGAGGTTATTTTAAAATCTTCTATATAAGTTTATTAGATTGTCCATACCTTTCTTTCTATGCTAGTTATCTATGCTAGTTAAATTTTTTTTATTAAGTGTATTTTATATTTTTAATAGTCTTTCCAACAATCTTATTGTACAGAAACAGACATTTCCAAAATTTGATTTATAAAAATTTTGAATTTTATTTGAAGCTGAAAAAATTTATACCCCTTAGTAACCGTTATAAACAATTTGTTTGAAGATAATTAAATAAAATATTTTTGATATATTTAAATAATTTAATGTTACCAATTCTTAAAATTGATGTCTGCTTCCTTTTTTGTTTTTTTTTTTTTGTTTAATAAATCACGTAATAAATTTTATAAAAAAGTTTAATTTATAAAAGATGACTAATGTAAATTTAATAAATAAATTTATAGATTTAATCTGTAGATTAGCTCTTTTGGAAAAAAAATGAATGTAATTGATTATTAGAGCTAAAATACGAAATAACATTCTTTAAAAGTTTTGAAAAATTTATTTAGAAAAATAGTTTAACTTCCATTTATTTTAATCTCTGAATTTTAGGGTGGGGAGAGGAGGGGGGGCTGAAAATACGTATATGCTTATGAATTATATATTATATAAAAATGTTTGCGCACGCATTTTAGTTATGCATTACATGTAGTTACAATGGGGCTGAAAATACGTATATGCTTATGAATTATATATTATATAAAAATGCTTGCGCACGCATTTTAATTACGCATTGCATGTAGTTACAATTTATATTGTACATCCAAATGACACAAGACTACGATAAAATGTTAGTTTGAGCGCATTCAATCCCTTTTTTGTTAACTCTTTTGGGCCCAAAAACTTTGTGGTTTTATTACTCTCCTGTTTAAGTTCAAACTATTGACTTCATATTTTGTGTATTTGTGTTGTTCTGGGCTTTATTTTGCAGAATCATTTTTTTAACTGAGAGTTTTTCTTGGGAATGAAGTTGATTGCGATTCGGTTCGATCGAATGTTTATCATTAAAGGCGAAGGCCCAATGAACGCTTTGCATGCCTCGCTTGCTTCTAACGCTTTGACGCCAGCAATAAAATACATTATTTCATATGTAACTAGACCCAATAAACTAAGAGAGCAAAGCGAATAATGTCTGCAAAATTTTTAATTGAAAAATTTTCAGTTACTCGCTTGCTTTTTACGCTTTTGACATTAAATTTTGAGAATTACATTTTTTAAATTCAATTACATGTACTACACAAACGATGTGGTTATTTATTTATGTTTATAAAAAAAGGTCGTAGGCATTTGTTAAGACGTTCGACGTATTTTAAACGTAGACGTTCTTTAAATTAAAGAACGAATTTTATTTCGAATGTAACATAAATGCAACATATAAAAATAAAACATTTCGAATATAACGTACCTACTTGTAAACAACCATAAAAAATTTGCCTTATGAAGTATGACAAAATGTTTGTTTTGAAGTTTTCATTGGGTTGCTTTGCTTGCTTATCTGCTTCTGCAAAAATAAGCATGCAAAGCGTTCATTGGGTTTTCACCTTAAAGCGTCACATTGCGTTTTATGTAATCTAGCAATAATATTCGATGCGGAATGACTGATGTCGACTGACTTCTGGAATACATGAAAAAATCTAAATAATATACGATTTTTATAAAAACAATTTATTTAAATTTTAAATAAGAGCTCGTCATCGGAAACAAATATTATTTTTTATTTTTAAATTAATTAAATTTATTTTTTGCTCATTAAATTTAAAAACTGCGTTTTAAAATTGCTACTGAACTAAAATCATTCTTTGGAACTTTCTATTTTTTGCATCAACAAAACATAAAATAAACAATAAAATAATAATAATAATATTTTCAATTTTTCTTTCTATGTCATAATTAAACAAATTTAATTACGTATTATATACAGAGTTTAATTAGTTTAATTAATAAATAAACAAAATAATGTAATAAATTTAATAAATTACAAAAAAACTAATTTCAGTATAGGAAAAAATGATGATATTTGAATGAGAGATGAGATCTTGTTGTAGTGAGATTTCATTTTGATACACAACATTAAAGATTTTTGACCTTTTTGTCTATATATATATATTTATTAAATCAAATTAATAATTTACTAAACTATTAAATTTTTTTTTTTTGATTTACTTATATACTTATACTAATCATATATAAATTAAGTATTTTTATCAATTTGTTTGTAAATATTTTAAAAACTAACACGCGACTTTTTTTCAATTTTAAAAAGAATTTAAAAAAAAAAAAAAATAATAAAAATTAATAAATTAAATTTTGATAGATGATAAGAACAAAATACTGGTCCAATATTGAAACTGATCCATTAAAAAAAAACATGTAATTGATAATAGAAAATTTGAAAGAAATTTTTTCAAAAAAAAAATATATATATACTTATCATTAATAAGTTTTATTAAATTTCTTTTTTTTATTTTTTATTTTATAATTTAAAAAATAAAAAAATATAAAAAAAAACTTTTTCTTGACTAGCAAAATCTATAAAATAGAATTTAATCAAAGCTCCTTGACAGTTAAATCATTAGTACGAATTTGAAAGTCTAATAGATCAGTTATCACTTATCAGTCAATGAATAAATAATTTTATATAATACTAATATTAGAATTTAAAGTGCTTTTTGCAAAAAAATTATTTTTTTAAAATAAATAAATAAATTTATAAAATAATTTTTAAATAATAAATTTAATTAAAAAACAAAAAAAAAAAAAAAATTAATTAATTAAAAAGATTATAAAAAAAAAAACAATTAAATTATAAATATGGAAGTTCTTAATTCCGAAATAACATATGCATTAACATTTGAACGTAATACAACCGAGGATGCATTAAGTTTAGCATTACGAGGTCTTAAAATAAAAAATAACAATAATTTAATAAAAAATAAAAAACAAATTGATATAGTTGGTAAAACATTATCAAAATCTTTAGAAGAGAAAACATTATTAAGTTTAAGTGGATTACCTATATATTCATTAGATGAAGTTAGTTGCCATCAATCACATTCTAGTTGTTGGGTTGTTTTATATGATCGAATTTATGATGTGACAAAATTTTTAGATTTGGTAAGATTAATTACTTTCTTTATTACATATAACTTTCTCATTTAATTAAGCTTTCTTTTTAATCACTGCTACATTTGACAGTCGATCTTACATTTGGTTATCAATTATTAAGTCATTGTTATTATTTATTGTAAATAATCGTTGCGGGTCACTTAGATTTTGATAAATTATCAATTTAAAAATAATTGAACGCATGCGTCATTTTGACTGATGCTTTGATAATCAGGGGAACCTTAGAAGTTTATTTTTTTCGAAAATTTTTCGGAATTTTTTCGAAAATTTGAAAAGATTTATTTTTTAGAAGATTAAACATTAAGCATTTTTTTATGTGTGAATTTTTTTCACCAACCTTTGCTTTAAAATTCAGGGAAGGGCCCCTTAGGTTTTTTTAAATTTTTTTCGTCAAAAAGATTTTTAAGAAAAATTTCAAATTTTGATGTAAAGATTCTTGAATGATTTTTATTGTCCCTTTGAAGATGCGCATTTTTAGAATTTAAGGTTTTGTATACAATTTTCTCTAAATTTTCCACCCAAAACCAAAATGGAATATATCAAATTGTATTGTTTTGAGATGTTGATGTTTGAAGAAGTGTATTGTAGTTCGAATCCGACCGAAGGTTAGTAATTTTTAGCCACTGCTGACCGAAAGCAGTGGTTAAAACCTCGCCCTTCAAACGAAAGGTTTCTGGTTCAAAATTTGGTCAGATCATATCTAAAAAAAAAATATAATTATTAATCATAATAGAACTCCACATTTTATATTGAAAAAAGGGGTTACAGCTGTCCGGTCCATGAATGACCATGATGTTTAATAAATAAATAGTAGAGTAATTCAAAGGTTCTCGGAAATGAATTAAAACTGCATATTTGAGGAAGCAACTAAGGATATATCCAAATATATTTTTTTTATAAATAACAGACCAAATCTGGATTTGTTTCGTCAGATTTTAGTTATAAATTGATAATAACTTTTGCAAAACTTAAATTCGAAAATAATAAGAAGCGTGAAACTTATTATTTCATTATCAAATTCTATGATGCAAATATTTGTTGAAAAAAAAAAAACTGCAAATATTTGTTAAAAATAAATTTTATTAATTAAAAACAAAAACACTTTATACCAGTTACTAGATTAAGATTTTTATTGCCATTTAATTAATTAAAAAAAATATTTATTATTTTTTACTTATTTTTAATTATTTTTATATTTATTTTTTATTTCCGTATAGCATCCGGGTGGTCATGATGTTCTATTTGAAAATGCTGGTAGAGATGCAACAATGGCCTTCCATGGTATTCATTCAAGTTTAGCCGTACATATGTTAAAAGATTATTTGATTGGTGAATTGCCAGAAAAAGAAAAATTATATAGGAAAAAAACAAGTCATTCAATATCACTAACAGATATGCCAGAGTGATGGAATTTTAAAAATTAAAAAAAAAAAATCCATTTTGATAATTATAAAATTTCACTTATCAAAAAGAATTTAAAAAAAAAATAAAAAATTTTGTATTAAAACTTGTATTATACAAATTATTTTAAAATTGTATTTAGATTAATTTACAAAAAAAAAAAAAGAAAAAAAAAATTCGTAGACTTTTTGTAATTTAAATTTTTAAATATAAGTGTGTATGTATATATATTTAATTTTTAATTTTATTTTAATACTAAGCATTCGTGTTATATTATGGCTTTAATTTTTATTTTGCAAATAAGTAGATGATAATTATATTTGATTAAGAAAAAATTTAACGAATTGTGTTTTTTTTATAATTTTGTTTTTTTACTTAGTTTTTATTTTTTCCTAAAAAAAGGGGTATACAACATTTAATCAAATTTCAAATTATAGATATTTTACTTTTACCCAAAATTATTTGACAAAAGGATTGTTCAGTAAAAACTGCCGTTTTAAAATAAACAAATTATAAATTTTATGAATATTTATTTCAATTTCTGTCAAAAAATCGTGATATTATGTACCTGCTTAAAATTCGCCCTAATTAAAAATCTTCGTAACATTTCAACGAATATTTTTATATATTCCAAAATTTGGTCTTAATTAATTTTTCAACAAATCGTTTTAAAAAGTAGAGACATAAAAGTAAAATCTATTACCTTGAGCACAATGGGCGTAGCCATGACGCAGCATCAAAGTTGCAAAATGCCAAAAAAAAAACCGAACTATCAAATTTTTCAAGCACAATGGAATTTATGTTCTTCAATGTTCTAATAATTTTATGTTCTCCAAGTTCAAGCTAACAAGTATTACTAAATATTAATGGCTGACACAAACATAAATAATTAGCTATCAAGGTAGCGCAATTGTCGAAAGTTGAGTAACTTTGCATCAAGGATGCGTTGAAACTTTTTAGTTACTTTTAATTGTATTGGTCAATTGTATATCAATTAGTACTGTTTTTTAATATCTGCAGAGGTATTTCAAAGTTGTTGGCTGCGCTCATCGTTGTTATGATGTTAAATACTATGTCAAATTTTAGCCTTAAAATTCCCGACAGGTCATTTTCATTCTTTATGACGTTTTTTTTTTCAAAACAGAAATAGTTTGATGTTTACAAAATTTAGAAGCTCAATTATATCAAATTTTAGGAACTTGTGAATGTATGTCCATTTTTAGCACATTTCGAAAAAATTTCGAAAAAATTAGCTTATTAGTTTCACTCTGTCCGTCCGTATATTTATAAAAACTTTTACACCGTTTGAAATATCGAAAAAAAATCTTTACTACAGGTAGATATTGGAAAAAAATAAGTTCATAGAAGACTTGTGCCAAAGTCTTTCATTAATTTTGAAGAGTGGCGAAGCAACAGCCTTCATAAATTCCAAATTCCAAAAAAAAGCTCAAGATCGTCGCATAATAAGTTAACTATTAAAAATTTTGGGAACCTTTTACATTGAGGGAAATTATATATTTCCAAAATTAAAAGTTAACATTGAATTTCCAACACTATATTTCCATACTCTTTAACAGGTTTCTTGACAGCATTGGTATTATATTCTATGTTTGGATTTCATTATTATTCATAATTAATAAAGAATTGATATAACTAAATTAGAATATTATCATTTATTTTTATTCATATTTTTATAAAAATAAATGATAAAATACTCAGTATGAAACACTACATAATTTTGAAAATGTGCTTTTTTAAAAACCCTAGTTTTTTTCATCACTTGTTTGATATGAACTTTTGAAAGTGTATCAATCGCTAACAAACGTACGAACACCGCAAAACTTACAAAAGAAATTTTATTGGATTGTTATAAAAAATATACTAATTACAACTTTATTAGTTTCTTATTGGTGTTTTTCTCACACTCACTTGTATTAATTCTTAAACACATATTATTATATTTTTGTAATTATCTAATTATTAGTTTTGTTTTTGCAATGATTAGACACTCTTTGTAAACCTTCAAAAAAGTTTTTTTTTTCTGTCAAATAGTAAAGAAAATCAAAACAAAAATTTATTATTATTTTTTGATTTTTTTCTATTTAGAAATTTCAGAATGAATCAAAAACCATTCTATGTTTTTTTTTAAGTATAGTATACCTATACTTATTTCTATATTGAAATTATTATATATAAACAAATTATATTTTAGTAGTGCTAATTTGATTATGTTATCAATTAAATAATTGTCCTTAACCAATAAATGATTAAAAAAAAATAAAAAGTTTTAAATATACTGTATATGTTAAAAAAGGCAATATACTATTTATTAATTATTATTATTTTTTAATTGAAGGTGAAAGTGTTAATAAAATATGCGTTATAAAAATGCATTAATAAAAAAAATATATAAAAAAATATAACAACATATTCATGTATACAATTAATATGTATGTAGTATTATTAATGTGTTTTTAGTTCGAAATTCTATTTTTAAAATATACGTATGATAATTCATCACTGCATTAATAATTAGTACAAATGTATGTGCAAATTAAAAATTATTTTTTTTAACTTTTTAACTAAAAATCAAAGCCTACTTTGATTGTTTTTGAATATTTTTTTAATTGTCATCACGATTTTTTGAGTTTGTATTTAAAATATTTATTTTGAATGAAAGTTCTAATATTGATGTTTACAATTTATTAATATGTACATAATATTTTTCAAATTTATGATATAAACAGTGATTGGATATTTAGTTTATAAGGACGTTATTTTGTAACACTTTTATGTTTATCAATTAGACTTTTCAAATAACATATACGAGTAGGCTTACTGAGGAAACCTCTTAAAAAACGGCGCCTTTTGTTTTATCACTATAGGTGGTGAGGAAAAGGTCAACAAAATGCATAATTAATGTGCATATTTATAAAAAAATTAAAGTCAGCGACTCTACAATGACTCTTACAATGAAATTGTTGTTAAAAGGTTGAAACCAATTATAGAAAATAAAAATTTAATTTCAAACCATCAATTTGGATTTAGATCCAAGCATGCAACAATTGACCAAGTTCATAGAATAAAAAATATTATAGAAAAAGCGTTTGAAGAAAAACAAATATGCTCTACAATATTTTTAGATATAGTACAAGTGTTTGACAAAGTTTGGCATGAAGAATTAATATTTAAATTAAGGAAATTGATACCTTTAGTCAGATAGATTATTTGTAATTAATTAAGATGAAGAGTTCTCCATTAAGAGAAATAAAAGCAGGTGTGCCTCAAGGCAGTATTCTAGGTCCTATTTTGTATTTACTTTATACAAGTGATCTACCAGAAGTTGCATTTGCACAGGGGTTTTCTTAGTAATTAATAAATAAAGAAGAAAAACAGCGCACCTTCATTAGAAACGCCTGAGCAACAGCGGATGTGTTTTTTTTATAAATTGTTTTAATAAGCGGAAATTAAAAGGACAACAATAACAATATTGTACCTATGTATGATAAACTACTATATACAAGTATACCAAATGGTAAAGAATCATGTACTTATTCCGTATATAACCTTACTTGCATTCATATGACAATTCCAAATGCCTATAATTTATATTAAGATATTTGTATTAAAATTATAATTTGAAATATATGTAGGTACGTGGCTATAAAATAAAATAAATAAAATTCTTGAATTACATGACATTTTAATTATGGCACTATAAAACTTTTTATATTTTTCAATAAATATTTAAAATTACCTTTATGTTTGGCGTTTGTGAAATTTTTAATTTTTAAAATAAACGATTTTTTTTTTTCAAACAATTACTTTTAGCGACATCTATGATTTCAATAAAACAAGTTTAAACTTTTAACGTATATTAGAAAATTTTATATACTGGAAAAGAAATGACATGTTAACCATGGACACAAACCTTTTGTTTTTTGTTGGTGATTTTTTTTATTTAAAAAATAAAATTTAATAGATAATCGAATTGGTGAAAAATTAAAAAAGAATCAAAATAAAGTACCGTTATTATTTTCAAACCTTTTAAATTTTACAAATTGTACAAACATACATATTAGAAAATGATATTCAAATATTTTGTTATTCTTCCATTCACATTTTATATTTTCCTAATTATTATTATTAATATGTAGTTTTATTTTCTAATTAATTAATCGAATTGATATTTTATTGTTAATTTTTTGTTTTTTGTTATTTTATATATGCGGTATTAGTTATGAAATTATAAAAAAGTTCGAAAGTACGAAAGTGACCTAGCCTACCAATGCGGTCGGCAATTTTAGGTAAATGAATGTTGTAACAAAATACTAAAAATCTTAAAATATATACAATAATATTTTGATAATCTCATAATCTGAATAATTGATTGCATACCCCTATTCGGATTAACGTGGCCCAAAAACTCTCTAAAATTTATTCATAAAGACTTAAAGTTCTTTGAGCTCTTTTTTGTGCCATATTTCAAACGAAAATTTGAGCATAATTCGGATTATAGAATTTCCAAGCTTTAATCAATTCGGATTGTAGAATAGTTGGTGCTTTGTAAACGGTCATTCGGATTATAGGTGTTTCGGATTATGAAAATATTACAGTATTAAGTTAGTATTAATATAAATATATAAAATCATTTTTAAATTTCGCTTGGAACAACAGAGAGAACGAAATATACATATGTATATGACATTTAAATGCAGTGTCAAAGTTATGTAACTTTGATATATTGGTTAGATCACTTTGACATTTGACATTTCATTTAAATAAAGTGAAATGAAATGACATTTTCAAATGAAATTTCAATGTCATTGTAAAGCTAATTTTAATTTTATAACGTTTATAATATATGAACATTTTGTTATGTTTTAATAAATAGTTTATGTTGCTTGTTTTTTCTTTATACTAACTATAATATAGGATAAGTATCCAAAGATGGGTAAATCATCCATGTATATTTTTCAAACATTTTTTGATATTATTTCCTAATTTTTGCAACTAGAAACATCTAATACGTAGAATAAAAAAAACTAAATAACATGAAGTGAAAGATATGACCCATTTTGTTATCAGGGCAGGTATACGAGTATGACGGATTTAAATTCAAAAATTCAAAAAGTTAAATTCAAAAGTTGGTAATATCTTCACTTGTGGAACCTGTACAGACACCTGTGCAATTTTTTAAATAAAATAAAATTAAATAAAATTATATTATATTAACTAGTGTTTAACAAGAGGTTAAAAACAATTTTAAAATACTTTTTAATTAATATATTTATCTTGTAAAATAAAGATTAAAATTTATGTAATTCGCGCAAATAAAAAAAAAACTCAATGATTAAATCTGGTTAAATCATCAATGGTGTTAATTCATACATAGAGCAATTTGTTTTTTTTTTTTTTTAATTCCATAAACGGAATTTGCATTTTTAAATTTTTAAGAAAAAAACAAAAAAAAAAAATAAAATTAAAAAACTAAAGTAAAAATATTTCGAAAACGTTTATTTAATTAAAAATGCAATTTACACATGTTATCATATAAAACACGATACTTAACACGGAAAATCAAAAAAAAATGAGAAAAAAAAACAAAAAAATCCAAATTTGAACTATTTAGAGTTTAGAATTAAAACAATTTTTTTTTTTTTTAAATTATTTTTTTTTTTAGATATTAAAAGTGTTATTTTGTTAATATTTTATATTGGAATACAAAATAAAAAACCAAACACCAAAAAACCCACTTAAAAAAAAAAAATTTATCAACGTGACAAATTAATTCAAATTGAAAAATTTAACTTGAAGCTTAGAACTAATTAATTCATAGTGAATACAAAAATATAAATATTAAATTAAATTTTCTGCATTTTATTTTATTTTTTTTTTTAGATTTACTTTAAGAGTTTGAATCATTCATACTTTTCGAGTGGACTCTAAATTTAAAAGAAGAGTTTACAAAGGAAACAACGTGTCGTGCCATGCATTTTGTTGGCTCTATTTTTTAAGTTGGAAGATTTGTTTACGAATATGGAATCTTTGATTTGGTTTGGATGAGAATATATAATTTCAAATTATATTTAAATAATGGTTTTTTTTTGTTTTTAATTAAACAAATAGAGAGAATTAGTAATATATTAAATATAATATATAATATAAAATATTTATACAAAAACAGGAATTAAATTGAGTGCATTTAAATGAATTTGATTTGAGTGTCATAATTTTTTTTTTAACGTTAAAGAATTTTATTGGAAAGATTGTTAAAAAAACGAGGAAGAGTGTAGTAGAGTAGACTGTTTCAACTCGGGTATACCCGTATGACCATAATATCGACATTATATCATCCGGTTAATTACTTTTGGTAAACATTTAATTACACAGCTTATTAGGCTTTCAGGTATATAAGTTAAAAGGCGGCTCCTCAAACCTACTGCAGTAGACTAACCAATTTGTGTACAAACTTTGGCCATATAACCAAACTTTTTTGTTAACATTTCAGACACCCCAGCTTTACCATGTATATAGTTATTTTCATGTAAAAAAAGAAGTTGTATGGCAGCTACTCGAACCCGTAGAGCAAACTTGCTGGATTTTAATAGCGATGACAGCTATTGCATAAAAACGAATTTGTGAAAATTTCAAAATCCTAACTCCTTTATTTTTTGAGTTATCGTGGGAGCAAGCGAACATAGATATCTAGATCAATTTTCTCTTCGATTCAAATCCGATCCATACCTTTGAGTCTATATCTACCTCCCCTCTTTCTCTGCATTCCAAATGTAATGACAAAGATAAAATAAAAAAAAAAAAAAATTTATAGATACTCTATTAAGACCTCGCGTTAATAATCGAAACTAAAAACTAAGGGATGTAAATATTATACAAACTTTTAACCCACTTTTAACTGAGTACAAGGGTACAAGTACAAGGATTGGAACACGACTAAAATCAAATAGGTAGAGTGAATTTTTCATAATTATAATAGTATTCATAAGTGTTCAGGAAATATGTTAACAAGTTTAACACGACAGCATTTATTGGGTTAATACAAAAACTACATACGAGTACATTGGAGATAAATTTACTTTTATTTTAAGATTCCAAAGATTTAAATAACTAAAAAGGGAATATTAATATATACATAATTTTATTATTTTAATAACTACTAAACAACTTTTAACAACACTTTTGAGTTTAGAAAAAAGTTGTCTTTATGAAATATATGAATTAAAAGGTGACATCGAATTCAAAATTTTTTTTCCGAGAAGATCTAGAAGAATATAATTGTCTGGGTTGTATAGTTACAACCAGAGACGGACATAAGAAGACGATTTCGCTAAAATTAAGGAAGGCAAAGTTTTAATTGCAAGAATGTGCAGGATTTGCTAATCATCCCGAATCTACACAACCCTTTAATGTAGGATCTTCGAAGTATGCAGATTTATTACAGATTTTTTACAGAAATTACAGATTTATCTTGAACAGATTTTTGCGCTATGTATAGAATATTCTTGCAACAGGCAATATTAAGCCAAGCTCTGTGGAATATAACTGAATGGGGCACGCGCTAAAAAGAAGCGGTTCGATTGCCAAAAAAGCGTTGGCTTGGAATCTTCAAGGCAAAAAAAAATTTTAAGAAACTACGCTGAAAGGAACAGTAGAGAGAATGCATAGAAGCAGCAAAAAAATCAGATCAGACACTAGAACCAAATTAGAGTTAAATACAGGCATATTGTGAAAATCTCATGTACCCCAAGGGAGTAGAAAAGGAAAAGATCAATACATTTTTACCCTTTTATTAAAAGTCTTTAACGTTATTTTTCAAGTTTTATATTAAAAAGTGAACAGCAAAATAATAAAAAGCAATTTAATTTTAAAATTAAAAATTATTTGCAAAAAATTAATTAAATAAAGAAGTTCAAGAATGTATATTTAATATTTTTTTTTTAATTCGCCTACAGATTTCTTACATATGTTAATAAGTTTATGTAATTATTATTTTATTTACGGAATAATTTTTTAATGGAAATTGATTTATTCCTATGACATAACCACAATTTTGTAATTTTTAATTTGAATTTAAGTCCTTTAATAATTTAAAAGTAATAACGACAAATAATTTAATTAATTTTAATGTTAAATAAAATAATTTACTTTCGAAATTCTGACCTTTCATGCGAAAAGCTCGAATCCTAGTGAAAGTGAAAAAACTTTTCTGGTTTTCGACTCACTCAACTGCCATTCACCGTTGGGTTAAAATTAATGTCTTAATCAATAATTAATAATTATATATCCGTTATAAACATTAATATAATAATATAAACAAATTCAAAATAAAAACAAATAATTTAATTGAATAATATAACTCACAGATATGGAATACCATATAACTCAAATACAAAATATTACAATATAATCAAAAATAGAATTGTATATATTGAAAATCTAAGACGTTTCTATATGTGTAATTCATTCAGATCAATTCTAATAAGACAAATATAATATGACCCCCTGTTCCAACATGTACCAATGGTATAGACAGGCTTATTAGCCTAATAGTTGTACAGTTAAAAAAGTACAACTATAATCTACTATTGCTAAAGTATTCAGGGATTTAAAAAATATAGAAAAAATTTATTGAAATCTAAAATTGAGATGAGCTCGAACTTAAGACAGATCCGAAACAGTCGTTGTGATCGTGAATGATGGGATGATTAATTAAAGATTCAAAAATTCTTATTTTTTAAAAATAAAAAAGTATGAAAAAGTTGGTTATTCTAATGAAGCTATTTATTGTTTTCAAAATTTTTAATTATATACATTTGTTTGAATAAAATTCAAATTAATTTCAAACGTCAGTATTCCAAAGGTAGCAAAGTAGCCATTGGACTATAACTTTTCCCTGTACTTACCACGTCTATATTTCACGAACAATATTGTATTCTTTAATTAATTTTACAAATATCATAATATCAGATAATTAATATTATATATATATATCAAATATATTATTTCCTTATAAGTACTTATAGTTTAACAAATAAACAAATAAATAAAATATAAAAAAAAAAAATTCATATCAATAAAATAATTTTAAATTATTCTAAATTTTCAAAAAAAATAAAAAAACAAAAGAATATTAAAAAAAAAAACCAAGTGTTAACGACATCTGCTATGATAACTTATTGATTTCAAGGAAAAATTGTTAATTTTTTTATAATAGAATTTGTTTTTTTGAGGAAAAAAAATTTAAATCAAAATTTTAAATTTCTCATGCGTATCTAGAAGTACGTATCTAATAGATTATCTTAAGGATTTATGTACAAAATATTAAACATTTACTCTAAAATAGTTGAGTTCATATCAGGTCAATAAAAAATTTGTATTTTTTTAAGGTCATTTTAGGCTTTGTTTTTTTAGAATAAATAAATTCTTAAATAATTTATAAATTTTTTTTTTTATTTTTGTAAAATTCCATTCATTGAAATTTTTTTTTTTTTATTTATCTAAACGTAAAAATGTTAATTAGATTCTAAAGTTGATGGACATACGTATTTTTGATATTTACATGTTTAAAATGGGTATATATACACAGAAAAGAAAATTTATTTAATCCTTTTCTTTTTTTGGAGAACTTGGGATCAATTTTTATTTGACTCCTTTAAAAAGGATTGTGATTGATTTGATGTTGAATATGGGTTTCAGGAACTGTTAATTGATGGTTTAAATATTTGAATATATTATATCTACTTTTATGTACATAACGCTTAAATGGTTAGAATTTATGTAAATAAAGAATATCAATCATGAATGAGAAAAGTCAATATACAGAGTAATGGGATAGTAAAATTCCAAAAAAAAACAGTTTGAGTAATTTGAATAATGATATATTCTGTTAAATCTACATAATTTATAGAATGGTTGACTTTAATATTAAAAACAAAAAGTTGGAAGCAATCTCTCATATCTGGAGGAAACCATGTTAAAAGATATGATATATAGTGATCTGGAGTGTGAAAGGAATGTGATTTGTAAACATTTTAAAAGCACTGTAAAATATCTTTTTGCTGGTCCAAGACTAAATGAAAATGAGGAAGAGTGTAGTAGAGTAGATTGTGTCAACTCTGGGATACCCGTATGACTGTAATATAATCATTATATCATCCGGTTAATTAATTTTGGAAAAATTTCAAACATACGTATAGTGTAATGCTCATATAAAAGAAGGAGTTGTATGGCAGCTACTCGAACCCTCTGCAGTAGATCAACCAAATTTTGCAGTAAGTTTGGCCATTACACTAAACTATTTTTGGCAAAATTTTAGACACCCAGCTTCATTAAGTGGAGTACTCTCTCATATAAAAGAAGGAGTTGTATGGCAACTACTCGAACCCTTTTGGCCATTACTCGAACCAACTGCAGTAGACCAACCAAATTTTGCAGAAACTTTGGCCATAAAACTAAACTACTTTTGGCAAAATTTCAGAGACCGAGCTTTAATAAGTACAGAGTAATGCTCATATAAAAAAAGAAGTTGTATGGCAGGTGCTCGAACCCGTGGACCAAAATGGCTGGATTTCTTTTAATTAAACTTTAATTCTAACTTTCTTAAACCTTTAATTTTTCGGTAATTGCTTATGATCTACTCTAATTATAGACCTCCTTTGAGGTGATGCGAATTTTTCGCTAATTCGAGTTGCCTAATTCTTTTAAGCCTTAAAACATTTGAATATTCTAGGAGTTTCGACGATTCTATGTTTATGTGGTCTTCTAAGCGGATCTTATGTTTTTCTGCATATTTTTTAATTTCATCGCTCAAATTAGAAATATCTAAATTCATATAAATATCGGAATTTCGTATGTACCAAGGAGCACTCACAATGTTGCGTAGCACTTTGTTTTGAAATGTTTGAATTCTCTGAATATGTGTTGTTTGGCACAGCCCCAAAGTTGTCTACCGTACAACCAGATAGGCTTAATTATTTGGTTATATATAACAAAATTTTGTATTCTATTGGCAATCTAGGTTTTCGGACCTATGAGCCAATATATTTTTCAATATTTGTGTCCTAATTATATTTTTGATTCGTATGAGATAAAATAAGTGAGCTCTGTTGGCTTCTTTCAAAATTTTAGTATTTATTTGGCCAATTTTTTAAAATTCGCAATTGAAATTTTCAAAAAGTCGTCGCCTCGCATCAATGTAAAACATAAAATTTTAACAGAACTTTTTTTTTTGAGTGTTTTAAAATTGATGTTAAAATAATCTTTTTTAAAAAAAATATCCAATATACACACTTAATAAATTACAACATAATTTTATTTTTATAGTGTTTTTTTTTTAATTTAAATTCAAAATCTAAAAAACACGCATTTTTATTTTTCAAGTGAAAAACTGCGTAATTTTGTCTTTTTTGCAAGTTATAAAATAAATAAAAAAAATACGAAATCGCTTTTATTATTTTTTATTTATAAACTTGTTGGTTTGCGAATTTTTTTTTTTCAAAATTAAAAATTAAGAAAAAATAAAACAAAATATTTTATTAAATTTATTAAAAAATTCTATTAAATATAAAAAATAAAAATAGAAAAAATAAAACATTATATTGTTTATTAACACAGGTTTGATTCACACTATTTAACACGTGATGTTTTGTATTTAACACAAGATTTGATTAAATAATATTTTGAATCATGTTTTTTCTGATGATAAAAAACTTCAAAAAAGAATTAATTTAAAATGAATTTAAAGTTAAAGAATATCTAATGGAATGATTTGTTATTAAGTGTTTATTTTTTAAATATATTTTCTTAATAAAATTTGAAATTAAAAGATTATTTTATTAAGATTAGAAACTTTTGTTATTTTGAAGAGATTCAAGGTTGGACGTACAAATTTTTTTTTTTAAATTTTAGAAATTAATAATTTTCGATGAAGCTATTTGTTATTTGATTATTTTTGATTTTAGTTCAAAGTTGAGAACTGTCAAAAAAGATCTAATTTTTTTGTTATGTCTATTTGAGTTTTTTTACTTCACAGTGCCCTCACAAAGTTCTCTTTTTTTCAGTACTCAAATTATTCTAATAATTAATGACATATATGACGTAATCTTTTATATTTGACAAATATTCAAATATTAAGTAAGAAATTGGTATTAACTTGTAAATCCTTTTAAATGCTAAATAAAAATTAAATAAATTATCATTCACTTATTTAAAGATTTATGTAAAATAACATCATAGTTATCTATCAAGTATTAAAAATTTTCAAGTACTATTTTTCGATTTGATGGACATGCCATTTGCATTCTTCCTTAATTTTGACAGATAGTTATATCGAATCAAATCTTTGCATAATGATTCAAAAATTCGCAAAATTTTTACGTTTTGTTCTTCAAGCTAAAAATTTGCACATTATTGTTTTTACATATGTTGCTCTTTGTACAAATATTTGGATTAAATGTCAAATAAGTGATTAAAAAAACCAAGGGTTTTTAAAAAGGACATTTTCAAAATTATATTAGGTCTCTTCACGAACATTTATTAAATTTTAAAAAGTTAACTTATTATTTTTGACAGTTTTCATTCCGTTCGTTTATTCTACTGTGTAGTATTCTTAACCAATCAGAGAGCTACAAAAACAACATTCATATGTAAAAAGTTTGCTACACTTTAATATAAATTGTAGCAAAAATATATAAACGAACGGATTAAAAATAATACGTTTATTAAAAAATAATAAGCCTTAAGACTAGTATTTTATTAACTTATTAAAAAATACCAAGTTATTTTCATTTGACAACTGTCAAAAATAAAATGTATTAGTAATATTTGTCAAATAATAATTTTTTCTACAAAAAAACACGCTCACGAGACAAGGCTTTTTATAATTTAATAGGTTAGGTTATTAAAATTTAATAAGTGTTTTTGAAGAGACCTATTGAGTTTCATACTGAGTTTTGAGTAAAAAACATATGTAAAAATAAATGATAATATTATAATTTAATTATTTCATTAATTCATTATTAATTATGAATAATAGTGACATATACAAACAGAATATAATCCGAAAGCAGTCAAGAAACCTGTTAACGAGTATCGAAATATAATATTGGAGCTTCAATGTTAACTTTTTATTTTGGAAATATATACACTGATGACTGATGAAGTTACTGATTTATAAAAATGGGGAATTTTTAATGGTCCCTCAATGGGGAAGGATTTGAAATATTTATTAAGCAAACATATGGTGATTCTCAAAAATTTCTAATACTTTTACCCGCTAATACTTTTATTTCACCTTAAAAAAATTTATAAACGTCACTTGGCAATACTCATATGATTGCATTGTCATTATTGGCTTAGTACAAAAATTAATCACTACGTCGAGCAATTGTATAGTCATAAGTTGTTTATGAAAAGGTCTAATGTCCATGTGCTGCTTTTTTTCATCTTGTCATAGTAGCTATTTACAGAATTTTAGTTGCATATTATTCTTAGTAATTTGCAGAAAGTTTAGTTTAAAGCACTATCACCTCACTACGATCTGAACGCGAATTGTTTCGCCTACAATTAATTTTGTTTTTTATTTTTGTTATTATGATTTTTGTAGCGGAAAGTGATTATTCATAGTTTAATTAAAAAACAATTTAAATTATTTGATTTATTGCTCTAAAATCAATATGAAAGTGGTACAAAAGATTGAATATTGTAGGTAATATACATAATTTAAAAAGAACATAAATTGTAAGATTTTTATTTTTAATAGATGTGTATCAATATAATTGAACTAATTGCAATAAAATTTATATATTTGGAATTATTATTGGTTTATAACTCTATATAAGTCGTAATGTTCTTTTCTATTTCAGTTGGGATTTTTAAAAATGAAAATATCAAAAGTTAATTAATAAATAGTTCACTTTTATTGTTTTGTATTTTACAAATTTGTAAAGTTCATTGCTTTTATTTTTTTGATTCTGTTTCTCTTTTGTTTTATAGATTCAGTGTTGGTTGTTGTTACGTGCCAATGCACCAATGCACCAAATCTATATACCTATATATATGTACACTTAAGTACCATATCAATTTTAATTATGTAGATTTTAAATAAATGATATGAAATAAAACAAAATAAAAAAATTGTTATAGTACTCTTGTATTTTTGTACAATTTTATTTTCAAAGTCTATTTTTAATCTTTAAGATCTTTATTTTTTTGTTTTATAATAATAAAATACAATATATTATATAGTTAAAATTACAATTTTTTTGATTTTTATTTATTTTCAATAGATTAACAAGCTAATTCCGAAAAAAATTAAAAAAAAAAAAAAAAACTATAAAACTAAAACTTAAAAATTACTTAATCACACTCGAAACAGTTATACAAGTACAATTATATTATTTTTAAGTATAGTTTAAAAAAAAAAAAAACAAATAAGTCCAAAGAGTTTTTTGTAAACCAAGGTAAAAAGCTTGAAGCTTTTTTTTTTTGAATAAAATAAAGAAAAACAAAAATACACCACCATCATTATTGCACCACCAATTTGCAACCAATATCAATTCAATATTTACCCAACACAATATATTGCACCCCCGCCTTCAACATTTGTTACCCCATCATAAACATCACCTTTCACTGTTGTTTTTTTATTTTTTACAGATTTTTATTTTTATGTAAGCACATATATTTTATTACAAAAAAATTAAATGATTTCGATTTAAATTAAAAAATTATAAAAAAAAATAGTTAACAGGGTTGGGTTGTCCTCTTGATTTTCTCGTATAATAAAAGAATTGTAAAATTGATGGAAATTACAAAATTATTCAAGTACCACCTAAAATCCAAAAAATGTAAAAATGTAGCAGCCCTGATAAGGATTTTCAATATAAATGGCATGTTTATGTTTAGTACATTTTTTTAAGTTTCTCTTGTAACATCTTGTAAAATTAGATTCATTAGTATTACAATTACAATTTTTTTCAAACTTAAAATTTTTATTATTACGTCAAAATTTAAATATACTTTTCTAAAATGTCAAAATTGCTGCGATCATCAAAGTCACAAATTCATAAACTTTTTTGACACGTCAATTTGAAATTTGAAAATTGTTTGATTGTCAAAATGTTGCGAAGATCAATGCAATTTTGTAATTATATTATTGTTATACTGTAAATCAATAAAAATTATATATTGCTATCAAATGTCAAAGTCATCAATAGATGATCGTCAAATTGTTGACGTTTTCGGAAATTAAATTTTTCAGGCTTATAGAAAATTAAAAATGACGAGTTAATGATTTCTTCTTCACAATTAATTTTTGTTCTAAGTTGAAAGTTCAGTTCAGAACTGAACAATGGAATTGAAATTACTTTTCGCTTCAAAACAGTTGACAGTTAAGAATCGAATTCGGTAAACGATTATTTTATGTAAAATAATTAACCCTCATGTGAACAATCCTTTGAAATATCTTTTGTTTATATAAAAATTTTAAATGGAATAAATTTGAAAATATCAACAAATTCAGGGCTATGAAGGGATTATATTTTTAAGCCCAAATATTTTTTAAAGAAACATTTGTTTTAAATACATTCGAATTGTCAGTTGTCACTTGTCATTTTAGCTGTTTTCGGAAACCCCATTTTTTAATTAAAATGACATTAAGCTTTAATTTTTTCTCCATTTACAATCCTTTCTTTGTACATAGGAAACTCCAATAACAACCGCAATTCTGAATATGCATTTGGTCATACTAAGAAAAAATTTTTTTTAAATCTAAATAAAAAAAAAAAGTAGAATAAAATAAAAAAAATTTTAAATAAAATATGTATAAATATTTGTGCATATAATATATATTAGTTAAACAAGATAATTGACCAAACCTTAATGTTATAAACACAATTTTTATTTCCACTAAAAAAAAAAAACAATAATAATAATAATGAGGTAAAAAAAAGAATTAAATAAAATTAAAAGTGAAAAAATTAAAAAAAAAAAAAATAATAAGAAAAATAAAATTTTACAAATTCGTTGCATTTTATTATTATATATTTAACTGCTGCTGGATTACTAATATTTGCCACTGTAACACTGACTGCCATTGAAAACAATAAAAAACTAAACGATTTCAACTATCTTTTAATTTATATTTTTGTGAATTATTTTGGTTAATTTTTTTTTGTTGTTGTTATTTTTTTTGAGGTTCTACAAATTTTATTTCAATTAATAAATTTTCTAAATTCTTAAAGATACTTTAACAGACCATTTTAAGTAAATTTTAGCTATATAAAAAATTTCAACTAAATTATATATCCATTGATTTTAGAGATTTGGGCAAACAAATTTGAGATTGTCTGCCTTTTGAAGTAAGTGAAAATGTCATATTAAACTTTAAAGAGGTATCAGTCACATTCAACTTAATGTCAAAAGGTTTGAGACTTACACTATATTCTACTAAATACGCTTTATTCAGTCTTAATGCTATATAGACCTTCCTTCTTATATTTAAGTAATCGATAGATGCCGTAATATTCGGGAAGGACGTCGGCCTTTCAAACGGAGGGTTTCGGGTTCAAACCCTTGTCAAATCATTATATATTAAAAAAATATAATTTATAATTTATATCACATTAGCACCCCACATTTAAAAATTCGAAAAGGGTTTACAGCTACTAATCCGGTACATTTATTAACCATTGTACCTAATAATTAAATAAATACATTTTGGTATTAAAATATTTTGAGTAGATTTTGAGAACTTTTTATCAGCCCAAGAAATAAAATTTTTAATTCTAAAAAATCGAAAGATGCTGTAGCTTCCACTTGTATACATATTAGCTATTGATCTGAGATATATTTTATTAGATAATTTATTAGATTAGATATTAAGTGGTTGTGAATCGATTCAAATATTTATTAAGGGGTCATGTCAATTGTTGCAAATAATAAAGAATTGACATTTGATATATTTTTGCTCTTTAAAGCCATTTTTACAGCTATATTATTAATATTCTGAAATGATTTAACTTCTATTATAAGGTTTTATCTTCAAAATAAAAGTAAGAAAAATAATGCATAAGTCCGGATTTTTGAAGAAAACATAATTAATTTAAAACTCGATTGGACGAATTCATAAAACTGATCAATGACGTAGTAGTAAAAACGCCGACTTCCAAGTGGAAGGTTTTAGGGTTCGAAATATCGTAAATTTGTATAATTATATCGTAATAGTTTATATCGTATTATAAAATGATATATATCTTGTGTAAAATTATAGATGGCGCACAAAATTTGCAATTTGGGTATTTATAAACTTATACAATAGTTATTAGCTACAGACGAGTAATTAACGGCTTAGTGAATATAACGATTAAAGAAATTGAAACATCATCTAAATGATTTAGTGAATGCTCTATACTCCTAAAAGGTTATAGAAAAGGGATAGCAAAAAAATATTAATTGTTGTAAAATTGACATTTTACCCAATAAACAAGTGTGGCTTATAATTATATATTTGAATGCAAGAATTTTATAAGTATAATAATTTGGTTAGTGATAGAATTGTTCTTTAAAATTTAATATGAATTATTTAACGGTACACTTTGTAAAATTTTCTTATGTGACAATCGTGTAAAACTCTTAATTTTTTAGAAAAATCTAAATTTAAATAAGTAAGAAATTTTGTAAATAGATAATTTATGAAAAAAAACCCAACAAACTTTGAATATAGTTGTTAGTTGACAGTTGTTTCATTACAGAATTCAAGAATGAAAAAAAAAATGTTGCGCCATTAAATGATTAGTTTGTTCTTTATTTTTTTGAAGATATTATCTAAGAATATTTGAATAAATTTCGATTATCTGTACTACACCTGTATAATATTTATCTTCATAGTAGTTTTATTTTTTTGTATTTTTTTTTATATTAAATCTATATTATTATAACTGTAAAATCTTTTTGCACCCACAAAACAAAACAAAAAAAAAGCACAGTCTTACATTATAATATTATAGAATTGCACCATAACATTTGAATTAAATGAAAAAAAAAAATAAAAAAAAAATATCATGTATGTTTTTAGCAATAAATTTTATGTACCTGATTAAATGAAAACAACATAGTTTTCATGCAAGAAGCATGAAAAAAACAACAACAACAACAACAAAAAAACGGAAAAATTGCAAAATAAGTCGTAAACGATTCAACTATAGATAGATACATAGACACAAAATATTATAAATAATATACATTTTTATATGCAATATGTATATATGTATCTATCAAATATTTGTACATATTAACTTCTTTATAAAAATGCCAGTTGATTACAATATATAAGTAAATACAACAGCGAGTAGAAAATGAAACAAGTAATGAAAAAAACCAAGGTGTTTTAAAAGAGCACATTTGAAAAATAGTTTAGAATCATTTTTAAAACTGTTATTGTTAGCAATTTATTGTATACTTTTATATTAACTTGCCGGTGTCTATGGGTTTATTTTTCAGTTTGACACACTGTGAATTATTATTATTAGAAATCTGACCACAAATTAGTATGAATTGAATGATATAGTGGTAAGCGAAGTCGCTTCGATTGGAAAAAGTTTATATTCAATCATCGTTTGAAGATAAAATTTTTTTATAAATAAAATTAATTTATTTGAATAGTTTCTTTAAAAATTTGTAACTTTAAAAACTAAAATACTTCACTTTGATAATGTAAAATCATAGACTAAATAATTATATATAATTAGAAACAGTTCTTTTTCCTATTAACCTTAGTTCAGCAATTTACTTTTATATTAAACACTTATATAATGCAAAAGATGTACCATAAATTTTTGGTTAATGAAAAATTTTCAATATTTTAAACTTAAAAGATTATAAGCATTAAAAGAACTGAGGTAAAACTTTATACTTAAGAAAACTGTTATCACACATTAAAATATAATGTTGGAGCTTTAATTTATCTTGTATGTTATATTAAAAAATTTTCGACAAGTATTTAAGGTATATGTGTGGACCTCTTACAGTTCCTAAATGGAAGACCATACGAAAAATTTTCTTAACCAGCTCATAACCTCTTTAAAAGATCTAACTCCCCTCAAAATTAAGTTCCTAGCTTTAAGCCGTTTAGGGTATAAGAGGTGCAAGAGGTCAATCATTTTGCAAAAATTGAGTTTCTCATTACGGTAAATGAAAATATCCTATGGCAACCCTATAGATTTCTTACATGTATATTTATAAAACTAATTAACCAGCTATAATTTAACGTTTCCACATCATTCGTAATAGAATTTTTGTTTTGTAATGGGTGGAACTACAGAAAAAAGTTTTTATTTTTTTTTTTTTATTTATAAACCGTCCCCTATAACATACATTGTGGTAAGCGTGTGATTCAGCCTTTTCTTTAGGTGTGGCAGGTATTGTGTTTTTGTATTATGATATAAATTAGAAATTATATTTTTTATTTGATATGCCACGCGCTTGAATCCAATACTCTTCGGTTGAAAGGACGACGTTCTAAACACTACCTGTAGTTAAAATTTATTCTAATTATTTCAAATGGTGTAAAAGTTTTGTAATACCACAGACAGTCGATCAAATATACAGTAACACTATGCATATAAGCACATTTTTTTTGAAATTTTTTCAGAATGTGATTAAATGAATAAAATAGAAGCAGTATAATCGAATTCTTATATTTTTTTAACAGTTTTTTTTGTTTTTACTGCTGATTATTTAGTAAGTCAGGTGCATTTCCATATTAATGTGTTTTGTTGTTATTTTAAGGTAAATAGATACACCTAAAAAAAAAAATTATATATTATTATAGAGTTCATTGGGGAGTTAAAAAATTGTTGGTGGAATGAAAGCAGAATTACAAAAAAAAAAAATCAAAAACTAAACATATTATTTGCACTTTATTATCACGACTATATTTTCGGTGAATAAAACCTATGAATTATATTTAATAATATGTATTTTAATATGTTAGTGTATACACAGGATTAAAAAGTAAAATTTATACTTTTGTTTTGCATTTGTCTTTCGTATTTTGTTTCTTGAATATTTTTTATTTTAATTGTAGGTTATGTTATTTTTTATTATGACAGGACTATACGATTTTGATTGTACGTTTGTAAATGATTTTAATTTAAAGAAAGAAAAGTATGTATATTTACGAGAACTGGAAGGGTAAGATATGTTAAAATATCTCTAGATTCTACAGATTTAGATTACTACATCAAAACTCAATAAAATTAGTCTGACTATAACGGCTTCTAATTAAACTGTTATTTTTGTTACAAAAATTCCTTTAAATGTAAGCCGAAGTGTTTTAACAGTGCAATGATTTAAATGTTTGAAGCAAGCGGGTTAAAAGCAAATTACGTCTTAATATTGTAAGTGAAAAAAATTGTGACCCCCATATTTCCTATATTTGTAAGATATATACTTAAAACCGATTTTCAGAAATAATTTAAAACATTGATTTTAATATAAGTGGTATTTAAAAAATTGAAAATTCAGCGCAAATTCATATGAAGATTTGCTCGCAAAAAAAATTGGTCGATGGCTCTCTGTATGTTCGGCGTCTTAGGAAATATGTACTGGATATCAAAGGGGTTCAAAGTCCTCTGTTTTTGGTTTTTGGATTTTCTAATTCTAAGTTTCCTTCATATATGTTAATATTCATGTTAACTTCATTTCTTCCGTAATTATCTTCCGAACTTAATAGTCTCCATGTCTTGTGCTTTGTGTCCCAATTCCTTTATTTATTAAATTCCTTTATTATATTTAAAGCTTTAATCATGAAGGTTAATTTTAAAATTAAGCTGATTTTGGTTGATTAAAAACTATTATCATCCGACTGAACTTTGCGCCGCTAAACTCTAGGTACCTTTTGATTTCCTTTATCAACCCCTGCTTTAAAAAACAACTCCTGTTGTTTCTTGCATTGCGTCCTTCTTTTGAATTTGATGACTTTAATACCTTACTTTGAAAATATATTAGTATTAATAAAATTTTAATATCCCACCCTTAAAACAGCCCTCATAGTTGACAAGATAAAATCTATTGTCCATGCATGCATACATTTGACCTTATTTAATATTAAAAAATTTTACTTCTTGGTTTTTACAGTTACATTATTTTTTTGTTTCCTTAGTAACTATTATCAATATATATATTATAATTTATTTTTATACATTATTATCTAACTTTTATTATTATATTATTATGATTTTTTATTGTTTTTAAGTAAATTAACTAGAATCAATTTTTTATATAAAATTATATTATTATTATTATATAATATACTTCTATAGTTTATTAAATTCAACCTTGAGATAAAATTACTGTTGAGGGAAAGGTCGTTTAATTTTTATAGTTTTTATATTTTAAGTTTATTATTTTTATTTTATTAAATTTATTTAAATTTTTCATATGATTTTATTTCTTTTATTATAATTTTATTTTTTTTTTATAATTAATTAATTTCTAATTTAAAGTATTTAATTTGGTTGTTTTTATTGTGCAAAATCTTTTAATCTATGATTTTTAGGATTTGTTTTCTTATAATTACCATAGAATTATTATTATTATATAATTAATATTTTTAAGGATTTTAAATATAACATAAAATACAAAATATATATAGAATTTAAGTAGATAATGATTAAAGAAACTTGAAATTACCATTTAATAAACAATAAAAAATCACACATTAAAAGTTGAGTGAACAAAGCCAAAAGTTAATTTGCAGTAGACCGTGAAATGAATTCACTGAATATTATAATATACTCGTAATATATTTAGAGTATTTTTTTTCGAGTATTTCGTGTCTTTAGAAGATAAAATTTGGGATAAAAAAAAAATTATTGCAATATACAAATTTCAATGGTAATTAATAAAATTTATTATCGAAAAATAAATAATAAATTTAAAGGAAATAAAAAAACGAATTAAAAAAAATATATGTTATTAGTAATACAAGTAGTATGCATTATATTTGCTACTAGAAAACTTATTATAGGTGATTAATAAAATTATAGTGTAACAAATAAATGTAAATTAATATGAAATATAAAAAGATTATAAATTAAATTCATGTGCAGATATATTATTAAACATTTTGATAATTAAATTTATTATAACTGTTTAACTTTTAACCCTATTTCGATAATTTTATTGAAAACTAGGTTGGATATTATTTCAGTGAACTTTTTTTTAAATAGATTTTAATAAATAAGATATAATTAATTAAAGAATATTATTACATTATAATAGTTGTTGAATAATATAATAGTATATTCAAAAAAAAAACGTAATAAATTTATTTAATATATTAATTCTATTGTTCGTATGTTTGCAAAACACAGTGAGAGTTTTCTTTGGGTAGTGTAGGAGACTTAATCGAAACATTTTTTAACCAAACTTAAGGGTGGAAATGTACAGTAAAGTTTCAAGGATAAGGGTTTTAAAATAACTTTGGTTATATGGTTTTAGAAAATTTAGGGCCATGGGATTATGGAAGATGCGCAAAATTTGGAAGGATATTTAGAAGAAAAATGCTAATGTTCTTCTTAAATTAAGGTAAATGGTAATCACATATTAAATCGAGCAGTGATTTATTAATACGTTCATAATCACAACACACATAATAAATTAAATTAGCTTTTATAATTTAGAACACTATGTATACAATAAATTACCGGATGAACTAAAGGCTATAAATAACTTGGTGCATGGTCATAACTCCCAGGTTCATAATTCGCTTAGGATTTTATGACTTATTTAATGGGACACACAACCCTAAGAAATTTAAGACTCATAGCAATGCGTCATAATTTCCTAAGAGACTTATGACCCTTTAAGTTTTGACTCAGGGTGGTGGGCCATAACTCCATTATACAGGTCTCAGCTGAAAAGTTATTAGTATTGTTAAAACAAATATTAATTTTAATTATATAACTTCAGTGACTACGACGAACCGACTTTTTGAAATTTAATATCAAAAATAACTAGCACACATTTTGGAGTTAGATTCGAATTCAGGGGTATTGCCTTTTTCCAAAATTAAAAAACAAATAACTTAGGTGCTACAAATGATGAGTAAAGGTTAGTAGTATGCATTTGCAATAAAATAGTTTTATTCAGCAACAGTCCAAGTATTACAACTCCTATTAGACCAGACAGCTAAGGTTTAAAATATAAAATTGTCATAAAATTCAAAAGTTTATTATTACACTAGTAACGCCCTGTGCTCGAAATTCGAGCTCTTTGTGCTTTTAAATTTACATAAAAAATCCGTTTTGTATAATTTATATTAGACTAATATTATACGAAACTTATTTTTTTTTTCCTATGCATACTAAAATTGATGGCAACAGTTCTTTCGTTTGAAATTTCCTTATAAAAAAAAATTTATAACTTTTTCAATAATAAAAACGTTTTTAAGTATTTTTGAATTTTATTCCTGTAGCTTAACGCGCTTAAAAGAGAGTATAATTTTGCACAGTTATTACACAAAAAAAGCGATTTACATTCTAAATATAAATAGTGTTCTAATATATAATGTTCTGAAAATTTGATGATGATGTAATATGTATCCTAATTAAAAAGCTTATTCATAGAGCATAATATGTACAACAAAATTTAACATACCTATCATAATTCATAAGTAAATAAGTTAAGTACTTAGTATTATATTATATTGAAGCTGCCAAAATACAAAATAATTGTTAAGTTGACAGAAGTCGAGATTTTTTTTTAAATCACAATTTTAAGATTTATAACATATCTATATTGATGATTTTTTTCCTCCCCTTATTCCATTTTTAAATTTAGTAGCTACATTGGCAAATAAGCACTACATTTCAATAATAAAATCTGAAATTTTTACTAAAAATGTATGTACATATACAAAAAATGGTTCTGAATTCTTTACTTTACTTTATATTATACCTATTTGTATAGGAGTGAACTACTCTTTTTACAGCTACACCACACCGCCTCTTGAAAAATAGTAGATGAAAGGAGTAGATAATTAAATATTTATTTTATCTAAATTAAAGCATACGACGTCCAATTTTTATACGGCAGTACGTCAATATGTCTATCTATATATCCGTAAATTGATACGCGCGTACACACAAAAATATTTATTTGAATGTTTTAATTTACAACAAAAAATTTTATTAATTTCATATAATAGGTATATTTTGAATTTTTTTCAATATAAGATATTTTTTAAAACATAATCTTAGAAATATAAGAAAAACCAAAAACCATTTGTCAATTTGTAAAGTTTAAAAATCCGATTACAGTACATCGCGTTACGCGTATTTTGGTTGCTCTCATGAAAATGCATGTACCTATTTATTTGTAAATTTTTTGACAGAAATTATACGTCAACTTTTATTTAAGTTTAAGATTATTTTTTAGTTTTTTTTTGCGAACATATTATAGGTATTTTCAATTATTTTGAATGTATGTTTTTTTAAAAAAAAATATTATTTTAAAATATTTTATTTTGAAATCTAAATCGTAGCAACATCAGAAAAACCAATTACAATATTATTATGCGCTTTGTCAAATTTTAAAATTTTAAATTCCGAAGTACAGTACACAACATACCTACTTATTTCAAATTTTTTTGACAGAAACTGCATGCCGTACGCGTTTATTCTAGTTGATCTGTAAAGAACACATAATTTTTCTTCAGAAATGTTATTTTTTTGTTTCTGCAAACATACTATAGGTATTTCAATTATTTTGAATTTATGTAAAGTATTTTTTAAAAAAATATAGGTATTTTTAAAAACAATATTATTTTAAAATATTTTATTTTTAGAACAATAACAACATAAGAAAAAACAATAACTTTTTTATATGCTTTGTCAATGTTTAAATTTTAAAAATTCGAGGTACAGTAAGTTATTCTCATGTAATATCATGTACTTAACTACTAATTTAAAACACCATAAGCGTTGATTTTGGTTAGGCCCAAAGGAACAAATCATTTAAATTGCAAATTATTTTTTTAAGAAAGATTTTTCATTTTTAATTTTTTGCAAACATATTTCAATTATTTTGAATATATGTTTTAAAAAATATTATTTTAAAAAAATATTATTTTAAAATATTTTATTTATAAAATTTAATCGTAGCAACATAAGAAAAAACAATTACAATATTTTTATACGCTTTTGTCAATTTTTAAATTAAAACTCCGAGGTACGGTACGTCGCGTATGCTTTCATGTAAATTTATTTACATAACAACTTATTTCAAAATTTTTTGACAGAAACTGAACGCCGTACACGCTGAATTTGGTTGATCCACAAGTAACAAATCATTTTTCTTAAGAAATATTATTTATCAGAAGTCGGTTTCGTATTTTAAAAAAAACTTAACAAAAACCAACAACAATATACGATTTAAAAAAAAAAAAATTTTTAAGCAAACGAAACAAAGTACAGTACTTTTCGGTTATAACGACCATGATGGGACGGAAAATATTCGTCGTAATAAGCGAATGTCGTTTTAAAAGAATGCTGTGAATTTTGAAAAATTAGTATAAAACTTGAACATTGTAGAATGTGCTGATTCTAGAATGGACACTTCGAACTCATTTGCTAAAATTTTATTTGATGTGTCAGCCTCAAGCCTATGTATAGTGCTTTTTCTTCTAATGAAATTTTTTTTGTATTTTTAATACGTTATTAGGATTTTTTTTATATTCAAAGCTAAATAAAAAAGACTTAATTAATTGCCAAGCAACATAATTAGATATAATAAGTTTAAATAAAGAAATATCAATGTAATAAAAAACTTACATTTTTAGGTAAAATTTAATCTTTGCAAAAAGTGTAAAGTTTTTTATAATTAAAATTGCACCGAGTTCGATATAAATGAAAACTACTGTATAAAGAACTCATTTTTTTCGTTCACTTTTTAAGATAAAGAAAAAACAAAAACAAAAAAAAAATTTTTAAAAAATTTAAATCTCCTTGTTCATTGAATATTAGAACTAAAAAAAAAAAAGAAAGATATACATAAGTCGGCGCCTATAATATGTAGTTTGATTGAGCTGCGAATACAACCGAAAATGCATTACTTTTACCCAGAAAGTCGGCGCATAATATTAGAGTCATAAGCCTTAACTTTTAACAGCGTGACCGTTAAATTCAAATTTACGTTAATTTAAAGACGGGTTTTCACCTGAAAAAACGAAATATTCTAAAAAAAAAATATCATTGTCCTATGAAAACAAAAAAAACCTTTCTTTTGGTTGTTGTTTCATTAAAATTGGTCAAATAGTTTGTCGTAAAAAAGGATGTTTATATTTGTATGGGAAAAAATAAGCCGATTAAATATTATGATCTAATATTTGTAAATCTTATTATTGTACAATAAATTATATTAATAAAAAAAGTAAATCTGACCGATAGCTCAGTGGTAAAGTAGCGGCTTTTCAATCGAAAAAGCTCGGGTTCAAATCCTGGTCGGATCATATCTAAAAAAAAATATAATGTATATTAAAATAATTTAATAAGAAGTCCAAATATCAAATAGGCAGAGAATTAATATTATTAGATAATATTTACTATTGTCTGGTACTTCAAATAAATAAATAAATAACTAAATAAATAAATAAATAAATAAAAATTAGTAAATTGTAAGTTTTGATAATTACTACATATTATATTTTATTTCAGTTCAAATGTCTTAATTCATTTTTATTATTTTAATCTCGGCAATTAATAAATGTACTTTTAGTTCAAAAGTTTTAATTTAGTTTTATTATTGTATTTGGTACAACTCTGTCGTTGTTTCTACGTCCACGCCTGATAGAATAAGAAGGAGTTTATATTCATTCTTTATGTAAGTGTTGCCAGGCTAAGGTGAATTACACTTGGTATCGATAACAGTTATTGCCAGATTGATGGGATTTTACTAATTCCCATATACAAACAAAATTAACAATTTTTCCTTTGTTTTCCATCATCCGCTGTAAAAAATAATTTTATTCTAATAGTTTTTATTATTTTTATTAAATTAATTAAACACTTTGTATTTATATTTACTTATTTTACATCTATGTTTACCACAAGTTTCTATTTTAATTACTATGACTTTTTTCTGAACCTTCATTTAAATTAATTTTATTTTAATTTTTGTTTTTTTTGTTTTTTTTTGTAAGTACTCCTTTTAAATTCACCTCATTTTAATTTACCATCTTAATCTTTTCACCTACTACAGGCACTTTAAATTCAAGTATTTATTATTATTACCGATCATTGATGATTATTAGTGTAGATATTTAACACTTAACACTTTCAATTTTTTTTTTTTTTTTTATTTTTTTTTTAATCACCACTTCTCTATTAAAAATGCCTAAGTAATTTTATTTGATACTTTGATATTCCTTACAAAAAAACAAAATCCAAAAATAAAAAGTTAAGAATTATAAAACAAGTAATAAACCTAATTGAAATTTTATGTTATTAAAAAAAAAAAAAATAATTAGAATGAGAGAAAAAATATACAATTTGATAAAATTAAAAATTTTCAGTGATGATATTACTGAAAAAAAAATTTAAATGTAGAAATTTATTGTTTGTTATTTTTTTGTTGTTTGTTTTTTTCATTTCCATTTGTTGCAAATTGAAAATTCGTGAAAAATTTTCATCGACTTTAGTTACAATGTTTATTCAACATTTTATAATAGTTTTTATAAACATATCGATTTTCTTCAAAAATGAAAAAAACGTATCTACAAAAAAGAAATGTTTTGGGTTTTAAAAGTTTAAAAGTGATTACTTTATTTTATTTAGATTTCAATTCCATTATTTTCAGATTTTACGTAAACTACATCAAGTAAAGCAGATTTCAAACCTTCACTCCTGAAGTGTCGTCTTCAAATAGTTTTGGCTATGCATCTAATCTTTTTTATAGTTGGGATATTGAATTTCATGGAAATAAATCGGATTAAATTTTTAGCTCTAAGAGTATACCAATTACAAATGCTTGTTTTGTCCAAAATAAGTTCTATAACAAGTTCTATATGATTCAAAAGATTTCGGGAGATCCCAGTCATTAACTAAAACATAAAAAAGCCCTTAAAAAAATATAGAAGGGATCTCAGTCTACTTACAAGCAATTAGCACCCACAACCAAATTATAAGAGACTGTGCAACAAGAATAGTCTGAATAATTACACGAAAATGTAGAGGTGGTGGGCTATAGGACAAAACCATTTTATCCTGGAAAAATTTTCTGGATGAAACTTATTACCAACTTATAAGGAGGATCTTAAAACCAAATAATAAGGATCTACATCTATTCACGGAAATTAAAGGACCCAGCACCTAAATTTTAAGAGATCTTGCAACAAAAACAGGAAAAGCAATCACAAGAGAATACAGAGGCTGTGGGAGAGAAAACAAACCCAATTTTATATGCTTTGTAAATTCAGGGCGTTTGATCGGGGAAACATAATCTATTTCTTTAGAAAGATCGAATATCTTTCCGAAACACTGTAGTTAAATCAAATGAATCGTCCAGCATTTATGTATAGCGAGCTACGAAGCTTAGTTTTTCGCCTGGTTATGATCACATTAGATTAGTTTATAAACTCAAAAATTTTAAAAACTCAAAATAAACCTTTACACCATCCATCCAAAAACTCAAAATAAATCTTTACACCATCCAAGATTTCAATAAATTATAAGACATGAAATAATCCACCTGAGAGAATTCTATATGATTTCAATAAAGAAAAATGAATTGAAAATCAAAGAAACAGAAATTGAAAAAACAAAATGAAAATTAAACAAATTCGTGTAAATCAGCGCGCACACATTACAAAATTTTTACAATCAAATTGTTGCATTTGTTTGAAAAATCTTTTTTTAATTCGAAATTAATTCAAGTCGTTAAATGTTACGATAGAAAAAACACTTTCAAAAAAAACAAAAAACAAAATATAAACTCAAAAATCAAAGAAAGAAATAAACAGTTCCCTTCACCTTCGACAAATATTGCATAAAAATAATTTTTAATTTCGAATTTTTTTTTCTGTTTTTTTTTTGTTTTCCTTGTCTTTTCAACATATTCAACATATCAAATGAACAACATCAACAAAATAAAAATAAAATACAAATAAAACTAAAAACTAAAACATATATTTTACTATAATTTCGTGAAACAACCTGTATAATACTGTTTTTATGGTAATATCTTAAATTGTAAGCGATGTAATCGCGATTTTTTTTTTGTTTGTTGTTTTGCGCATTTTGTTGTTATTGTGTTTCGTTTTATCCTATTCCTGTACAAATTTTTTATATTATGATGTTTTGTTTTGCTAGTTGTGTTTTAGGAAATCGACTGGAAATTACAAATTCTAGAAAAAAATAAAAATGAAAACAAAATATAAATTCACCTCCTCTAAAAAATAGCGGACAGACGTAAAACATTTTAAGAATAAATAATAGTTTATAGTAAATGTGTACGTGGACATGTATGAAGACTTGTATAAGCATTCGTGCAAGCATAAGTAATTATGTTAAGCATAGAATATACATATATATAAGAACAGAATATAGTTAATATATATACGAACGTTTATTCTATGACTTTTCATATTTTATATGAATATCGTATTTTTATATGAAAGACTTTTAGCATGTTGCCTGACTGCCTGACTGCTTATACCTTAGTTGCCTGCTCAATCTGTCGATTTAAAAAATCGATGTTTTTTTTAGGAAATATTGTTTTTTCGTTTTTTATTGCTTTTTGAAATAGGGTGATTCATTTTAGAATTGAGTGTAAATTAAGTTTGAATAAAATTGTAGATTGTACACTATTTTTAAGATTTGATTTAATATAAATTTGGTTTTATTTTTTTTTTTTCAATTGTTAAATATCAGAAATATGTAAGAAGTGTTTCATTTTTCCAACACTATTAAACTCATGTATGCATTGTATTGTTGGAATTGCCTACACAATTCCTGTTTAAATGAGAGTGAGTTATTAGAACAAATCGAAAATTTGGAAGTAAATTAATTAGAAACTCTTTTATAAATCGCACCTCCAAATTGTGGAAAACGTTACCACCTTATGTGTTTCGTAATACTTATGATTTAGAAAACAAGAGAGAAGTCAACCTGTACATTATAACTTTTATTTAAAATTGGGTTTTCCATTCAACACTTTTTAGACATTTATGTCTCATCGCTACTTTCCATCCATTATACTGTGAAAGTGGGTTGGATGCTTATCCGTATTATTTGACTACCGGGCGAGGTTCTTTTAGTCAGTCAAATTTTATACTACCGGAGGGTATTGAATTTTAGGTGCGTTTTAAAGGTTTTTTCCTTTGACCGTGATAAATTTTAAGATGATATGAACGATTTTAGGTTTTAAAATGGAATATTTGAAAGCATTCTCCTAGATCTATTGTACATTTGCTGTTCCTTTTCTGTACGACAATTTAAGAGATTCATAAAATATTCGAATTATTTCAAGGTACTTTTTCTGTGCTGAGATATTGGTTTTTCAATATGCAAGAGATATTTAAGTGATGCTTTCCAGTGCTTTGGGGTGTCTTCTTGTTGTTCTTAATTATTCAAATTTAAACTCGCGATATGTGTTGTGCTTCGTTTGTAATTTATATACCATGTATTATGTATCAAAATTCATCATTAGTACCGATATTCTGGCAAGGACCGAAATATCTTCCATATCATTGCAGAGAAATTTTTTGATGAAAATCTTTTGTCTTCTTATACAGTGTTCGTTTATTAGCCAGGTCTCACCACAATACCGCAGAATTAATTTTACTCGAAATCCGAATATATTAATTTATCTTATTCTGGATATGTAGGTTTATCTTCATATGGTCTGCCGGAAGCTACTCCTACCAAAATTAATCCATTTTTCATAATTAATATATCCGGCTTTTAATATTTTCCAGGTATTTAAAGTTTTTAATGTCTTCTATTCTTAGTTTTGTATTAGAATGTTTGTTGCATTGTTTCTATTTATTCTAATCACTTTTATTTACAATTTTACTTAAATTTATTTCCAGCTCTTCTTCTACACATTTTTTTAATCTGTTAAGTTTTGCTTTTAGAGGTTATGTTTTTATTCAAGTAGGTATGCAATATAAGTTTCTTCCTGCTTTTCTAGATGGTTTGTCAGTTTATATACTACTGATCTATTAAATAATTTCATCTAGAACTGGGTCGAATAGAACTCAAGACAGCACCTTTGTTTGATAGCATTTGGCTATTGGTTTCAATGTATAATTTGTCTTATTGAATTATTTTGAGGGCTTTTATAAGATGTATTTTCAATATTTTTTTATTCTCTGGCCACTTTAAAAATAGTTTCCTTTAATAAAACACTCTGTAATAAAATCAATGTAATTAAATTACACAAAAATAAGAACAAAAAAATACGAAATATAAGAATTTAAATTACTATTTTTAAAATGGAATCAATATATGTGTATGTTATTAGAATTTCAAAAACAAAAAAATTATAATAAGAAAAATTGTTATAATATACCTGAATCTGCTTGTTACTAAAAGGTGAGAATTACATTTGAAAACTATGTAAAATTTGGTGTTTAAAAAGTAATCTTTTTTATTTTTTTTTTTTTTTTTTTTTAATTTTTTTTTTTTGATTCTTGCACCTATTAAATTTTACATTGAAATCGTTTATCAAAATCTCACATTACTTTTTGGTTGTACTTGTCTACTGATTAAACACCTGGATAAATTAAAGTAGCTTTAGTTTATGTTTCAAATGTTTCAGTTTTTAAAAAAATTTTTCCTATTTTTGTTTTAATTTTTTTTTTAATTCATTCATTCATTTTGCAACAAAAAATAGGAAAAATGAAGTAATTTAGGGGAGTCATTTTTATATCTATAAAACTTCTTAAAGTCAGGCTTCTTAAGAAAAATCTTTTTTTGTTTTACATTTAATTTTTTTTTTTAATTCACTACAATTTACACACACCTAAGATTTGTAAAGTGTACAATGAAAGATTTTTTAATATGTGTACAATCAAAGTTGATATTGAATATAATGTATATTATGTATATATAGTATAAATTATATTAAAATAAAAACTTACTAGCATATTATATGTTAAAATGTATGATAATAATAATAATAATAATAATAATAGTGTTAAATGAACATGACATTTAAAAAGAATATTAAGTAATATTACTTAAAGATAATAAACTAAAAGTAAAATAATAAAAACCGAATGAACGAACGACAAGATACTTAAAATATTATTGAAAATTGAGATTTCAGTTGACGCAAAAAACAAAAAAAAAAATATGCACTATTTAAAATCAAAATGCGATGACAGTTTTAAATTCAATTAAGAATGTTGTAAAACAGAGAGAATATGTTTTTTTTTTTATATGTTATGAAACTGGTGTTTCATATCTTAAGAATGTGGGCCAAAAAAGAAAATGAAAAATTGAAAATACAATTAAACAAGTGATGAAAAAAACCAAGGGTTTTTAAAAAAGCACATTTTCAAAATTATATAGTTTTTGATACAGAGTTTAGGGTATAAAATATATATAAAAATAAATTGATAATATTATAATTTAGTTATTTCATCAATTCATTATTAATTATGAATAATAATGAAATCCACACACAGAATAAAATACCAGTGCTGTCAAGAAACCTGTTGATGAGTGTCCAAATATAATGTTGGAGCTTCAATGTTAATATTTAATATTGGAATTATATGAACAAAGTTACTGACATATTATAAAAACAGGAAATTTTAAATTTTTAAATTATAATAGCCCTTCAAATAGGCAGGTTCCCAAATATTTATTTAGCAAACTTATGTTAATTCTCGAGAATCTATCTCACTTTCACCCCCTCAAAATTTTTGGGTTCTCGGAATTAAATTATAACTTTCACAAAAATTTGGAATTTTTTTTAGAATTTAATTATTTAAGCAAAAATAGTTAAAACTAAGGGACATTTTCTTTAATTTTAAGGGCCACCTTAACTAAATTTGAACTGTTATTTAAGTTACATGTATGTACTTAAAAATAGCAATATTTAAATTTTCGACCACCAACAGCTCCTGAACAGGGGATATGACAACAAATTTTCTTATAACAATTCCTACTAATTTACCTGAGGATCTAACTTCTCTCAAGCCTTAAATTTGTTCCGTTCAGAAAATATGAAGGGCCAAAAATTTTAGAAAATCTGATTTTTGCATAACGGTAAATTTTAGTACCGTATGGCAAACTTATACACTTGCAAAAATTTATGAAGCTTATAAAAACACCTTTTTCAGATTGAAAATATACTTTATAGAACTCTGGTTATAACAATTTAAATATAGAGCTTTTCCCGACTTTGGGGGGTTCTAGCTCTGTAACAGAAAAAGGTTCTTCTGTGAAATGTTTTTTGCTGTCCGTAGTTAAAATTTCCTTTCTCTATTTCAAACAGTTTAAATTTTTTTTTAAAAATACGGACGGACAGAGTGAAACTAATAAGCACACTTTTTTAAAAATTTTTTTGAAAATATGCTGAAAAGTATCTCTTACAGGTTCAATAATAATTTTTTTTATTTTTCTGCATTTGTTTTAAAATGCTACAAAAAAAATTTAAATTGATCCGATTAAAATTGAAGTGAATTAAAATAGTAATTAAAAGATATTTAATTTATATAGTGTTGTCATATTAATGTGTTATTATTGAAGTATAATATATAGGATTGATATTCTTGCCGCACCTAAAAAGGAAAGGCATTTTGCACTTAATTACCACTTCTCATGGAGACTGTGGAAGGAGGACGGGGATTTTTGTGCGGGCGATTTTTTTCCAACCAAATGACCATATTATTTTGCGAGTTTTTACTCACAGGAATTCATTATTTTTCAGTTTAACTCAAGTTTTCAAATGAAATACAGTTCCAAAAACTTTCAGTCTCAAGCTAAAAATATCGATTAATGGAAAATTTCGGTTTTATGTCAGTATTTACGATAAAATTTAATGTTTGAAAATTATAGAAGATATATGGAGTCCATCCTATTAACAATGATATATCTCGTTTTAAGGAGTTCCATCATCTCTATTAAAAAAAAAAAAGAAGGCCCAGACAAATGTTTTTTAAATATTTTTTAATGGTACAATAACATAAACCATATGGCTATGAAGTGGATCTACCATGGTAGTAGAAGGCACATACCACAGGCATCCCAAGAAGATACGATAGTAGATTAATTATGCCAATGCAATCTCACACAGGAGATTGTGTAAAGTGTGTGATAGGAGATTTTACAACAACTGCAAACTGTGTGATCTAAAGTGCTATGATGAAGGACTATGTTCTCACTTGTAGAAACAATCAATAAAAACAAAACAGAATTAAAACAGTCTAAGGAAATTCAACACAGTATTACAAAGATTACCATCTGACTAATGGAGTAGATCAATACCTCAGTTTGAGCTTTTAATGGAAAAGTTTTCCATTCAAACTGAAGCATAGATTTTATAATCTAATATACAACCATGATTCTAGATATTATACTGGGTGTTTATTCTATTAATCTGGCTAAATGGGGACATTTTTAGTGAGTAGGAACCTTATACTACTTGGGGGTTTAGTTTTCCAGTTGCCTTTTGTAGACTTTTCCTCTTTTAGGTAAAATAAATTATCTAAGAAAAATGATAATCTAATGCAACTGTATAGCAATGTAGCCAACGGTTTTTTTTTGGTCTATATACAGAACAAGATTTCTTGGATTGCTCAGTTCTTTGGTCACAACTCATAAACAAGGTTCATCGAAAAACCACAAAATCTACAGCTATCATCAAATAAACTAAAACCTTTGAAAAAATTATAAAAACAAAATTGATACAACAAAAAATTACTGTATAAATATAGATTTAATTAAATTTCCCGAATATAAATTGAATTTAAAACTCCTATTTTAGTCCTAAATAAAAAATACCATTACAAAGGTTTTATAATTTAAAAAAATTTATTTTATACAATCACAACATCAATTCCTATTAAAAAAATAATTTATAAATACAATATCATAATAATAGTAGGTAAATAATTATATACAATTTTATATTTCAAATTTAATAATATAATAATAATAATAATAAATATATTATATAAAAATATCAAAATATAATATTTTTTAATCAATACTAGCACACTCAAAAAATCAAAAAATCATAAAATATAGTAGAGTAGATTGAAATCTATGTAAGTAGGAAAAAAATTTTAAAATCTTTTTACAAATTTTATATACAAATATATATATATATATATAGGTACAATTTATATATATATATTTTATACATACATTTATGTAAGCAGATGTAAAAAGATGTAATCAAAGAACAAGAATGTCCTTGGAACAAAATGAAAAAAGAAATAGAAAATATGAAAAACTGGGAAATACAAAAGAATATTTAAAATTTAGGCGGGAGTTTTTTTTTCTTAATTTTTTTTTTTTTTGAAAATACAAAAAATAATAAAATAAAATTTTCTCTCATGCGATAATTTTCCACTTTTATTTCCTTTTTTTTTTATATATGAAAATTTTGTTTGAATTACATGAGATCCTCATATATTGAAGAAAATTTTAAAATGTCGGACATTGATCCCATATATTACATAATTAAATATTATTTTTGTATATAATATATAAGATATATAAATTTTCTATTTAAATTTTATTTTTAAAATCTATTTTTGGAATTTAGGCATTTATTTGAGATTTATATTTTATTTTTTTTTCAATTTTCAAAATATTTTAAATTTATTAATTTAATTGTGAGATTAAGGTCCTTAGGAAGTGTAAGATGATTTGAATTGATTTTTAAAAATGAGTTCTCAAGGCTTTTCGATATTGGATCGGTTCTATTCAACTCAGAGTTGCTTTATTTATTTTTGGAATTGATGAAGAAGGTTTTGAGATCTGAAGAAAGGTAATGTGAGCTTCTTGAGGAAAATTAGTAGTTAAGAGCATTAAGAATAGGACATTAAGAATTAAGGACATCATACATCCTTACCAGGACATTAAGAGTAGTCTAGTAATCATTTACATCACCAGGAGTATGACAGTATAGTAATCCATAGGGAGAATTTAACATTTAATAACATATAGAACGCACTACAGTCTTTTACAATTACCTGCGAATGTTAATATTATTTTGTATTACAAATTTAATTACTGAATTTTGTATTACAAATTTAATTACTGAAAAATCTTTATATGTACAGGTATATATATATATACCTTTTTTTTGTAATTTATTTATCTGAAATAAATACAATTGTTTTTTATTTTTTAAAATAAAATTCGCTTATTATTCCCATGACATCCTGATGTTGTGACATCATTGATGTATATAAATGATTGTATGTGTCAATATAGAAAACTTTATAATAAAAAATATCCTTATGCAATAGATAAAAAAGTAAATCGTCCTAATTTATATAATTGATGCTAAAAAATATTCAATAAATGTATTATATCATTATATAATGTGTATATGATATAACTTCTACCCCTATAATAGAACATCCAATTTAGCTACTCCTTATCATACCCAGTGCCATAATTACTAACTAATAATATTGAATTATTAAAATTTTTCAATTACATTCCATTCCAAATGCATTTATACAAAATATATATATATGCTTATACAATATTTATATATATATATATACATGCATTGGAATTTATTCAGAATATATTTAACTAATTATATAAAATAATATTTTTTACATCAATGATAATTATAATTGATAATAGTAAAAACTCTTGCATGTATACATTATTTTAATTGGGCTGAGTACGTAATCCCAAATCACAAAATCCCAAAAGCAAAATCCCAAATTACAATATCCCAAAAAAAATTTTTAACTTTTTACAAAATCTCAAGTTACAAATTGTAATTTCCGAAAACTTACACGAGCTGGGTACGAGTTTTCTAAAACTTTTCCTGATTTTGTAACCCGTTCTAAATCCATCCTAAATGATATATACAGGGTGTTTCCTAATTAAGTGCACTGCTATAGATCCTTATGAGTAGATAGTGTATGGGAGCTAAGCTAGGTCTCTTCTTGTTTCCAAAATGTAGGGGCTTAAATGAAGTTTCAATATTTTTTTAAAAACTATCTCAGCTAAAAATATTCTGAATATTCTGAATTTCCTGATTTTGTAGCCCATTCTAAATCATATATATGCGTAAATATTCTGCGAAAAATTATAAAATCCCGATTTTGTAACCAACTCTAAAATCCCTCCTAATTTAGAATCTTGTATATACATAATATATTTATAGATATTTTTTAAAGGCATATAACCCTTATTTTAAACCCAACTATAAAACACCTTTCTAATCTCCTAAAGTTACCAGTTTTCATAATTATAATTTTCCCAAATTTAAGAAGAATCTTAACGGATTCTTCGCGAATCTTTATCATCTAACTCCCCTGTCCTCATTTTTTTCTTCCCTTTCCTATGCCATTCAATCATAACTACGTTAAGTTCAAAGGGTCATATTCCTAGTTTGTGGTTTTAGAATAAAAAAAAAAAACCTCGTTTATACGTATATATTTAAAAACAGCGGCATTCCTGATTTCTCGAATCCAACTCTAAAATCAATGCTTACTGACTCTCCCATAAAAGTATTCAATTTTGACATGTTTAGATGAAAAATGGTCTCTTTTTTAAAATTTTTGATTTTTTATCTGAAGTTAATTAACTTTAAAAATTTCTAACTTTGGTATTTTGTAATTTACAGATTTTGAAATTTTGAGATTTTGCATTTTGACATTTTGAAATTTAGAGATTTTGCGATTTGGAATTTTGATACATTCCTATACTTAAATTTAATTGAAAATAATTGTATGTATATGCATGTACGTATGCACGTGTGAGGATGCCTTCTTCTGATTATTAATTTCGTGGAAAAAATAAAATTGGAAAATTCAATTATTATATTCCGGGGGTCCATTTTATATTTTATACATACCTTTGTAACCTCTGCAATTAAAAAAATATGAAATTAAAATAGAGTCAAATTATTTTGTAATAATAATGTATCTGTTGGTAAAAAAAATTAATAAATATTTTATAAATATACAGATACGTATATACTAAAAGCAATTTATTGCACAGTTTGTCTATATTGTATATTCAAAAATTAAAAAAAAATAATCGTATTTATATTCAAATTGCACAATAAATTGCACAATTAGTTTTTTTTTTTTTTAATTAGTAAATAAACAGGCCAAATTACATCAATAACTTCGAGTATCAGAATCATTTACACTTTACAGCATATACCGTTATTATGGGTATGCAAATTGAAGTTAAATGAAAATTTAATATTCGAATGTCCTCAAATGTATAACAACAACAACAACCAACAGGAAAAAAAAGTCCAGTCAGGATAATATATGAAATCAATATTACCGTGTGTTTTATTGGGTCTCCAATATATATATATATATATATTTGCCATATATTCATTAACTTATTATTCAATTCAATATCTCAAAATGCAAACAAGCCAGGAAGGCAGGCAAAATAAATTCATATACAACCATTGGCATTATATTATATTGTATATTGTATTATAATATGTACGTGTATATTTTTTTTTAATTTTTTGGGGTAGTTGTGCAATTTTCAAATTTTTATTTTTTTTTTTTTTTTTTTTTTTTTTGGAAAAACAACATAACACGTTGAAATATATTTTCAAGAAAATACCTTTATCATTATTGAATTAATGAACATATATATATATATGAATATGTATATATACAATATGCGAATACGTACATGGATTCAATGTGTTGAATTTCTTCTCATAATAAAAGTGATGCAATGCTAATGCAATTCTCATGGTGTGTTTTTTGGAATAATTTTAATAGATGGTTGGTATGAAAATATTGATTCAATAAAACACCATATATATATGTATAAAATTCTTGACCTTTCTTAAGATGTTAAAAATTATGCAGAGTTCAATACGTTCATTTTTTTTTTAATATGAAATCCAAAAACAACAAACAGTGGAGAAAAACTTTAGTATTTGAAGCGAAATGAAATGTATACGTGTAAAAATTCAAAATGACTTGAAATTATATCTTATGAAAATTTTGGCTTTTCTTCTTGAACATCTAAAAATGAATTTCTAAAAAGATAAATTTCTAGAAGCAAATATTTGAAAATTTTGGCGCCTTACAATACCAGGCTAACATCAAAGTATAAAATGAATAACCGGCAAAATTGTTCAAAAAAAATTTTGTATTTGAATTTGCCCTTTTATTCCATTTTTTTTTTTTTTTTTTTTGGCAATTTCATTGTTGAAAAGTTCATACACACACACACGCACACACTGGTACACTATAGACATAATATAAGAATGAAAATTCCCATTCAATATCAATATGTAATATAGTAGTTATGTATGTAATAATGTAGAGGAAAATTGGATGGAAAAATATACAGAGAAAACAAAAAGATTTTCATCATAAAAAAAAAATAACAAATTGATTGTACATATATAGAGATGAAGAACATGCGCACTTATACATACAAAACCAAATCGAAAATTAGTGTAGGTATTGTAGATTTGTATATTGGAAAATTAATTGAAGTGCTTGATTTCATTACAATTGAAACATTGAATCCTGTTCCATATTTCTACCATATTTGATTGTTGTGATGCTGTATTTGTGTATATATTTTTTTTTTTTTTTTTGGTTAGTTTTTGTATAATTTGTAAGTATGTATAAGTGTGTATGTTTCTATTATATATTTGATAGCTTAAAATGTACACACAAACACTATTGAATTGAATGTGAGTTTTTTTTTTGGTTGAAAGAAATAATTTCCAATTAAATAGGTCCGGAAATTGAATAATCTTCGATGTAATTGATACTATCATCGAATTAAATAATTTATTTCGTTAAATTATGAAAAAACATCCAATAAGCGAAAGGAAATAACTCCCAAAAGTTGTATTGATTTGTGATGGGCCTCTTAACGTGATACGTACGTATAAAGTTAAATAATAATTAACTAAATCTTTCCACCATATTAAATTACTTCTATCAGTTAATTATTAAAAAAATGTTACATATGAAAAAATTTCTAATTATAAAAAGGAAATAACTCCCAAAAGCTGTGACTTACCAAAGTGTTATATATGTCTTTAAATCCTTCCATCAAAATAAATAAGTCCTACCAACAAATAATGAAATAGTTTGACATATGAAAAGATTTTTAGATTATCGAATTAGAAAAAGGAAATAACTCCCAATAGTTGTGTTGACGTGTGATTTGTCTCTCAACATGATATATGCATTTAAATTAAAGATTAATCAATTAAATTACTCCTACTTACATATTATAAAATAATTTAAAATATGAAAAAACTTCTAATTAGAAAAAGGAAATAACTCCCAACAGTAACAATATGTAAATAAGGAAATCCAAGAGGATTTTAAGAATTAAATACAAGATTAGAGATTTTTCCAAAATAAGTTTTGAAAACAAATTTTGAGATAATGGGAGTTTAGAAGTTGGTCACAAAATTAAGCATCATCCATTTAACAGAAAGCTTATTTCTGTGAAAAACATCAACCAGCGAAAATTCGAGAAAAAGGTCTTAAAAGTATGTAAATGTACAGTATGAAATAACTCTCTATTATTAAGAAATTAAATTAATCCCAAAAAATTGATTTATTTCAATCAAAATAAGTTTCAACTTTATATGAAGAAAAATGGGAGTTAATTCGTAAATTTTATTAGGATTTTTTTGTGCAGCCAAAATTTTCATTTTTATAATTTTCCCTTTAACCAGGACTATTTTCCGATTTTTCAATTTGGAAAATTTATTTTTTGTTTTTATATTGCGTTCCGTTTGTTATGAATGAATAAATTTGGGGTGAAATGAAAAACTCTTATACAAGTATACCCAAAATTTATATAACATAAGTATCTATAGTTACAGAATCCTTACCGACAAAGGATAATATTATTTTTTGTTTTTTTGTTATTGTTACGGCGAAAACGTGTTTATATACGTCATCATATACATGAAAGAAAATATAGTATCAGTGTTGGAATGTATATTATGTACCATGTAGTATTTTGTAGTTGAATCTTTTTAGTGAATTCTGAGGGAAAAATTGTAAACAAAGTTTAATTTTTGGGATTTGTATGAAAATAAATGCTATTTACAGTTACTGATTGCCTGGTATCAAGGATGCTTTTTCTTTTTGATTTTACAGGACCGCCATTATTTTAATATTAATTATATATATATATGTATATATATATGTATGAAAGAGTTTGTATATATTTTCAAGTGTAGTTTATTAATTTATACATATTTTGTTGTTATCCTGTGGGAAAAACTGTGTGCTTTTTATTCTCTTTTAATGTAACACTTCTAAAGAATTTATGTACACTTTTGTTTTTGAGTGGTTCTTCTATTTCCTTTTATCTTTCTTTTGGTCCAAAAGAAATTTTTGTTGTTGTTGGTGTTATAAAAATGTTGTGGTATAGATAAAAGATTTTTCACAGCATCAGAGAGCTAAAGAGTGTTTTTATATACTGTAGTTTCTATTCAGCTTACTATTCTATTCTTTTGAAGTTTTTCTTTGGAAAAAATTGTTGGAAAAGCGGGTTGGTTCGAAAATTTTCTTTTTATTAGTATAGGAAATTAGAGCGAAATAGTTTTGATTTTAGTTTGCTCGATATTTTATGTTTGTGATTTGGTAGAAGTTCCAATTTTATGTAAATTACCCCATTGATTAACAATTAGGTTAAACAATCTTAAATTGGAGTAACATTTCTAATCACAACCCTTTTCTTTAATATTGGGGAGATGGCTGTAGATATTATCCATACGGATATTCTGACTATGAATTATCCCAGAAATCTGGTTACATCAATAAGTGCTTTCGTTTATGGAACTCCAATACTATCAGAGGAATGATTTCTAGTGCCTTTTTATATTACCTTGACTCTTTTATCTTTATATTATATCGTCGGGTTACCGCCATAGTCACGAAACTGCTTTTTTCGCTTTTTTGACTTATTAATGCAAAAATATAGAAAATAATGAGATCTATATTATGCCAAAGACACGAATCTCTTAATCTTATTTATTGCTTTGTAATTCAATTTCCTTATTTTCATAAACTAACGAAAAATCATTTATTTCATATTTTCTTGGTGCCAAAGTCGCGAAAATTAAGTTCTACTATTTTTCAGTTTCGTGACTTTGGCGGTAACCCGACGATATTGAATATCCGTTCCACCCCATTTCCTAACACTATTCTTCTATTTGGAGAGAAAACAACGGATTTTTTTCCGTGAAGCATTCTTGTTACAAGAGAAAATGGTTTTAGTGAATTAAACTCTTAAGATTCTTTAGTTATTTAGTCATTTTGGTTACAATTGGTAACGGATTTAATCAATTAAATTCGAAACCGTCAGAGGGTTGGTTCCTGGTGTCTCTTTGTAAAAATTAACTTCTATAGTTCTAATATTGAATATCTGCTCCCCGGAGTGAAGACGACCAAAGATCTTTTCTCCAACGGATATTTTGACTATGAGTTATCCCAGTAATTTGGTTGCAGGAGGAAGTGCTTTAATTTATAGAACTCCAATACTATCAGAAGAATGATTTCCAGTGGCCTTTTGTAATAATTAGATTCTTTAATATTTATTTAATACTAAATATCTGTTTCAGACTTTTTCTAACACCATTTTGAAAAAAATTAACGGATGTTTTTTCTGCGAAACATCTGATTGCAAGAGGAAATGGTTTTAGTTAATTAAATTCTTAACTATTACGTGGTTGCTTTCTAATGTCCCTCAGCAATAATTAGATTATTTTGGTCCTTTAATCATTCTGGTTACAAGAGGAAATGATTTTAGTGAATAGAACCGCGAACTGCCAAAAGTTCGGTTCCTGGTGCCTCTTTAAAATTAAACTTTTCTGTTTAAATATTGAATATGTGGTCCTTGTAGGGCAAATTTTTTTTCCAGTCGATATTCTGGCTATGGATTATCCCAGCAGTTGAAAGTGGTTTTTAATGAGTAAAATTCTAATACTTTCAGAGAGTTTGTCTCTGATGCCCCTTTGTAATAATAAAATTATTTCATCCTTATTTAATATTAAATAACTGTTCCTATCCCTTACCGATTCGAATTCTTTGAAAAATCGAGAAAACTGGGAAGAATTCTAACCACTGATTGTCCAATTATTTTGAATAACGTTTAAACATGTTTTTAGTGAATAGAATTCTAACACCATTAGAGAGTGAGGAACCATTTTGAAGGATTTCACCTTTCTTAGAGGAAAAAGTCCTACAAATACCGAATTAAGGAGGCAAGTTTTGCTCTCCAATGATTTTTCAATTACAAACCCTCTAATTTTTATAATGTACAATATTCTCCAATGCATTTCTACTAATAATCATAATAGCTTCAAATTTAAAATTCTTTTAATTTTAATAAAGTGTTATTAAATCATTATTAAACAAAATAAACTGTAAAACAAATAGTTTACTGATTATCTGGAGCAGTTATAATTCTTTTTTTTTTCAATTTATGCTCCGCTATAAAAAAAGTGACAGAAATAATGGTACCATTTTGTTTCTATAATTTTGTATTAATTTAACCATTAGAGCTCTTGCGTTTTTATACCCGTGCATACATATATGACATCGGGTATATTAGATTTGCTCCTCCGTTTGTAACGCATCGATCTAGACGAGCTAGATATAGTGTCAAGGGTACGTATCGGCTCAGAATCGAAAAATTAGTCGATCTAGCTATGTGTGTCTGTCCGTCCGTCCGTCCGTCCGTCCGTCCGTCCGTGTGTCAGCACGATAACTCAACAACTAAAAGGGCTAGAGTCTTGAAATTCACACAAAGTCAGTTTTAGACAATTTCTAGGTTCCCTATTGTTTTTGGTTAAAATCGGACCAAGGCTTCGGGGAGCTGCCATACAACTTTTTTGCACCAATATGAATTTCTTCAAAATTAATTATACTACGGGGATGAAAATTACACACGGTTAGTTTTATAATGACTCCGGCACTTATATGAAGTTTCAAAATGTTAGGGCCCCATTTTCGGGGGGCTGCCAAACAACTTCTTTGCATCAATATGAATTGCTTTAAAACTAATTATACTACGAGGCTGAAAATTACCCACGGTTAGTTATATAATGAATCGAGCACTTATATGAAGTTTCAAAATGTTAGGGCCCCATTTTCGGGGGGCTGCCATACAACTTATTTGCGCCAATATGAAATTCTTTAAAACTAATTATACTACGACGATAAAAATTACACACGGTTATTTATATAATGAATCGAGCACTTATATGAAGTTTCAAAATGTTACGGCCCCATTTTCGGGGGGCTGCCATACAAAGTTTGCGATTCAATAACTGTGAATCTAATGAAGCTACAAGGTTAAAATTAAAATTGGGCAGGTAAAGTAATAGGGCAAGTTAGTTGGCAAAGTTGGACATCACTCGGACCATCGGAATTTTTGGGTGGGCCATTTTTTTTTTTTTTTTTGTTTTGTTTTTGTTTTTTTTTTTTTTTTTTTTAAGCTAAAGTTATGGGACAATGAATGAAAATTTTGTTTTTTGTTTTGTGATTTTTTTTTTTTTTTTAATTTTTTTTTTTTTTTAATTTTTTTTTTTTTTTTTTACGTCAAAATTATGGAGTAATGAGTTAAATGTATAAGGGAAGTAAATTACGGTTTATTTTATACACCATAGTGGGTATGCACGGGTATCTAAAAGTTGACAAGGGCAACTATAATCTTCCTCGTTTGTTTTGCACTCTATTGAAATTCCCAAAAAAAATTTTAAACTAAAATAAAAAAAATAGTCAAAATTAAAAAACATTTTAAACAATATCAGAATCATGTATTTTAAAAACAAAAAAGTATTTAATGAAATATTGCATTAAATCACGAACGATTTGTATTTTCTAGATTTTATTTTTGTACACTGTTCTTACACGGTTTTAGTGTATAGTGTATAGACTTGTTTTTAATTTTTTTGAAAATACAATTGATTGAAAATTGGGATACAATTATTGGATACAAGTATAAGATAGTGATTAGTATTTTTTTATTTAACTATTATTGTTTTTCCATAAGTTTCAAAAAAAAAAAAAATTCAATTTTAATAGGTCAAAATCATTTTAAATTGTAAAGTTTTTTGTCTATTTTCTAAATTTTAATTTACTGTAAAAGTTATTTGTAATATTCGTATAATACTTATTACTAAATGCTTGTATGAAATATAATAAGCGGTAAGTATTGTCTTTAATCGCACTAAAAAATTAAAGCATGAGGTATTTGCATATATGCATTATTCCGGTGTGCGGAAATTAAAAAAACGTACCCATTTTATGACGTCTGTTTGTGTGTCTGTATGTCTGTGCACACGTGTAAAGTTTTGTTTACGTTATAACTGCGCTAAGTGATAAAAGCGTCGATAATACCATAGCGTAGAAAACTATATACAAGATTTAAATAAAGGTATTTATAATGAAACATCGCTTTGATTATCGATAAAAAATATAAATTTTCTATTCTATGCTTTTATCGATGCTCTTATCACTTATTGCAGCTCCAACATAAACGCATCCTTAAGAAAAAATTTTTGAAAAAATTTCACATTACGCTTTTGCTGTAATAGCGGTTGTTCAGTGGTGGGGCACTATTATTAAACTATTACAAATTTTTTTGAACGACGAACTGAAATTTTTAAGAGCATTTTGAGAAAATAAAAGAATGATGACTTTTATTTTACAAAAATTTGATAACATTTTTTTTAAACAAATGAATAAATTGATCTAATTAACATCGACAGTTTCATTTTTCATCTTTAAAAATTGTTTTATTTTTCAAGTGATAAATTTGAATAAAGTATAATAAAATAAAAAATGAATTAATCACTTGTCAATTGTTCCACAATTATCACTTTTTCTTAAATGAAACTTTTTATCTATATTGTTAGGTTTCTGAACAGAAACCTTTAACTTTATTGTGTAAAATTGTGCATTTTGTAAATCTTGAAAAGTAGAACTTGGAAATTAGATCAAATTTTTAAAGGACAAACGTGATTTAAAATAGAAACATCAATTAATTTGGATTTTGTGAAAAGAACTCATTATTGTTTTGTAATAGAAATTAATTTTGTGTCAAAGAGTGTTCAGATTATAAATAGTTTATTTATACCAAGGTTTGATCTGATTACAGTTTTGTTTTGAATTTTTTTAATTAATTTTAAATTAATTTTATATTGATTTATTGATTAATTGGGAGAATCTTCTTCTAAACAATTGGAAAATCAGGACTTCTAAATAGGTTTAAAATTCTTCAATCTTAAGTTTATATTCATTAATTTTTAAACTTTGATTAATTATTAATTAGTTTTCTTAGGTGAATTGTAGATTTCTTGTTTAACCAACATCTAATGATTTCAAATAAAGGTAACCGAATTCACAAAAATTGTTGGCATTTTTTTACTTTGTCCGCATACATTTTTTAGACTATTTTTCACTTTGACTCGTCATCAAAACTTGAAATTTTATTTTTATTTTGCACTATTATGAACATGAGTGACAGAAATTGAGGAATTCTCGTTTCCGATGATGTTTTCAAGATCTCAAATAGCTCTTCGGGAAATTAAAATTTATAATTCATAGTCATATTAATATGTCTGAAACTGAGAGGTTTATTAATCGTATCTTACGATTACCCAGCACAGTGATTAGATTGCCGATTTTACATTCGAAAGGCCCCGGTTCTATTCCCGATTAATGTACTATCTTTTGTTAAATACTATGTGGAAATCATTAAGCTTAATTTAAATAATAAGAATATATGTCCCCTGTCCAAAAATATCCCTGCTTATTAGTCTAACAGTTGAACAAAAAAAAAACTCTTAAAATAACTTAGTTTGGGTTCAAAGTTCTAAATTGGCTACAGAATCTTAAGTTTGGTATGAGGTTTTGTTTTAACTAAAATTGTATTCAATTTTTTCAAATTAATTTTTTTATAGTTTTCAACATTCTAAGAAATGACTTCATTAAATACTATAAAAAATGTAAAAGTTCTATTTATAATCTTATAACATTAAAGGGCCCAAATTGTCATTATAATTAATTTAATTCAGTAAAATAATATTTAGAACAATGGATAATATAATATTTAAATATATTCTAAATAAAGAGTATCTCATATATGAACATTTAAAAACCTTTTTAATTTTTTTCAAATAACAAATAATTAATATTCGAAACATTTTTGTTATATATTCTAAGCCGTGATCATATATATATTCCAAAATATAATCTTAAATCAACTAAAAATTTTAAAATAATAATTTTTATTATTATTAATTATTTCAATTGAAATTTTTAAATTTTCCATTTAATATAATTATTATTTACATCCACATCAAAACCGGAACATTATTTTTAATTATTTTTATTAAGTTCCCTAAGAAAACAAAACCACAAACTTTTAAACTCTTTCTAAATTTTTTTTTAATTCATTTTTAGTACATATTCTTTTTAGTTCTATTCTATCCGTCCATCCGATCATCTGTGTATTCACAAGATTTCTACACTTTAAATTTTACTCATAGATATCTTGAAATTTTAAATACTCATAGATATCAAGAAAAACTGATTTCATGGAACAACTTTTTCTGTAGCTCAATCCTTAAGACCTTATATTTGAATTTATAACAAGAGTTCGAAGGTAAGGTATATTTCCGTTTCAAATATTTAAGGCTACCAAACGGAACTTTAATTTGCCGTTATGAAAGACTCAGTTTATTTATCGACCCCTCATATCTTCTAAATGGATCATTTGGAATTTTGCAAGAAATTAGGTCCTTAGAAATAAATATGAGTCATATTAGAAAATTTTTTGACACCTAATAGCTAGCAGCTTTAAGGGGTCTAAAATTAAAATTTTACTTTTTTTAAACCCCCTTAATTTGAATACTTGTCCAAATTTTTTTGAAGTAATATATAAAAATTAAATCGGAAATATAATATTTAACATGTGTTAAAGATTTATTTTGATTTTTAAGAGCTTATTTTTCTTTTAATGGGTTCAGATCCCTAAGAATAAGCATATGTTTGATTAAAAAACAATTAGATCCTTCCCTATTCAAGGACAATTAGAAATTTAAAAATATATTATTTTTAAAACAAATAACTTGGGCACGTGGTGTATAATATTTCCAAGGTTAAAAATTAACATTGAAACTCTAACATTACATTTCAACCTACACTAACAGATTTTCCTGATTGCATAGGGTTTATAGTCTAACTATGAATTCCATTATTATTCAAAAATTTGCGCGTGACCTAGGTAGTGAGTAAGCATTTGGTTTACTAATCGGGAAGGTGTGGACTTGATTCCCGTTCTGGTCATGAACTTTTTTAATTGGAAAAATTATTTTTCATTGCAAAATCCCCATGGTGACCAAATGTAATTTAAATATACAAATATATAATAAAAACAAAATAACTAATACATATAGTAATTGTAAATAAATATAAAGTATTTAATTATATCAGGCAATATTTACTATTGTATTGGTACTAATTATAAATAAATAAATATTTTTCTCCCACATGCTTTTCCCCCAAAAATTTATTACAAAACATTGCTTTATTTTGAAAATGTACTATTAAAAAAACCCTTAGTTTTTTGAATCACTTGTTCGTTTTCAAATTAAAATTTTCATAAAATTGGAAAAACCCCAAAAATAAAATCCTTCATATTATATAATTCTAAAATAATACAAATTATTACACACCTGTAATCATATCTGCTCTAATTTTAATTTTTAACATTATACCTTTATATTTTAAATTAAATTCTATATACATATTAAATTAAATAATACAAATATTTAAATATTCCGAACACAAAACCCATAAGGCACGAACCAAAAATGAAAACCTGAAATAAATTTCCAAAAAAACAAAAAAAATTGGTATTCCCTAAAAATATAAAATCCCGATCCCAATCCCAATTATTGTAATTATATTTTTTTAGATGGCGCTTAAAAATATAAACATGTACAATATATTATATATATATATTTAAAACAATTTGTATACATATAATCACCTGTATATTATATTTGTTGCACAGCACTTAATGTCATAAATATAATTATGTTGGGTTTTTCTTATATTATCCTTTTGTTTTTACTATACATTGTATATATATATATATATACATATATTATACAGTTATTAATATTCAAATAGAATATTGTTAACTAATTTGTATTTTGTTTTAGTTTTTTTTTTTTGCTACCTGTATTTATTTGTTCGATTAACCGAATCGAACCGACACATACAGAGCATGTAGTGTATTCATGAATAGATTACCTGTAAAAATCATTACGTGTTTTGTATTTTATAATGTCAAAAAAATTTTTTGAACACTGAACACTATGGTAAGTGTGGCAAAACCCAAAAAAAAAAACTGTGAAGAATAGTATATAGTAATAATAATAATAATAATAATTAAGATGCATATATATATATATATATATATAGGATTATTTCATATTTTAGGAAAAGACCGTTCATTAAGGGATTTCCTATATTGCATTAAAAATAAAAAATACACAAGTATAACGAACATTTTGTCATCATTATGTCTATTAGAGAGTTTTGGGAAAACACTGTTAGAATATGTAAAACAAATATTGATATTAGTAGTATGTAAATTTTGACAATTATAAATTAGGTTCAGGTGTTGTGTTACAATTTTCTCAGTTGATTACAATTTTGACATATATGATTAGAAAAATTATGACATTTTAAATATTATTTATAGGTTCAGGGAAGTCCCGTAATTTTTGGTTTTTTTTAAATACTTTTTAGAATATTAAATAGAATTTTAGAATTACAATTAAAAATTAGTTTTTTAAGGTAATTTAAAAAAAAACTAAAGCTATTCTATAATATAACTTATGGAAGATATTCTTAGAAATTATTTAATTAATAAGGATTTTAATATAAAATGATAAGAAATCAAAAATTGCAATTAAAAATTATGAATTTTAACAATTGAAAAATATTCAAATTAAAATTATACTATATACGTGATTTAAATCTGAATTTAATTTAATTAATCAAATTAAATATAAAATTTTATATTTATTATTCATAAATTTAGTTTTTATTTATTAAAACCACAATTTTTTTTCAACAATTTCAAGAGATCTAATCAAAGTTATATACGAGTATTTTAAAAATTATAATAATTTGTACTTGATATGTAATTCATGTTATTATTATTGGTTAAAACAATAATTTTTAATACTAAAATTATTTAGAAATATATATAAGTACCTACACCTTTATTTAATACTTATATTTATATGGTAACCATATATTATAGGTTTGATAATAATCGGTAAAATTGAAAAGACTGAATATGTACTTATTGCTATGTAGTAATTACATTTTTTTTAATTGTCAAAAATCAAAATGATTACTTTTTAGAAAACCACATATTACTTTAGAATATTGGCGTAGAAATTTAACAAGTACTTATATATGAAATAAAATTAATTTGTACGTGATTTTAAGATACTTTGTATCAAGTAAAATTATGATTAAAGGGTGTTTTAACTTAGAAAATGTTCTTGAAAAAATGTGCTTGGTGTACTTGCGTTGAATTTTTTTTTGAACGTCCTTATGTTTTTGATACTATGATAAGGTTTGAAATTTAGTAATGCAATATTAATTGGAGGTTATAGAGTTCATTATATAAAAAAATTTTTGTGAGGGAACTTGTTTGGTGTCCTAAACTATAGGAAGCACTGCTCCCTCAACGAAAAACTTTTATATTTAAATAAATCTGAAAATACTAATTAACAAGAAATTATTAAGTTTTTAAGTTAAGTCATAAGCAATTTAATATTTTTGACATTTACATTTACGGTTATGTGAAACCATCAAGTTTTTTACGAAATTTTTAACTTGTTACAAAAAAAAATTGTATATAAATTGGAAACCTTGAAATCTTATGAAATAACGAATAATTTTGAAGTACGTATGTACTCAAGAAATTAGAATAAACCAAAAACAAGCTACGGATATATGGTATTTTAGGTTTTATTAGGTGTGAGCTAAGCGATCAATAGACTATAAGTAACTAGATTTCAGATTCGTACTGAATTATCGAAATTGTGGAAAGTTGATAAGCATCCAACGGTAAACGAATACTTATTTGAATCCTCATTCACTACTGTCTCTTGATTAACATCGGTTACCGAAATTTCTACAAGGTGTTTAATTTTTTGATATCCAAAAATATAACTGTAGAATGTTTTAAAACAAAGATACAACAATTTAATTTTCAACGTCTTATTTTTGCACATCATTTGTTTTGTTCTAAATTATTTAAAATTTTCTTTAACTTCAAGTTTAAGAAAATGCCTCTGGAATAATATCAATTTAAATAACAATTTTCAATAAACCTTGAAGTTGTCCTTGTGCATACCCACTATGATGTATAAAATATAATAAACCGTTATTTATTTCCATATTTGGTGCAAGGAAGTTGTATGGCTGTCCCCCGAAAATGGGGTCGTAATATCTTGAAACTTCATATAAGTGCTCGATTCATTATATAACTAACCGTGTGTAATTTTCATCCTCGTAGTATAATTAGTTTTGCAAAAATTCATATTGGTACAAAAAAGTTGTATGGCAGCCTTGGTCCGATTTTATCCAAAAACAACAGGGAACCTAGAAATTGTCTAAAAATGACTTTGTGTGCGAGTTTCATAACTCTAGTCCTTTTAGTTTTTGAGTTACCGTGCTGACACACGAACGAACGGACAGACACACATAGCTAGATCGATTTACTTTCGATGCTGATCCGATACGTACCCTTGACTAGCTAGATATAGTGCTCGCCTAGATGGATGCGTTAAAAACGGAGGATCAATTTTAATATACCCGATGTCATATATGTATATGCACGGTTATAATAAATGAATGAACTTTTATAATAAATTATTCTGGCTTAGTATTTAAATCTAACTTTTATTTAACTTTTCTTAACAAATTTAATGGATTTAATCTTTAGTTCTAAAAGGTAATTGAATAATAATGGCTAACGAATGGTATGCTTGGTCGAGTTCAGTAGCATCGGTGCTCTATACTAGATTTCAGCGGATGCTACAAGCGAAATTAAATGACATTTGATTTTGAGTGATTTTTGTTGTATTATTATTTTAATTAGTTTTATTTTTAAAACAAATGCTCACTTTAATAAATTCTCAGAAAACCTTGTAAATAAATACTTTTTATATTAAAATGTAAACACATGAACGCCAAATAAAATTCGCTAAACAATTTAGCATAGATTTTTTTGCTGCAAAATTAACTTGGCACTATACTGTAGCGCTAGATAAAAAAATCGTTCAAATTTTATCGAGCACCGAACTTTCCTTATAGCACTATATGCTACTGGATGTGACCATTGATAAATATTAGGGTTTATTTCTAATATTAAATAATTTTAAAGTTGTTTTGGGTAAAATATCATTTATTTTATTATTCTTCTTTATTGTACAATATAGACTCTGTGCATTTCCTAATTTAGTTCTTTTGGTTATTATTATTTCCGAAACTCAATTACTGAACCGAAGACACTCAAAAAAGTAGGTGTAGAACAACATACAAATCTAGATTAGATACTAAATTAACATTTATTTCATAAATAAAAGTTATCTAATTAACATTTACTTTTATAAAATAGCTATTTTCAGTAATTTATTTAAATAAATTATTCCAACTCCGAAAATTTACTTAAAAAAATTTAAAATATTCATAAATCTACAATATATATATATAAATTAAGTACCAGAGGGCTCTTATGTAATAAAAAAAATTTCGAAATATATCAAAATTTCCAAAAAAAAAAACAAAATATTTTTTAAATGAATTTTTTCATAAAAAAAATGTATTCTAAAATAACCTAACGACTCCAAAAACCCATATTGGTTTGTATATATGATCATTGATCACACCTGGTCGACGTTTGGTTCTTCTGTTCTTCAATAGAGCACGAAAGTATAATTCTTTTGTGTTTTTTATTTTTTTTTTATATTTTGTTTCCTTCTACCTGTACATTTGTATTGGTAGAACAAATGCAGAACTAATATCATACTATACTACAAGCTGAACTTGCATATTGTGTCCCTTGATGAATGCATGTGTGCAACATACCTTTGTATAAAAGTCTAATAATATATGATACGAGTATAAAAGAAGGGAATTCCGATTTTATTTTATTGTTCTGTTAATTCAAAAGGAAGATGAATAGAAAAAAAAACAAAAAAAAAAACAAAGTAAAAAGAAAATTGTATTTAGTCCTTAGCGCACGTGCTTTAACCAATAAAAGAATCGTTTTAAATTGAATAATCAAAAATTAAAGTGGAGGGGATAATGTAAAAGTATAAATAGATTTTCCCCTACAAGGATTAAATCATTCGAGTTATAGCACTCAAACCAAGTAGTAGTATCGTAGCCTAGCACATTATATAGAAAGTACAATAAAAATATTTTATTATAAAATATTTTGTTAGTTGATCTTTTAAATATTCGAAAAATTTATAACCAAACAAAAAAAACTTAAAAATGGATTACACTAAATGTCCACTTAAAAAACGTCCAATCTTCTATCAAATTGAAGAAGAAGAAAATGTTAAGGAATTTAAACCATTGGATTATAATGAACAACCACAGGATTTAACAATTAAACGTAAATTAGAATTATCAACTGATCATCATCAAGTTGATGCTAAACGATTTTGTCCAATGGATTTATCAATTCCAACACAACAATTCAATAATTCATCAATTGATGATCGTTATTTTAATCCAATCACATGGCCTCAATCCATGGTTGCATCACCATCCACATCATCATCATCATCAGTTAATTTATCACAACAATATTACATGGATAGAAGATCTTTAACACCAGAATCATTTTCTGGTGAATCATATGTATCACGTAGCTCAACCATTTCACCCATTAATAGTGAAATGCGTTATGGCAGTTATAGTGAACAATCAATGTCACCAAGATTATCACCAGTATCAGCAACATCATCTGGATATAATAGTGATTTAAGTTATAATACATCATATAGTAATAATCAATTATCAGAACAACAACATAATCAATATTACTATCCACAATACCAACAACAACAACAATCAATTGTTAATCAAGAAAAACCAATTTTAATTAATGAAGAACCCGAAGATTTATCAAATAAAAATTATTTACCATTACCAATTATTGAATTTAATAATAATGGTTATTTTAATACTCAAGACGAATATGATTCTAATTCAATTCTAAAAAAATCTACAATTAGAACATCAACAGTACCAAAGAATACAATTCGTTTTAATTGTGATAAATGTGGTAAATCATATTCAACATTTGCTGGTCTAACAAAACATGTACAATTTCATTGTCCAAAAAATGAAAATAATCAAGTGAAAAAAGTTTTCAGTTGTCAGGATTGTGATAAAACTTATACATCATTGGGTGCACTTAAAATGCACATTCGGACACATACATTACCATGCAAATGTAATATTTGTGGTAAATCATTTTCAAGACCATGGCTTTTACAAGGACATATTCGGACACATACTGGTGAAAAACCATTCCAATGTGAACATTGTCCAAGAGCTTTTGCTGATCGTTCCAATTTAAGAGCACATCAACAAACACATGTTGATATTAAAAAATATAATTGTGAAAATTGTAATAAATCATTTTCACGTATGTCATTATTACGAAAACATCAAGAAGATAATCATGATTGTCAAAGAATTTGTCCAATTAGTATGTAAAAAAAAATTTTTTTTTAATGATAGTTTTTTGTATAGAATAATTTTTATTAATAGAAAAATTAATTTAATTTTTTTTAAATTTTTAAATGTAAAATGTTTAAATTTAAATCGGAAGCTAAATGTACCAAAGTTATTTAATTATTAAGTTTTATATTACAAAAAAAAAAAAAAAAAGACTGATCTGCCAAATGTATAAAAAAAAAATTTATTAGATCTTTTTTTTTTTTAATTATTTAATTAAAATTTTTCGTTGCCGTTGATGTATAAAATTTAAAAACTGTATGTATTTGTTCAAATCTAGTCCATTAGATTATAAGAAAATTTATTGAATTATTATGAGAAAAAGATAAAAAATTAATATATTTTATTATAATATTTATAATATATTGAAAAATATTAAAAAGAAAACTACAAAACAAAATTATATGAATTTTTTTTTTATTTTAAAATATATATTTTTTTAAGAATTTTCAGATTTTAGGTTGGCAAAAATGTCAGGTCTGCCATTTCACTTTTTTTTTAAAGAATGTTCTCCGATCATTGAAAGTTTCTGCAATTTAAATAAAATCTAATGAGTATGTTTTCAAATTTTTATCTTTCAATTTATTAATGGTAAAATTGTTGAAATGTTCAAAAAGATTCAACTAAACAATGTTAAATCTATGTAATCATAATTTTTTTTAAATCAGTATCAGTCAGTACTTTAAAACTAGATACTGAACCATTGTGGGTTTTTCAATTATTGAAGAAAGCTTTTAAATTTTTTGCACATATTTTAGCTGGACCTGACTGATAAGCTCATTGGATAGTCAGTGGCGGCTTTTCAATTGAAAAGTCTTGGATTCATTTCTTAATAAAAAACATAATTTATAATTGATATCGTAATAGTTTATATCATAATATAAAATAAATTTAACTGCTACACCTGAAAAGAAAGGCACAAAATTTTTATTGATCGCTTTCGGTATTTATCGATTACATTCGATATGTATGGATTGCATTCGAATGTATAAATGTATCAAATACAATCGACTTTGTAAATTACTTTGGTGTATGACCCACCAAAATGGGACAAAACGCTATAATTTAGGATTTTATGACCCACCTAAAATAATTCTTCAAACATTTCAAAAAGAAAAAAAACAAGTACCAAAATTGAACAAACAGATTATTCATATAGATATTAAGCGTATGTTTATTCCCGATATTTTATTCAGTTTCGCGTTAACGCGGAGGCCGGCCCGAAATCGACGCGAGCGGAGAAGACATAATATTTACTATTATATTTTATTATTTATTTATGTAACACATTCTCAGAGGGATTTTTATAGTTGGTTACGAAATCAGAGTTATAGGCTTTTTCAATCCCTCTCAATTCAGAATCTCGCATACAAGACTAAATTCTCCTCCAAATTCAGAATGTTGAATATACATAATATATGCACATTCTGGAAAAAGCGACTACCCTGAATTTGAATTCAATTCTAAAATACCTCCTAATGTACGCATTTGTCATGGATTTTTTTGTTTGTTGATGATAACAAATTTCTGTTTTTAAAATGAAAAATAAATTACTATTAATATGCTATATACTAGTATTTTGGGTGTATTGTCTCACTTACGATTTTTGTGGTGATATAATCCATAGCTGGTGGGATATATTGCCCTTCAATTTTAGGTGAGCCATTAAATCCTAAATTTCGTTTAGGGTAATATGTCTCACTGACAGTGGGATATATCCCCCTACAATATTTCGGCTCCTCTGGTGGTACATATTGCCCAAGGGCCACATGGCACGTAAGATCTTATTTTTACAAAAGTTACGCAAGACAATGAGTTAAATGTTTTCTTATTTTCTTACTGTTATTATATGATTAATGCAAACCTGATCAATTTAAATTATCTAAATCATGTATAATCTTATCTTATTGTAACTTGCAGGAAGAATGAAAATAATTGTAAAAAAATCCTATACTATCATTTATTTTACAGACAATTTCAAGGCTTCCGCATGTTTCCAAGTTTGTTACTAGAACAAAACTTAAAAATTTTGCAATTTTAATCAAAAGTTACTACTCTAACTAGAATCATTTATAAAGTTAATAATTCCAATTAAATCTATATAAGATTTAGATAACTTATGTAATTTATTGAACAATGTTTGGTTAAACAAGACTTTTTACAATTTAATATAATAATGTGGAAATTACAACACAAAGTTTTCAAATTCACATATTAATTTAAAAATATTTGTTTTTGATTTTTTTGCACAACATTCGGTTCTCAGTCCAGCGTTCAATTCAAAAATTAAAATAAAAACTAAACTAACAAAATTAAAATTTAAGTAAACAGAAAAAATATATTTTCAAAATTTTTAATTCAAGGTGAATTAAAAAAAAAATCACCCTAGGGATTACAAACTAAATACCACATACATATATATTTTAAATTTTAAAATATCTAACTATCTGTTATTAAATCAATGCATATGATAACGATCAGTTTGAAGTTATACACCATAGATTTTCAATAGATTTAGCATAGTACATATACCATAATATTATAATCTGTCTCACCTTTATTTTGTTTCTATATATATATATATATATTTAATATCTCCATGCATGTTCAAATTTGATGTTCAATGCAGAAATCAAAAGTTAGTTAATTTACAACAAAAAATTGCATAAACAGATAATTTTAAATAAAAATCAAACCATTCACAATTCTGTCATATAAAATTATATACAATATAATCATTTAACATGAATTTGGTCCTTTTTTTGATTAGCCCTCTTTCTTGAGATCTAGCAGTGCATCAACATATTCGAAAAGAGGTACTCACTGATTTTATAGTCCTTGCGTCCCTTTATCAGGAGTAAACTACTCTTTGCTACTATCAGCTTCTCCCAGCTACAACAACCTTTGGGAAAGAGTAGATAGGAGTAGATATTTAAAAACTTTCCAGTAGATAGTCTTAATTTATACAAGTTGCATTTTAGATTGATTTTCATTTAAATAGGTTATGTTAAATCATATTATTCATTAGAGAACCAATAAGCACTTACTTAAAAAAATATTATTTTATATATATATATACATATATGCAATAGGTATACATTAATTTTCCCACTTTAATAAAGTGTATTTAATATCTAAATATATTAAAAATAATGAACTTCTCAAATGACAGATAGTTTTAAAATATCAAATATATGTATGACAATTAATCTGACAATTATTTACTCCTGAGATAAAAATTAGCGTTCCATTTTCAAATTATTCCCATCTACTGTTCAGCTCTTTTTTTGCTAAAAGGAACATCTATAGTTCTGCAAGGAGCATTTACCACAAGAAATATTAAGAAAAGTTCGATTATTGAGCCCACCCTAAAAAATCGAGGGCTATTTTAATTTTAGGTGTCATATTTTGTGAATTCTCTTATTTTTCCTTTTTCTATTACAGAATTGGAGACTAAATTTTCGAAATCAAGACAGTCCAAAGATAGCAAAGTCCAAAGTTCTGGGTCCCAAGAAACGGGAGAATTTTTGGAAAAAGTACCAAATTGAATTGTAAAAAGACCAATTTCATTTGAAGATTTAGGGCCACTTGTATTTGAAAATTCAACCAATTTCATTTACAAATCAGCGATCAATTTCATGTGACAAAGCACCAAATTCATAGGAAAAGAGTATACATATATAAAATAATTATATAGATCTATATTTTATATTACTATCTCTTTCTATCAATTTTAATATAGAAATTTAACATCTGAAATATTAAGTAGATATATATTTATTTGTCAAAAACAATTTTGTTTTAATTCTAAAGTTGAAAGCATCATTTCATATGAATATGGTGTGTATTAAACATGTGTGAACTGTAATGTATGGTGGATTCAAGGACAATTGCAATTAAATTTAAATCCATTTTTTGTTTTTTTCTGATTTGATGTGTTACCTGAAGTGTTATTTTGTGTTCAGATGTGAGTATGGTTATGATCTGGTGTTGTATTTATAAAGTAATGTTTAGTCGCAGCATGACATTTTGTTTTTATTTCCTTTTTTTTTTTTTTTCTCTTTTTTTTTATTTTTTGTTTCTTTCTAAAAATGTTTTGGTGAGTTGTACTCGTAGTGTGTGTGTACAAATTATATTTTTACAGGCGCCTGTCGATTTTTCATGTGAAATTTGAATGTTTTAAAATTTTTTTAGCGCCTCAGACAAATAAAAGTAAAAATTATTAAAATTTTGTTTGAATATTTTTTTGTTTTTGGTTGTTTTTTTTTTTTTTTGTTTTTTTTTTTTAATTTTTATTGTTTTTGTGAGAGATGAGATGATAATATTTAATGTACAGCTTTATTTTTAGGTGTAGATTAGAAAAATTAAAAGGTGGCAAAAATGAAAAAAGGTAGTAATAGTTTTGTTTATGGTAGAGAAAAAAAAAAAAAAAAAATTAAATAAAAAAACAATCAACCCTCTAAATCAAATAACAAATGATTTGTTGTATCTATTAAATTGGCTATAGGATATTGCAGGGTATGGGAATATTATTAGAATTAGGATATCTGGCAAAATATATTCATGATTGTTTCATATGGTATGTGTCATGGCGTTTCTAAAAACAATAACAATAATGAAGAATCTGTTTTCCATATGTGTTTTTGGAAGAATTTTTAGCACCTTTTTTTTTTTTTTGTATTTTAAATGATAATGAATATTCATGTGTATATAGTTAGTTGAAAAGGTAAAATTGAAATTTAACAGGCAATAAAACAATGAATTATACACATATGGTAAATTTGATGACGATATGTGTGGGTATGAAATTGAAGAAAAACATTTTTAAGAAAAATGTAATTTTACTGGAAGATCTGGCTCTTTGTAAGGTGCCTTACAAATATATACCATTAAAAATATTCGCATACTGAGCTCGATTAACTTGAATTTGTGTCTTAGGGCAATTACTGTAGTATCGCACATATGTACGAGCTTACTGAAGGAGGAATGAACAGATAAGAACTTGATCTAGGATTTAATGCACTAGTATTATTTTTCAAATGCATTATCAAAGTTATTTTTTTAAACTATCCAAAGATGGATTGCGAAAGCAACGCACTGGATAAAAAATACCTTCCGACCACTTCCAAATAAGTCTCTATGGCATTTCTCTGTTATAAGATTTGAAGAAAGATAATGATTGTCTATGTATCAGTATAATCCTTCAATTGCGCTATCAAAGATTTTTTTTAAACTACCCAAAAATGGATTGCAAAAGTAATACGTAACATAATCAATACCTTCAGGCCACTTCCAAATAAGCCTCTATACCATTTCTCCTTTTTTTATGTCAGAAAACTGATACATGCTATTTTGAGTCACTTTGCGTTTAATCTCTAGACATGCATGAAGTATGCATTGGGGATGCAGCTGGATCTAAATTAAAAGTTTTGTAGTAAAACTCTAAAAGACATGGAAAGATTGAAGGCATTTTTTCTGTCCCAGGCTTGAAATATTTAGAAAACAGACGGCAATGCCATAAGAGATTAGGGATTAAGGCAAACTGTCCTACATGCATTTTATATGTTTAAAAAACTTACTCAGAATCATTGTGACATAAATTCTTATTTAAATTGTAAAGCGTTCAGGATTAAAAAGTATTTTTGAACAATCTCAAAGCATCTATAGTTTTGCAATTTTTTACAGGGTGGGAATGATATCTTTTGTGATGTCAGTGTTTTTTAGAACTTTCTGTTGTTGAATTCTATATTTTAATTAATTAAAAATCACGCCATACAACACGTTTTATCTTAAATAAGTTTTAATTTAAATATTGAATTCTAAATCATTCAAAATTTATAAAATATATAATTCAGATAGCATCCATTAAAATAAATTTATATTCTGGTTATTTACTTCCTTAAAAATTTTAATTTAGTCAAATTAATGGATGCATGTGGCGTCAAGTAATTTTAATGCAAGTTATTTTGGAATAATTCTTTGGATTTTGTTTAATTTTATCTAGATCATTGTTTAATCAACGTGAATTTAAACAAAAAAAAAATTTAGATTTGATAAAAATTCAATAAAAATAGTTTTTTATTTCACTAAATAAAATATATTTCGAAAATTTGTTTATTTATGAATAATTTCGTGCAAATTGATTTAATTGAAAAATACATTGTATGAAAATGAGCAAATCAGGCCACCTATTAAATTAAATTTCTTTTTTTTGGTATTACAATTTCAGTTTTAAATGGTTAAAACAACTGTAAAAAGTACCCATTTTGATCCATAATTAACACTTAATAAAACCCTTGGTTGACTTAATGCCTACCACTCCTATTAGTAGTCCGTTAATAACTATAATTCCATTATCACTTCTGATATGACGCAAATAGTTAAAAGCTTTGAATTTGGTATCTAAAGGTATAAGTTATTTGCAAAATTTATGCAAAAGATGCGCTCAAGCGTTTTGACCCGACCTGATGAGCTAATTTTACCAATCTGCAAAAGCTTCAAAGCTATGCACATTGAGTAAAGTGTATGCTTAAGGAGAAGGGTGTACGTTGATAAACAATAGGAAATGCAAATTTAACAAATGTATTTTTTAAATTTAGTTAAATATAATCAAATCCAGGAATTTGTGTTAGTAGTTAATAGTTTTGGTTTTCATAATGTAATCAAAGTTTTCGCTTCATTGAGCTCCTTACTCAAGAATATGAGATTTATAGGGATTCTGTCATTGCGGGTTTGAAGATTACCCAATTGGTTTTGGCAAATTCTGTGATATGTTAGAACGGCTTTTTCTTTCAGTTAAAAATCATTAACCTCAAAAGGAGAGTATAATTTTTAAAACAAATTTCACAGGATTATTAAAATATGAAAAATGCTATTGTCAAAATTATACGTTTCTAGGTGCAATTAGGGGATATAACTATACGTTCTTTAATGGGGTAATTAGGGGAAACTAAAAATTGTTTAACATTTTTATTATTTATACTATAATTTAAATTGAAGCTATTACTACCTAAACTCGATCAAATTACCTACATTTAATATCTCAAAACTCAACATTCACCTACATTGTAGTATTTATATTAAATAATTGAAATTCTATCAAAAGAAAGACTTTGCATATAATTTTGAAATTGATTCATTCCAAATTTGTACTAAAAATCATCCATAAAAATTTTTTTAGGACACTAGTTTCTCTATGAATTTATCACAATTCTTCTTTATTTCCAAAAAATCGATTTTAATTTTTAATTTACATATAAAAATTTTTGATTGAATTAATTAATTAATACAGGCCATGAATGATGACAAGCAATGAATTTGACATGATAAAAGTAGCAAAGAAATTATGCATTTATGTTAAATTTGACACATAAAATGAAATAAAAGATAAATTTTATGTTTTTGTTTTTTTTTAAATAAAATAAGAATTAATTAAAATTTTTGGATTTATTTAAGAAATTGAATAAAATTGATATACCATCAAATTGACAATTCACTTAGCCAAACTATAGAATTAAAATAAATTATATTCAATTCATTAAAATAAAAAAAAAATAGTATGCTAGGTACCTACATTTTTTAATTATTCGTTTTGTAAAAGTTCTAGAAATATATTTTCTCACGTTATATTATAAACCTATCCATGGTTTATCCCAATCAATTTTATCTCAATTTATTTCATACTAACTAATGGTTTTTCTCTCAAAAAAAACAACATCTACCATTATATACCGCTTAGCATGTGTTAAAATTCACCTTTATTTTGTAAATTTTATACATTCAGTAAAACACAAAATTTTCAAAAAAAAAAAAAACACATGTGATAAAGTAATTAAAACTCACATGTATATTTAATTCTGTTTAATTTACAAAACGATCGGTTTTTCAAAATCAAATTTCCCAAAAAATTCAACTTTTCCAATCAATAAAATAAAAAAAAAAAAATAATAAAAATCAAGTAAAGAGCAATTAACCTACGATAGTAATACTATTAAGGAAATCCCCTTTAATTTCTGCGATGGTGTGAAAAAAACGCGAAGATTGATTTCAACATTTTCATATGTTCTCCTTGTGTACATATGCGAGTCTTCCTAATGCATGCAGTTTTTTTTCCCATCCATATATCACATCATTAAATCATCACATAATTTTTATGGGTTTTTTTTTTTTAAATATTTTTCAATTTTTTTGTAAAATAATGTCACATATGAGTAAATAAATAATATACTATATATTAGTTGCATACCAGGTAGGCGCTTAATTAACTTAAGAACGGTTTATCCCAAAGATATTTTTAATAATGTAAACAGCTTCCTAAACGATTTATTCGTTTGAACATTAAGTTGGGAAACTATTAATATTAAGGAATTCCCTATCAATGTTTATGTTATGCATATAGTGTATGTATAAGTGTATATATATTTATACATATATATATGTATATAGTTAATATATTTTAACTGTTGCATGAAAAAATTTCCCATTAATTTTTTAAGCATATGTGCAATTCAAAACAACTCACCTATGGTTTTGTATATTTTTTCAATGTTCTTCCGTTATTTTAGATAAATAAGATAAAGTAAAGATTAAATGTAAAGGTACTAAAGATACAGGACTCTTTAGTAAATGATAATATAAATATTAAGAATTTCCGAATTTTTGCAACAACATAATTCCATAAATCTAGTAATTATATTTTTAGTTAAGTTATGTTTTGACGCTGGTAGACATTCCGGCGCTTAAAATGCTTTCACAATTGTTTTTTTTTTGTATTTAGATTTTATGATGGGTAAATTTTCGTTTTGTTTTTTGGTTATAGGTATTCCAGGTACACTCTTTTGTAGGAAAAAGTGCCATTTGTGTCACTAAACATATATTTTTTGTTTTTTTTTTGAGATAAATTTTTAAAAAAATAATATATTATGAATTTTTAATGTTTTGTAAATAGTAGAGAAAGATTTTAAAAAAAACATATTCAAAAAAGTATTATTAATAAAAATATTGAAAAGATTTAAAAAGTTTTATTTAATATAATTTATAAACAAAGAATTTAAAGTATGAAAAATAAAAAATAAATAAATATTTAATAGGTGATTAGATTTATTTTTTTAATTTAATCTGGGATTTGTTAAATATTTTAAATTTTGTTAAAATAATGTTTGGTTAAAACAACAAATTTAATCTTTATTCTGAATAAAACATAAACATAATTTTAGTTAGAATAAAACATTTGAAATTCAAAGTTCAGTAATATGGTATCACATAACAGCTAATGAAAGTTTTGACATTTCATTTTTATTGACATTAGATTGACGTTTTAACATTTGATTTATCATAAGATTTTTAGTATCACTCAAATTAAAACTCTAATGAAGCTCTAACTAAAATTGTCTTAATATGTATATCTTAAGACGAGCTGTCAGATTTTTTAATATACTGTCAAAACTGAAAGAATATTAAACTTAACTATTATAGTATTAAAAAATATTAATAAATAACATTTAAAACCGTAAACAAAATAATTTAAAATACCAAAAAAAAAAATGTTAATTTGCCATTTAAAATGTACGATCACCCTTGTATGATTTTATATGCTGCTGAACATATAAATTTATAAATATAATTAAAAAATATTTATAGGTATATAATTACGAAAAAAGTCAAAATTTGTTAAAATTGCTTCTTAAAATTTGTAGAACTCAAAGGGCAACAACACTTTAACAATTGACGAAGGTTCAAAAAGTTTAAAGCTATTATAGTTGTCCACATATGGTATTTCATACATTCAAACAAAATCTTATATCGTGATAACTAATATTTGAAGAATATTATATTATGTCTTAAAGTTCTTTTCGAAGTCCTTTTTGCTCTAACGGGCCGCAAAGTTGGGACTGTGGTGCAAGTACTTAAACTTTTTTTTTCTAAAATGATTATTATTAAAATGAAGCTTTATTAATATTTATGAAAAGTTTCAAGTGAAATTTTATATTGAAAAATTTCAAAAATAATCCTTGAATAATCGTTTTAAAAATATTGCTTTAATACATTTTAAAAATAATATTTACACTATGTGTAATTTTTGTGTTAACTTTTTTCAATAACATCAACTTAAATTAAACCTCCTTTGAGAGGCGCAGCAACGCGCACCGGGTATTAGCTAGTTACCAATAATTAAGCTATATTTCCTATCTATCTTCGTTAATGAAATCTTCAAGAAGTTATACATATAACTACTGTAAGTAAGGATCATCCAGACGTTTAAATTGAAATTCTGTACTTGTGATTTGTCCTTTTGGTGACATTTCATATGATTATAATAATCTTTTGGCTGAAATATCTTAACCCCAGTTAATATATAAAAGTTTAAATAAATTAAAATCAAAGTATCAAGTTTGAAAAAATTGAAAATTCAAAGATATAGAAGTGAATTTAGAAAATCTGAATTGGGTTCGAACAAATGGATTGTGTACTCTCAGAATCATTAAAATAATTAAACATTTTTAATATTAAAAATGCAATATAAATAATCTTAATACATCTGAAAATAAATTTTACATAAATATAAAGTTATACAGTTCATCCATCTGACAACAAAGTGCTCTAGAATATTCCCCGTAGTCTGGAATAAGTTGACTCGTCTTTTATTTCAATCCGTTTCTCTTCTCGGCTAAACGTTTTGAGTGGCACCGCTAACCTATAATATATTCTAAAAAAAACTTTTTCAAGTTCAGTTTAAGATTTTTTCAAATTTTTCGCTTTGATTGGACGACGATTAGACTATTTTGCTCCCAATTTTGAAGAAGTGTTGTTTTTGGGCAGTTGACTTGACTTTTACAATTAACTTGGAAATTGTTAACCCATTTTGGTTCGACGATGTGTAAAAATATTTACAATTTATTAAAAATTTTATTATTAAAGAAAATTAAATCACTTAGTTAAATTCTACAAACATTTTTACTTCCTCTTGAATAAATTAAAATATAAAATCAATTTTAGAACAGTATAGTGAACCTTTTAATGATAGCTTTCTCATCATTGCAGTGTATATTTTTTAAGTACCTGTCAATAAAAAATAAAAACACAATATTCATTATCGTTAGTTCAAATTAAGACCCATCAGAAAAGAAATAAAAATCAGAAAAGTAGAAATTTATAAAGGAAGAGGAAAAATAATAATAATAAAAAAAAAATACTTACAATTTAACAATAACCTCCTTTGTTCGATTCAAAATACTCAGAATAATATTTCTTTAATATATACTTATTCTGACTTAAGTTATATTGTAAAATATTGTAATTGGGGTCGACCCCGTTTTTTCACAGAAATTATAATAAAACAAAATATTATCCACTATTCAATAAATATGTATATATGTATATAATATTTTAATATATACCTAAGTACGGGAAAAGAAGAAATAAACAAGTTAAAAGTTATCAAGTATCTTTAATTTATTTACATATAAACATATTATGTGGTTCATAAAAAAAAAAAAAAAAATTATTTCACCCTAAGAATTAAATATATTTTTTCAATTTATATATTGCACAACACTTTCCGTACAAAATAATAATAATAATATTATTTAAACTTTAGATAAAATGATAAATACTAGAAAAATAACTATCACACAAGTATAATAATAATAAGTATAGAAATTATTTCAAAAATAAAACGTTTGTTATTCAATATGTCATATGTGACATTATTTGATGTGCATATTCTGAAAAGTTTTGTGCGTCACACAAACAAATTTTATCTTTAATTTTTAAGATTGAAATTTTTTGGTATTTAAATGTTATTACATTAATTATTTCTAATAAAGATCATAATGCGTTAATTTTAAGTTTGTGACGCGTAGCTCTAAAAATTCGAGCGATATTCGCGCATCTAATTACTGTTTATATTTATAAAAAAATAAATAAGCCGCCACCGGCAATTTTGTGACCGAATTAGCCGATTCATTAATTTATTATAAATACTGTTATGATGGGAATTTTAGAAACATTTTCTATTTATGACATTTTATGACACTCGCAGATTAATAAAATATAACTTATAGGTTACTTAAAATATAAATAAAAGATAAATTAATAAATTTTTAGTTTTTAAGATAAAATAATTTCAGAACTGACTTACTGTGTCAGTGAATTAAGGAATTTGAGGATTCAAGATTTGTTTTAAAAATATTAATTATTACCTTTCTACAAAATAATGGTTATTTATGATAATTTCAGGTTTATAAGTACATATTATAATACAAGATTTTTTTCTATTTTACATCTTAAAATCAAATTTTATAACAAATTTATTGGAACAATTGAAGGTGAATCAAATCCCAATATCTCGAACAAAGAATTTGATGAAAAACCGTTTTATTTTTTCATGTTAACTGTTCAACATTTAAGCTAGCAAACCAATCTATACCATAGGTGCAAAATTGAATAGGAGGGAAGGTACTAGATTTATTGTATTCTTATATGAATAGGATTGACCCTAATAAATTTGATATAAAATGAATACATGCGATAGTTCTATGTAGACCTTATAACATGTAGAAATGCCTTAGATTTACAATAGATACAATTCTATTTGTAATATATTATATAATATGAATCATAAGATATTTCTGTATCTGTGAGTTATATTATTGATTTAAATTATTTGTTTAAATTTTGTATTTCTTTATATTGTTACATATTAATGTACTTTATATTATAGATATATAATTATTAATTAATGGTTATGTCATTAATAAACTAAATGGCGAATGGCATTTGAATGGAGTTGAAAGTTTTCACTTTCACTGAAATTCAAAACTCTCGCCTATCGAATGAAAGGTGAGAATTCTAACCACTGAGCTAGTCATCCGTCTAACCACTGTGGTATCCAGACTAAGCATTGTGCTTACCAACCAATTAATATATATATGTTTCTTGTATCTGTGAGGTATATTCTTTAATTAAAATATTTGTTTGAATGTTAAAGGTTAACATTCTTACCACTGTGCCCCGCATCCAATTGTGCTGCAATAGTTTAGCCCAGGACTTCATGGATAGTTCCATTTCTTTTTAAGAAAAATTTCTTGATTTAAAAAATATCTCATAGTTGCAATTATAAAGAATTTTCAGTTTTTTTTCTCAACTTGTAAACATATACGAGTACTTGCATATTAAAAAACCAAAATTAATTTCAGTTTTAGTCCCATTTGAAAAAATATTTTCACCTTATATTAAAATAATAAAAGGCGAAATTATTAAATATATAAAAACGAAATATTATAATAATTTTTCAGTTGTTTGTTATTAATTTCAAAAAGAAGACACCTGGGATACACTATACTGAGTTAATAATAATATGTAAAACAAACTTGTATTCAAAATAACCTTATATACGTTTGTATAATACAATGATATTATATATAAACATTGCTATATATGTACATTTAAATATATATACATATATATATCTTACCATAAAATCTACAAAATTAAAATTCTTATTCTTTACAAAAAACTTATATTTTTTTAAAAAAAATTAAATAAAGGGGGATCTAGAAAAAAAAATTTGTGTATTAAATACGTTCAAAGAGGTCAAAATTGATCAAAATCGCGGTATAACAGTTTAACTGATGAACTGTTCATACATATTATATCTACCGTTTATTTTTATTTAATTTTTTTTTTTTTTTTTATTTTTTATTTCGTTTTAATTTGAATTTACAATTTTTTAGTAGGCTTTTAACAAAAAAAAAAAAAAAAAACTGTTGTTATTGATCGTTAACAATAAAAACTCTTTGATTATATGATGGCTTGAAAATTGATTGAATTCAATATGTGTGCGTATATTTTGAATAGAGTGACAATTTTCACCCTTCATATATTAATTCTTTTTTTATTCAAAATTCTTAAAAGATTCAATTATTTCCTTCCCCAGTTGTATTTTGAAATAATCATTTTCTAAAAATCTTGATAAACATTCTGTATATTTGTACATATATATATATATATATATATTTATTTTTAGTAAGTGATAACTGATAACAATCAAAATGTAAATATTTATTGGAAAAAAATTAAAGAAAGGTACAAAATATATGATGAATTACTATTAAATTATTCGGTAATTGATTTTTATTAATTTTATTAAATTAAAAACACTTTTTTTCTATAAAAATAAATTCAATGATTGAAAATATTCAAAATAAAATTATATTTCCAAAAAAAAACTGAATGATAAATAGTGTTATAACACTCTTTGATTGACAATTATACTCAATTTTGAAGGATCACATTCCTTGAGAGTTGATTGTTGATCAAGGGTCATTATTATTCTAATTTATATTTTTTGGATTTTTCTTAAAATTCAAATTAGGATCCAAGAATTAATGAATTAAAAAATTTTATTCCACGAAAAGATCAAAACATTGTAATAAATAATTGTAATATTCAAATTGAGTGACCAAACAAACAAAGCGTGTAAATCATTATTGTTAACAAAGCAGTAACCATGGTAATAAAGAAGATTGCATTTGAATGAGTTGAATTTAATTTGACAAAACAAAAATTTACGGAAAGTGTTATTAGTTTGTACTTATTTATCTGATTAGATTTTTTTAAAAGAATAAATTTCATTTTTAATTTTAGGTATAATAAAAAACAAAACACATGGAAGCTGCAATAGATTTTGTTTCATGGATAATTCATAATATGAATCCATTCATTTGAATTTTCTTGTTGGTCAATGAGATTTTTTTTTTTTTTTTTTGAGTTTTATTAGATGATTCTGATGATCTGTGTGAGATAAATTAAATATTCATTCTTAAAAAGAAAAAAAAAAATTAAAATGCATTTAAATTTATTCTAAGAATTTCCTGTTCTTTACCCTCTATAGCAAATATGGTTGTCGGCTAAAATTAGATTGATTTAATTTTATTTGATTGTATTTAATTGAGTATTGTAATTTATTTGATGGTTTTTATTCTTCTTCTGGTGATATATTTGCTATCAAACTTTAAGAGCTATATTAATTGTAGTTTTAAGATTATTAATCTTGTCATCTTTTTCTTATTGTTCAAAAGCCGAGAGCAAAGATATTATTTAGAACAGAATTTCCTTCTAGTGCTTGTATCTTCTTTGCTTCATATTTTCCATTTGGTGAGTTGAAGTAGTTTATATTAATTTTTTTGGCATCATTCATAAAATATACTCTCTAAAATTATTTTTCTAGAACTTTAAAGATTAACGAGGTTTAGTTTTTTAGCGTCATGGAACGGAACGCATTGAACGCATTGAACGCATTGAAAGCCACTCATTGATACTGTGCGCAGTTCTTTTGTATAGTGTAACTAAAACCACACACTTTTAAAACCAAATTTTGGGATAGGCTTTTCGTACAATAGTACAATAGTACAGCCTGGCTTACAGTTTACAGATTAAGAAGTATGGGAATTGGGAAAGGTAACTTTTAGAATTGGGATTGGCATAATGGATCATGCAGGATAAATGGAATAATTTTGGCGGGTATTTAGGAGAACGATATTTCTTTTTAAATTTAATTAAATCGTACACATACACATGGGTCGGAATATTGTTCTATAATCTGAAGGTGCGCATAACAAACGAATTCCCATAAGTCGAATTAGGTAATCTTTACAATTCAACACAATAGGGATGAGAATCCGTCGGATTAGTTCTTTTACGTTGGAAAACTTTCAGTGTAGGCATTAATTGTTTTATTTTTTTAAGAACAGGTATTCCCCCCTACATATAATCCATAAAACCAGGATAAATGACCAGACTGTGCAGCAATGGGTAAGTGGAGTGAGCGTTGTGGTAACACTGGGATCATTTAAAAAATGAATAGGTTTGTTTTGCACTTTATCAAGATATCCAAGGGTCGATTGCGAAGCTCCTGTCCAAATATGTGCATTATACTCTATTATACTCTGGTCTAATATATATTTCAAAGGTATTGAGGAGATTAAGTGAAGAAATGTAAGTTTTACAGCACCTAAACATCTAAAAGAATCTTAGCTTTACCAAAAATGGGAAATAATCAAGTCAATTTTCGGTTTAACTCAATGACCTAAAAATTTAAATCTGTTGAGTATTGCAAGGCTTCTTCATGAAATAACAGGTTGGCAATAAAAGTTGTTGTTTTTCGCGAGATCAGACAAAATGGGGTGCAAAATAAAACCTTGATACTTTTATCAATATTTGCAAAAAATTACTGTTAATGTAATAAAACCATTAAAATTGAAATCAAATTTTGTTTTGTGATCAGCTGATGTTTTGGTAGCTTTTTCAACAACAAAAACTAACTCTACTATTAGGCAATCTTTCTTCCTAGCTTCAGCGAAACAAAATTTTACAAAAAATTTCTTTAAATTGAAAATTTTTCTAAATATTTTGCTTAAACAAATCTAATCCGCAAATTTTTTTACAATAGTTCCTCACAACTGAATCTTTAATATAAAACAAATAATGTATTTCCTATCCAAAGGACTAATTAATTCCTTCTAATCCTTTAAACAGTTTGTTGGAACTAATTGACTCAACTATCTCTTAATAATTTGAGACTTCCTTCCAGTCATTTAATTTTGGTATTTAATTCCAATTAATTACAAAATTTTCTGGTATTTTTAATAAAAAATCTGTTAAATTTTTTAATTTCCTGAATTGTAATTGAAAATTTCCGGAACTGTTAATAATCGGAACTTATTACACACATATAAGCTTATTACATTATACACAACTGGAATATATTTTAGGATATAAAATAAAAGTTAAAATCAAGTCGGAAATTGAGAATTAAATTTATATAATTAAAAAAATAACTGAAAAATTGGATTTAACAAGTTCAAAGTCATGATTCTATAAAGGTTTTTAAAGAATTGTCTGCACGTTTCATAGAATTAAAAATTACATTCTTATGTATATATATATAATTTATATTCATTATAATCATATTTACCTGGTGAGCAAGGTGTTTATAATGCAGTAGTTATTTTTTTTGCACACCTTGACAGATTTATTTAATATAAAAAAAATGATTTTATGGATGACAATAGAGTTCTTGCAGGACAATAACTATATATGTATAAAAATATATGTATGACAATCATAATATATCACAAGAACATATTTCAGTATTACTATATAAAATAGTATTAGATATTTAATAATAAAATAAAAAATTAAAAAAAAAAAAATTTAAGCCATCAAAATATAAAAAAAGGTACCTTTTTGCCACGGGCCGGTGTTATTGCACAATTTAATTGTTTTGTATAAGAGTTGATTTAGCTGCACTTTTAATTCAATACAATTTACAAAAAAAAAAAGAAATAAATAAATTAAAATCTCTGCAGCTTTACCTTTTTTTTTTGGATAATTGTGTTTATGTATGTGTGCTATTTATATATATATATAAATATATAATTTCTACTGTATAAATAATATAAAGAATAAAGTTAATGTCCTTAAAACCATATCTTAAGATTCATTTGAACAATAAGAAAAAGATGACAAGATTTTTTTGCTATAAGATTTATTTAAGACTTTTTTTTTCAATTCTGGTCCATTATTTTATTAAAAAAAAAATCTAAAAATTCAATAGAGAATATTTCACCTGGTTTTGTGATTTTTTTTTTTTTTAAATTGTATATCAGGACATTCCAAACCTTGTACAGTATAGTACACCTTTACATTAAATATATGTACTTAATATTTTTGTATATATATGTAATTGAAATCTAAGAATCGTTGCAAATATAATTTAAGAAATTTTTCTTAAAAAATCATTCATTAATTCTAAAAGTCTGTGTGTTATATTGAAAAAGGTGTGCACCTGGCTCTAGAACAGGTACGATTCTTTTCATTTGATTTAATTCATTTTTTATACTTATTTTATATATTTTTTTTATTTCTATTATTTTTTTTACTTTTGTTTATTTCTTAAAAAATTTCTTAAAAAAAAAGTGTCGAAATAGGAGTTTCAGTATTTGATTTGTGATTTGTTCGAAAGGTTGATAGATATTGCAGATATGATTTTTTTTTTTATTATTTATTAGTTTTTTTTTTTTTTTAATTTTTATTGGCGCAAAAAATACCTTCTGATGTTACTGACATTCGACCTGGCTTCATTCTTTTATTGTGTATTTTAATTTTTTACAGAGAATTGAATTGAAAACTTGTGATATGAATGGCGCGATATTTTATATGAAACAAGTGATGAAAGAATCCAAGTGCTTTTAAAAAAGCATATTTTCATACTGAGTTTTGGATAAAAAATATATATAAAAATAAAATGATAATGTTATAATTTAGTTATTTCATCAATTCATTATCAAATTAGGAATAATAGTGAAATCCATAAGTAGAATATATCTAATATCAATGCTGTCAAGAAACCTGTTAACAAGTTCGAAATATCATGTGGGAGCCTCAATGTTAAGGTTTAATTTTGAAAATATATACACTGGGAACTAAGTTACTGCTTCATAAAAACAGGGAAGTTTTAATTTTTTAGTCTCAATAGTCCTTCAATGGGGAAGGTTCTCAAATTTTTACTAAGCAAACTTATGATGATTCTCGGGGATAAATTCAAACGGTGTAAAAGTTTTTGTAAACATACGGACGCACTGACGGATTAACAGAGTGAAACCACAAAACTCATTTTTCAAAAAAAAAAATGTGCTAAAAATTGCAAAAAAAATATGATTGTTAGTTGTTCTAACTTAAATTAATTAGTTACAGTGATTAAGAAGTGTATATAGGTAAAAGATTATAGTCGGCGTTTTCTAACTAGATTTTATGTTTTTAATAATTCACTATCGTATCGAATTTTTAAATAGAAAAACAAGGTTGACAGGGTTTAATAACAGAAAGTTTGCTATTAAATCTAAACCAATTTATTCTTAAGACGCTCATGGTTTGATAAGATTTGCGGAGTTATTATTTGGTCAAAGTAATTTAGAAGATTAAGTATTGCGAAGATTATAAAGAAAGGTGAGAAAACTTGTCAAAATATTGTTTTGGATTGAAATTATATTTGAAAATGCCATCTGTTAGAAGATACTTGCATTATTTAAATTAGTATACATATGTTTACTAACTTTTTCAAATTTGATTTTTTTTTTCATATTGTTTTAGGAGTTTTATAAGATTTTTAATGTTTTGCATAAATTATGAATTTCCAGTTAATGATAAGTTTCTGACCGGAATGAAATGGTCTGTTAGATGAGTGGAATTGATAGAAAAATTTATAAGGAACAAAAAATGTTCCTGAAGGGGGGTGTAAGGTCCTTTTTTAATGGTTTGTGAGATAACTGTCTTCAAAGTTAGTTTACATTCTAAAGAAGTTAGAACATATTGACAATTGTATAGTATAGAAGATGACAATTGTTTTTTATTTATCAAAAATGAAGAATATACTTGAATTATAGTTATAAAGGTTTTAAATTTCATAAAATAATACCCCGTATACAATTTCTTATACTAATATTGACTTCTGCTACAAGTTTCCGAATTTTTTAATCTCAACCTTAAAAATTTTAGGTTTTTAAAACTCTAACAGAATAAACTCCCGCTATTTTGGTTTCTTCATTAGAAAAAGTGGGATTTTATAAGAAAAGTCAGGTTTTCGACAAAAGTAGGACTCAGTTAAACGGGGTTAAAAAAGAAATAGGATTAAAAACTGGATAAAAACGTTTGGCACTACGAAAGCTAAATATAATTCTAAACTTACTTTCTGGAAGAAAAATATTTAAATTTATATATATAGCAGTTATATGACTACTTAAACTCATGTTGACATAAATTAAATGTGTTTCTAATAAAACTATTTTTTCAAACTTCTCTAAATCAGCTCTCCCATAAAATTAAATAAGCTCAAATAGTAATTTCTAACTAAATTTTTTTTTTCAATTTTTTTAAAACAAAATTCCTGAACCCTTTTTAATAAATTCCTGAATTGGTTTTCTCCATTCCAATATCAATGTTTATTTACATTTTCACATTAGAACTTTATTTTGATTATATTTCTGTATTCTAATCACGTTCAATACGATTAGAATAATCACCCCGCGAAAAAATCAAATATTTTCTACCTGAAATTAAATGATAATTTGTTTTTTTTTTTTTTTTAAACTAATCCAGAGTATGACTAGGAATCAAATTTTACTACAAAGTCAACATAAACAATGTATATTTAATTTTTAACAATTTTTTTTAACGAAATAAAAAGTATTCATAAATCATAAAAAAAAATTTAACGAAAGAGAACAAAAGAAAGGTAAGAAATAGAATATATTCATAAGAAATCCAGGTGAAAATAATTTTTAAGTAAGAATGAAAAAAAAAAAAATTTCATTCTCATTATTCTCTTTTACTCTCCCTTTTTTCTTATGTATCTCTCAATGAGAACTTTACCGTATAGTTTTATTCTTTCGTAGAGAACAAAATGTACAATATGATCGCGATATATGATTTTATTTCAGTGGATTTAGGGTAGAGCGCATCCCCATTTTTTCATATGTAGTAAATATTAACAAGCTTTTATTGAAATTGTTATTGAAATCGATTGTTCAACAGTTGCCCGTGATCAATTTGAATTTTTTTGTGTTATAAGGAAGTTCTTAACAAATTTACTTACGTACATACATATATGTTAATGTATTCAAAATTGTTCTGCTTGATAAGACACTGAGAAAAAAAATAAATTTGACTTATAAATAAAATGACAAAAATTTTTTTTTAAATGGAGAGGGAAGTTTAAGTCTATAAAAGTGAATCTTTAGTAACCAATACCTGTCATTAAATTTCAATCATTCAACGAGATCACAACAATTATAATTAAAAAAATTGAGAAATCAGTAAATAAATCAGAACAATTCTAAATAACGGAAATTTATTAATTGTATTTTCTAAACAAATTATGGAAGTGTATAAAAAGTGTCCATTAAAAAAACGTCCAATCATTGTAAACGAATGTAAGAATGAAGAACCAGAAGATTTATCATTTAAAAGAAATCATAAACGAGATCAACCAAGTGATATTAAAAGACATTTTGATTTATCATCAAATTCGTATTATGATTCAATACGTAAAACAAATGAATTTGGATTTTGGTATAAATCAATAGCGGATACATTAAGTCCTGATCATCAATTACCACTGACGCCATCCGGATTATCAAATGATGTGCAAGTTATATCAGCATTTAAAACATATCATAATCCAACACAAACAGTAGTTATTAATCAACAATATGATACTCTAACAAATATTCATTTACGTGGATTAACAAATTTAGAAATAAATAATTTCCATTATGATCCATATTTAAATTCAAATAATTTAAATTTTTATTCAAATGAATTGGCAGCAGCGCCTACTGCAGCAACAACAGAACAATTAAATTATACCAAAGATTATGTTAAAGATTATAATGCTTATAATTTAACACCACCATCTAGTCCAGCTTCAGTAATATCATCATCATCTTCATCAGAACCTGAAGATTTATCTATCCGAAGCAATGGAGATTTTTTAATTGAATCTCTGTTGTATTCACCGTCATCATCAGTATCATCATCGAAACGAAATAATATTGGAAATTGGAAAAATTCCAGACTGTATACAAAACAATTTAATAATAAAAAAGTGGATCAATATCAGCATTCACAACCATCACAAATTTATAGATTTCAATGTGATAAATGTCAAAAATCATATTCAACAAGTACTGGCCTATCAAAACATCAACAGTTGCATTGTCCAGCAGCTGAATGTAATAAAATTAAAAAAGAATTCGGTTGTAAAAGTTGTGATAAAGTTTATACATCATTGGGTGCACTTAAAATGCATATTCGTACTCATACATTACCGTGTAAATGTCCACATTGTGGTAAGGCTTTTTCGAGGCCATGGCTACTACAGGGACATATTCGTACACATACTGGAGAAAAACCATTTTCATGTAGTCATTGTCAACGGGCATTTGCTGATCGTTCTAATTTAAGAGCTCATCAACAGACTCATGTTGAAGTGAAAAAATATATTTGTGAAAATTGTTCTAAATCATTTTCAAGAATGTCATTATTAACAAAACATGTTGCTGGTGGTTGTTGCGGTATTCAATTACAAAGTTATATTTAGTTATTTTTTAATAATTTCAATTTATTTTTTTTTATTTAATTTTTAAGTTTAAAATTATATACCAAAAATTATTAGTTAAAAGAAATTTTAGTGTTAGTGTTTTTTTTTATAATAATATTGTATTTGTAATAGTTCTAGTTAAAATGCTAGACAATAATTTTTATAAAAATAAGTAATGTATATTGAAACTGATTAGATCTCTCTAGTCTAAATTATGTATATAAGAAAATTAATAAAAATGTGCCTGATATTTGAATAAAAATTTAAGGAAATTGAAAATTTTATGAATAAGTTTTCATTTTATATTAATAAATTTATGGATATTTTTTATATAATAAATTAATATAGACCACATGTTTGAGCTTCTACAGATAAGTACGTACACTTTTCCGCAATTTGTGTTTCAAAGTGCATAAAATTTGAAACTACAGAAGCGCGCCATTATAAGGCGCCATTTTACTTCAAAAGAACGCTAATTTATTTGATAGTTTTATTTTTCCAATTGTTTTAAATATAATACACTATGTATATTTATTAATCTGGATTAAAAATTATTTTAAATTTTTATTTGAAGGTTTTCAACAACAATCTCCACTTACTGAGCAGTATTGCCATATTTTAAAACAATTTTTCTGAATTTTACTAAATTGTGTCAGTTTTGCAATTGTAATCAAAATACAAAAATGATGCTTTTTTTAAATTTTAAAGTTTATTGTTATTTTGTTATATGATTTGAAAGTTGAATATGTAATAGTTACCTATAAGATTATTTTAGTATATAGCAGGTCATTGCCTTATAACTAATCAACACCACCTATCATTAATCAAACAATCAAATATTCACTTATAATATCACTTAATATAGTTTTGATTAGTAGCTATCAATTACGAACAAGAAAATTATTATTTGATTATAGTGAAAAGTTGTTGGTTCCAATAGTTGGAAGTTAAAGATAATAAATAAGTAGCCGACTGCTGGCGTAGTAGTTAGAATGCCAGTCTTTCAAAGGAAGTGTCACTGATTAATGCCCTTGTCTAGATCATAACTGAGTAAAATGGTACTTAAGTACAGTTGTAAGTCCATTACATGATAATTATATAGTTAATTAAAGATACAATATTATATTGATTTGAGTTGAAATTTGTTCATTTTAGAGTTAATATAATTTTCAATTTCAATAGTATTGGACTTTATAAATGAAAATATTTGCCAAATACTTGAATTTTTGATACTTAAACATTTCTTGGTATTTAAATACTTGAAAATAATTACTTACTTACTAGATCCTAGAACCACTGGTGGGGCATAGGACGTCAACAAATTCTCTCCACCTTTCACGATCCTTAGCAATTCCTTTTAGCTGTAATCACGTTTTGCGTTGCGCTTCTGCCTCTTTCAAAACAGTACTTCTCCATGTTTTCCTTAGTCTACCTACTCGTCGTCTGCCTTGTGGACTCCACTCAAAACATTGTCTTGCTATGTTTTCTTCTCGCTTCCTCAAGGTATTTCCGATTCATCGCCATTTTCTCTCTCGAATTTTGAAGTCAATCATCTTTTGATTCATTTTTTGGTGTGTATTGGTAATGATTTGCGGCCAACGAACTTTTAAGATGTGGCGTAGACAACGGTTTATATATGTCTGCAACTTTTTGGTGATATTGGCGGTTACCTTCCATGTTTTACAGCCGTATAGACGTACTGATTTGACGTTTGTTTCAAATATTTTTAATTTTGTACGCAGGGCGATATTATTTGACTGTCATATGTATGTTTGAGAGTGTTTATTTATTCTGAACTGCTCTACTTCTTCATTTTGAAACTGTTCTAGTATAATTTGCTGATGTGTTGAGTGTCCTGTACGCATGCTTTTAGTCTTAGCTGCTTTTTATTTTTAGACCAGCTCGTTTGCCATATGTGAAAATACTTAAGTACTAAATAAAAATAAATAGTTTAAATTAACTAACTGAATCTATACTCCGCAAATGAAAACTTTAAAAAACAAAGTTCTGAACTCACTAACATTCATTTTTAAATCATCACCAAAACCTAGAAAAGTTCATTGGAATAGAATTTGTAATTAAATGCCCTTAATAAGAGGTGCTAATTTCATTTAAGTGGAAAAATAAGAAAAAAACAACTAGGTACCAATTAATATCTTCTGGTACCATTGACAAGTGTGTTACAATTTAAAACGATAATAATTTAAATTTCTTTATTTAAAAAAAAAAAAACAGTTATACAACAACATATTCTTAAGAGCAAGTAGAAAGTCAATAATCTCATTTCCATATAAAATTTCATAAATTGCTTTTAACTACAAGAAAAATAAAATAAAACAAGAACAAAAGCAAAAATATTCAAAGCAAATCATGTTTTGTAAAAAAAAAAAAATCTACGATCTGTTATCGTCAAATTGTGGTTTTTTATGCCAATAATAATAAGAATGAGGAAGATGTCGCGGTTATAGTTTTTTTTTTATATTTATTATTAATACTACATAATTCTAAAAGAACAGTGATTAAGATTAGTTTAATGCTTATTAAAATGATTTAAGAAACTCAAACGAATTAACTTAACAAAGTCATTAAAAAAATTTAAAAATAATTGGTAAGTCACCAGATTTATTTAAAAACCCAATTTATTGAATTAAAAATAATACATACTATATAGTCAGATAGTCGCATCCCTTTTATCGAATTGAAATACCGAATTGATTTTTAAATTGTTAAATCAATTATTTTAGATCGATTACTTATGTCATTTTTTAAGATTTGATCAGATCTTGTTCCGATTTTTAAATCAATATCAAAGATTATCTAAGCTTATTAGTTTTTTAGGCAACTAATCATTTTGCAGATAAGTTGAATTAAATTGCTTAATCAATTCAATTAAATATATACTAATTTGTTTAAGATTATCTAAATGTTACGATTTAAATCAAAGTACGCTTACACGCAAAGTTATTATGTATAAAAAAAAAACGAAGCACTATAAGAAATTAGAATAATTCTTAAACATTCTTGGTTAAACGCAAAATGTTAAATTAAAACAAATTAAAAGATATGGAAAGAAAAAATTAAAAAAATATTTAACGCAGCTTGAATTGCGTTTAGAATTTTCTTATTAACAATCATTAATTTGTATCGAAAGAGCGTTGGATAATAATTTTTGTTGTTTTGATCCTCATAGTGATCCGCCATTTTATAATTAATCGAAAAAGGGATGTATATAAAAAACATAGAAATAAATCCAGGATGGATTGTATAAGTTTTTCTTCTTGCGTAATGTGTTTGTATTGTAATGTATTTATATAAGAGCGGCTCCAATCCCGTGGTCCAATTTGGCCCACATGCGAAGTTTGTCTTTCTTTTGGCCAAAAAATCATTTATACCAAATTTCATTACAATCGTTTCAAATTATTAGAACTTGAAATTTCCGAAACTTCAAGAAACTCTACACCCCATAACACTAGAATAAGTTTTTGAAACCTCCTCTTCTAGGATTCCCAAAAATAGTCTATGTACCAAATTTGAATTCATTCCGACAATTAGAACTCGAGATTTCTCAAAAAGTCTAGTGTTTTTTGTATGTGAGCCTCCCGATCTGTTGATCCGATTTAGCCCTGCTAGGAAATAAACTTAAAATTTCATCAAAATCGGTTGAAATTTACGCGAGTTATAGTGTTCACAGACACACATTACTACAAATAAAAATACAAAGATCCATACATTATGTAAGCAGTGTTTAGTTTTTTCAACAACATTAAACTCATCAGTAGGCATTTTAATGTTGGAATTCTCTCAATTCAACTCCTATTTCTATTTTTGATTTGTTCTAATACTAAAATGAAATTTTCAGAACTTTATCTGTGAGTTATATGAACCAATCAAAAATTTTAAATCGTAAAAACTTTGTTTATGTAACATCACATCTACTTCATGTATTTTTTAAAGAAATTTGAATATCATTAACATTTCATGATATTCAGCTTAAAGTTCCGTATTTAGTTTTCTAGAAAGCGGAAAGACAGACTGACAAAACTTCTGATTTTCACTATAAAAAAACACTGTAAAATTTTATATTATCTTTAATAAATTTTAAAAATCTTCTTTATTTGATCCATTTCACAGGGTGAACGACACAACAATAAACCGTTTAGAATAGAAGAAGAATAGAATGAAGGATTCAATGTACTTGATCAAAAACAAAAAGCAACACAAGAACAAAAAAATAGAACGAGAAAAAAAGTGCGTTCTAACTATATAAATGTGCGGAGAAAATTCTTTTGATCACATATGATTACTTTGGTTGTTTGTGCAAATATTTTTTTAATTTTACAGTTTATTGAAAGTAATATGTTTACATATTTAATATATTTAATAGAAGGGCATATTTTTATATTTTATGAATTTATTTTTTTTTTTTTTACTTCTTACAACCTGTCAAGAAGTTTATGGTAGAAAAATATCAGTACTTTATGTGGTTACGTTCTTAACGGGATTTATGTATATATATATTTTTCCCTATTTGGTTTTCCTTGAACTTGTCATGTTGCATTTGCATGAGTTCACATTATATATTGGCATCCATGCTAAAAAAAATCAATATTGGCATTGTCTATCTATATAGTATAACGTTTGATTGAATTTTGCAATTTAATCTATTTAGTAATATTATAAAAATCTTTGATGTAATTGAACTGGAATTGAAAATTTATTTTTTTGTTTCAATTTTAGTTTTTTATTAAAAAAAAAGTATATTTTAAAAAAAAATGTTAAAATAAGGTTAATGAATTTAAGATAAAATTTAAGGTGGGTTCAATATTTTTAATGTTAATCAATTAAACCAATTAAAATTTGCTATTAACTATATATTTTCAAAAGTTTTGTGTTCATTATATGCATTTACATGAAATATAGGAATGTTTAGGAATTAATATAATTAATATAAAAGACCACCCGCTACGGAGTTAAAGCCACTAAAATGTTGAAAAAAAGCCCTCCAATATTTAAATTATTATTAGTTAAAAAACAAAAGTTCTATAAGATATGTTTTCAATCTCTAAACGCTAAACGACTGCTAGATGCTTCTTTAGTTTATACATATGAGTAAAATTAATATAAAGTGTGATTGCTTTATTTTAGTTTACTGTTATGCGAAACTCAATTTTTGCTACAGACTTGAGCATAATATATTTGACAGACGGTTTAAGTAAAAAACATGAAATGAATAATTTAAAACATATTTTTGAGCTGTCTGCCGTTTAGGAGCAGTAAGAAGCCAAAATGCTGGAAATTCGGTTTTTCAAAGCACCCTGTCTATATGTATTTGGAAGATATATATACAAAAAGTAAAGCTCAAATATTTCATTTTCAAATATCTTTCAAATGATGCTCGCATTGTTTTCTTCGATCCGATGTGCTCTTTCTGGAGCATTTTTCAAAATTTTTCTTAGAAATTCAGATTTTCAAAATATAAAATATTGTTCAATGATCCTTTCTGAAACGACTCCTCATTATAGGATGCATCTAAGTGGTTGCATTTAAGTTCAACAATAACTTTTAGATTTTAGATGCACCATATTCTGCAATTTTATTAATTCACATGACCACTGATATGATCTTTGTGTCTAAACAATTGAATTCTGACTTTCAAAGTAAAATTGAGCATCTTTGGTTGCTTGTTATGTGCTGAATCTTTCCATCATAAATTTCCCAAGTTTTTCAAAAATAATACAAAGTAAAAAACAGAAAAATTTTCACTAATTAAATCATAACATTATATATGCGGCACCCTATATTCCTGTACTTCTCAAAATAAATCAATTGTGGATAGTTTTTAATGATATTTGATGATCACTTTTTAAAATTTTTTGAAAATTTATTTTGAGCAGTGTCTCCAGCTATGACTCTATCTTCAATAAGAGCTATTCTAACATTATACTACTTTCTAGCTTTACCTGTTGTATCACCGTTGTCCTTATATACGATTCTCTGGCTCAAAATGCCTATATAATATACACTTATGATAAAAAGGCTGGATGGCACAGTGGTTAGATTGCCGACCTTTCACGCGAAATCCCAGTGAAAGTGGAACATTAATATGAATGAATATAATATTTCCCCCTGTTCCGATATATAGTAAAATATTTGAATTCCTCTGAATGACCAATTCAATATTGAAAAGATTAACTGTAAATAAATTTTCGGACAATTTGAACCAAAAAATAACCAAAATAAATTATTAAATACTTTATAATTAATTGGATTCTATTACAACTTTAACCATATAATTAGTATTTTAATTTTTTTTCAAAATATTCATAAATAATATTCAATAATATTAATTACATTCAAATTCAATATGTTACCAATTTAATTCGCTTGTAATAATGTCCATTACTAACTATTTAAATAAAAAAAAACAGAATAGCTACCATAGAGTTAAAATTTTGTTTTGCATTTTTTTTTTATTTTCAAATTATTAATTACTGAATTTTGTATTTAACATTTATACTTTAGCTGCCTAAATGACTAATTTAAATACATAAAATGTTATTTAGTTAAAAATTAATATTAAATATCAAAATCTGAACTTTGTTGCAATAATTCATATGACAAAATACAAAAATAAAAAAAAAAAAAAAAAACAAGAAAACTATAAAATCAATGCAAGTAGCAAGTTTTTAAAAAATAAAATTGGATTCTTTTTTTTTTGCAAGCATAAAATCAAAGTAATAAATTTTATTTCAATTGAATAGAGAATACATGTATCTTGTGGATACATTTAGTTTATAATTGAATAGAGGTAATGATAGGCCTACAATAATACAAAACAAAAAAAAAAATAAAAATTAATATATTTTTTTTCTTTTCAACATTTTTTTTAAAAAAAATTTTAAGATAAATCTTTAATGGATGTCTTTAATAAAAATAGATGAAAAATATTTTTTTATCAATATTTATGAATACACCATATAAAAGTGGTGGGCATATAAAAATTAAATTAAACCGTTCAATAAATGTTTGCTGAAACTAATATAATTTATTGGTTAAAAATACAGGGTGCTTTAAAACTATAATACGTTTAAATTTTGTTGTTTTAGAAATTCTAGTAAAAGAGCACCTTGTATATGGACACTAGTAGATGTTGCCACCCAGACCTAATTCGCAGACCCTAAACCATTTTAATACCTTTGGGATCAGATATACAAGTTAAGACATTACTATTTCTTTTGCATCACATGAATAATGAAGGTGGGGGACATAATTAGACTAAATTGTCTGAATGAATCAATTCTTCTCACAATCGGAATAGTAAGATAAATATCCGTTTCAGAACTTGGAGGTTCTCCCAATGAAAGAATTCTTATATTTTAGTTCGAACTAAATTCATTCGGTATAAGAATGCAAATTTTATCTCTTTTCAAAGTAACCTAATTCTTACAAAAAAGATATACAAGTTTCCGTAATCGTTCGCACATTTCCAAATTTCACTTAGCCTACGATTTCATATGTATGCAATTCACTTTTAGCTTAACTCTCTTAATATGTATAATATATAAACACCCTGTATATAAATTAAATGAAGTATGTATCTTTAATTTTATAAAGTACTAAAATAAATCTAAAGTTCATTCATAATCTATCATTTTACTTTGTGGTTGGTTGGTTGGTCTATGACCACCCAATTGGACAAAAAATTAATGACAAATTACAGAATAATTCGAGGAGCACTAAAAAAAACTAACACAAAATAATTGTTATGTTTTGTTTTCTTTTTATTTTATTAATATAGAAACATTGTTCAGTACAAATAAAATTGAAGTGATACAAATCCTAATAAAAAATAATTTATATTTACATTATACATATATGTAATTTACCTTGATCTGGTAATTTTTGTTTATAAATTTCTTATAATGACTGACGTACATATTTATTAGAGGTCAAAAAATTGCTTTATCAAAAAAAAATATTGGTTTTTGGGACCGTTTTGTTAAGATGATAAATGACAACTATTGCTCACGAACATCAAAATTAAATAGAAAAATTAAAAAATGAGGGTCAAGACCATACCATCTTGTTAGAATTGTATCAATATATTTAAAATAAGTTCGAGAAAGTAAAGAGCTGATGCGTGAACATTATCCAGGCTATTACCGATGAATAAAAAAAATTGAAGATATGCAGTTTTAGAAATTAAAAATTTTTTTAAGCTAGACAAATTCAAATTATGTTCAAATATATTTACTTATGTTTTATTATTTTAATTTAAGTTTAAAAATTATAATTTAGTCCGCCGACCGATAGCAGAGTGTTAAAGTGGCGGCTTTTCAATCGAAAAATCTCAGATTCAACAAAAAAATATAGTATATATTTCAATAATTTAATAAAAAGTTCAATTGCCAAAATAGGCAAACGATTAATATTATTAGGCGATATTTACTATTGTCTGGTACTACAAATAAATAAATAAATAAATTTAATTTAGTTTAAATATTTTATTTGCTGCAAATCTGTTTGTTGTTTCTTCATCCACGGGTGATAATGAAAGAACAGTTTTATTGTATTCATGCTTTAAGTAAGTGTTGCCAAATTTAGTAATCGGTGACATATGCATTAGACTTGGTATCGATAATAGTCATTGCCAGGTTTATGTGATTTTACTAATTCTCCCATATACATCTAAATGTTATGTAAAATATTGTCTGCACTAATAAAAATTTGATTTTGAATTTTTATTTTTTAATTGAATGAATAATTCCAAGGAACCTGAGACAGTCATATAAAACAAAAAGGTTAAATTTCAATTTTCTCTCATTAATGAAGAACCTGTCTAAAATTACGATAAATTTCTTCATTTACCACTTTATTCTTGATTTCCACAGTATTAATTTAGGTATATTTAATTTTCGTTCATTTCAATTGAATTCTTTATCATTTTACATGGGGAATATCAAGTTCAATTGCATCATTGATCTATGAAATATGTTATAATGCAATTGGATTTCTTTTTAAGGTTTTAGATTTTTCTCATTTATTTTTTTTTTTGGGTCAAACCATTAATTTTATGTTGAATGTGTAATATATCTTCTGTAATAATAATAATAGTAATAATAACAATAATTGTTTTTCTTTCTTCATAATATTTTTTATTTTGAAAAAAAAAAAATATCTTTAAATTGCCATTGATTTATTTTTTAACTTAAATTAGAGAGAGAAACAAAAGAAACCATATATACAAATGAAACCAAAAGAAGGGATCCATCTACCATTGAAAAACTACTTAAGAAATTTGACCAAAAAAAATAGAAATAAAAAAATGACAAAAAAAAATCAAATTTATTTCACAGTAGTAGATCTATGTTTTGATTTCAGGTACCTGCTGTACCCATATTTAATTATATTCAATTTTTAGACAAACCTATTTTAATTGATTATGTCGAGCGTCTGTCAAAATAATACCACCTTATAATGAAAAAAAAAATTATAACAAAAAAAAAACAAAATTGTTACGTAAAATATTTACGCTGAAAGATTATCTCAAATTTAATAGATCCACCCGTCCTCGATTCTCTCCATATTTAGTCTAAATATTAAATTAAATTTATACTGATTCAGTTAAAAAAAAATTAATGTTATATCTATGATTATTTTATTACAATAATCATTTTTTGTTTCAGATTAACTTCATCTTAAGATAGAAAAAAAAAGGTAAATTCCCCCTGAACATATTAACGGTATAACAAAGCAACAAATTAAAATTTTTAAAGAAATAAATCGTGAAATAAAAAATTAGACATTAAATATTTGGAATAAAAAGTAATATAAGACAAAAATTATAGGATATATTGCTTAAATCTCGAATGGTATAGAGTTTTGAAATAAAGTAATAAATTTTGAAATTAAATTCAGTTTTATTCAAGTAACTTTGAGAATAAAAAACGTCAAGTTCAGACTTGTCAGAATATTTAAAAATTAGGTTTTTGAGTTAAGAATTTCAAAAGTTTGTAAACTATTTTTTTAAGGGTATTTGAGAGTTAAATTAGTAACTAGATCCCTCCATCTACACGGCTACACGGTATTGTAGAGTTTATAAAATGAGGGAGTTCGAGTTCGATTTCTGATCATATATTTAAATGTAGTTCATTCAGAACCTTTTGGTATATACGATTTAGTACGAATGAACATATCTTGTAAATGTCTCAGGCCTCAGGCATGCAAAGTGCTATTTTTCAGAACAAATAATATGGGCATATTGATTATCATAAAAGTGGCAATGCAAAAGAGCGACAAGTAAGCGCAAAATCATAATGTCAAAAAAAATCGCTCACAGAAAAATCGTTCACTAGATGCCTGCATATTCGAAGGCCCGGAAGTAACTTACCGCAAGATGGATATTTATAACACAATATTAAGTATTTCTTTTACTTTTTTGACATTTTTATTAACATTTAAAAAATACTTATTATAAATCGAAATATGAAATGTATAATGCATTTTTCCTTAATACTTTAAAAATGTAAAAAAGATAAGATAATTTTTTTTAATATTTGGAATTGAAGCTGTCAAATTATTGAGAACAAAAACAATATGCACTTGTTACAAAATATGTATTTCAATATTTTGACATATGAACGTAATTATTTGGAGCGAATCCAAAGATGATTGAAAAATTTAACTTTAATTTAAAGCAAAAAAAAAAAAAAATATCAGTTTTGGGTTTTTGTTTTTTTTTATAAACAAATTGAAATTAAAGAAAAAAAACAAAATATTTTAATAAATCTTTTAATTCGCATTTAATTTGAAAAACTGCCATTGGCTATTTAAAATAATGAAAAACGAGGAAGAATACAGTTGTCTCTGTTAACTCTTAAGTACACCTACGGACTCCTGATATTTAACTTTGATCAAAATACATATTGGTTTACTAATGTTAACTTTTGAAATATTAACTTTTTAAAATTTTATAAAAATGCTAGCCCTTTTTTATAAAACTTACTGTGGTAATTTTTATCCTGTCAGTATTATTTGTTTTTATTGTATGGCAGCTAATCGAAGCCATGGTCCGATTTTGACCAAAAACAATAGGCGACATACAATTTTTACAAAACCGCACATCAGCATGACCAAAACTTACTTTGTGTAAGTTTGAAAACTCTATTTTCTTCAATTTTTAAGTTATCGTGATGACGCACGGACACACTTTGCGGGATCAATTTATTTTTTGATGCTGATTCGATGCCTTTGACACTATAACTAGCTAGATCGATACGTTACAAACGGAAGAGTAATTTTAATATACCCGTAACCTTATTTTCGTACGGGCATAAAAACAGTTTCAAAAGAAAATTAAAATGGTAAGAGCAATTACTTTTGTTTGAGTACTTGTTCAATATTTGACATTTCCTAAAAAATACTTTTTTAACACGTTTTTGTCACATTTTACTGAAAATACGCAAAGTGAGAATTGATATTTTTGAACGCAAATCCGATCACGTCTTTGGGTAAATACATTTTTGAACCTATTTGAATATTTTAAAAACTAATAAGAGTCTAGGGTTTGAAAATGGAATTGAACAATATATAAAAAATTATTAGGGCTTCATTTTGAATATAAAGATATATAAGCATAATTCCAAGGGTTGAGGTTACTCGAAGCAAATTTAAATGTAATTGTATTAGAGAATTTGGAAATCAGAGTATATATTTTAAACCTAAGAGTACTAGGTTACACATTTAAATATGTCAGTAATATTTGCCAAGATTGCCCTTTTGCCAAGACTTAAAATATTGGGTAACATTTTTGAGCAGCTGCCATTCAAGGTTCTCAATCCTTTTGATTTGAAACCAATGGACGTACTAGGTTTTATTAGAACATGAAGGAATAAAAGGGCAATTATTCGAACCAAATTTTCTTCTGTTTTAATATTTTCACAACTGAACACAAAAAAAAGTCTAATGAAGATTTCAGTAGTGTTGCCTCACTATACATAATTAAATACGGTAAATTATAAAGAAGCCATCATTTATATTAAGAGAAAAGTTTAAGAAATCTAAATTCAATTAAGTTTACAATATTTGGGATTTAAATGAAGACACAAATATTAAAAACATATACTAATTTATAATTTTAAAAAATATAAGAAGTGAAATCCCAAAAAAAAATACTAAAGACTCAGGTCATTGAAAGTGTAATAAATTTTCGCGTTAAGATTTAAATTGCAATTATATATGCACATAGAAACTAAAATAATTAAATTAAAAATCAATTTTAAAACGTAAAAGCCGTATAAGTAATCTTTAATCTTAAAGAAAATTTATTATATAATTTTGATTTTTTGTTTTAGTTATAAAAAAAAAACCAAAGAATTCTTGCAAACTTAATATTCTTTATATAGTTATAAAAGAAATGCTAAAATAATCATTTAAGCGTTCAATAAACTTTTTACTTATTTGCAATTCAATTTTCTTAATTTTATTTCTTGTAATTTTTTTTTTTAAACCTGTAGATATTCCATAAATTAGATTTGTTTTTTATTTTTTTATCTCCACCTTTACAGGTGCCCAAAAACTTTAAACAGTAAAAATACTTTTTTTTTTTTAAATAAAATTGTTTTTATTCTGTCGCTTTCACATAAATTGTAAATATATATATATAATATATACATATTCAATTATCATTATAAATATTTTATAATTTTAAAAAAGAAATATTTTATAATTCAATTTAACTCCTTGACTTTCCTTATTGTATATACATATGGCAACAATATTCAATTTTCGAAAGGAGACAAAAAATAAAAAAGGTTAACTGAAAATTTATTCCGAAAAGTCAAGTTAGCACTTTGAACCATTTTTAATTTACATTTAACATATGTGTTTAATATCAGTTTTTTTACCGTTTAAAGAATAACGGTGTTTTTTTACCGTTACCTTTTAATTTCAATTTAGTTATATCTAGAGTCTATAACTTTAAGTTAATAGAGGGTTGATCATTGAATCTCTCCAGAACTATTACAGTCCAATGACCTATTACCATAATTTGTAGATTTAAGTAGACCTACTACCACTAAATTAATAGACTAAATAGACCATTTCCAAATTAGTAAGTAAGAGAAAACGTCTCTAAGCGCTTAAGATTGTTATTTTATTAATACTTAATTTTAAATAAGCGAACTGAGGATATTTTACAATGGGTAGTTTTTAAATACACTTACTAAATTTATTAACAAAAGCATTCACTTAAGTGAACACAAGAAAGGTCTAATAACACCATGTGTAATAATTTAATTTTGGTGCAATACTTAACGACTATATCGTATCTCAGAAATCTCCTATGGTTAAAACAAATGAAAAAATTAATAATAACAGGAATTACCGTTAGTAACGGGTTTTCCTTTCAACAAACGATATAAAAAAGTGAATAAATGGCGTAACAAACAATTGATATGGCAAAAAATATAATAAAATATTTGTCATATTATTTTCCTATAATAAAAATATTTACAATTTATTTTGCGGACATTTGAACCACTGAACTCCGCACCAAAAGACCTTGAGCCAATTTTTAAATGTATACGAGTACATTATATATTAAATTGTAAAAAAAAATAAATTAAAATCCAATAAAAAATTTTAACATTATTTATTACCATATTGACTATAGTTGCGATTTCCAAATTTTTTCTTTCATTTCTACTTGCTTTTTTGTTTTTGTTTTTCTGTTTCGGACAAAAAACTGTGCAATGCAATCGATTTTTAACTTGTAATTCCGTAAAATCAATGAATTCAAGGCAATTATTTCTCCTAAAGAAAGTTCATTGCAGTGTAAAAGAAAAATCACATATTTGAATACACATATATTTTTATTCTAATATAATATATAAATATAATATATATTAAATTATGTATATAAATATATAAGTTCTGTAAAATGCATATTATTGCAAAACATTTTAGGATAAGATGAGATCAGATTGAACTCTGGAATATGCAAATATTTTGCGCAAAAAATAAAAAAAAAAAAGCTAAAACGAAAAGAAATAACGTTATGCAAGTAACCAAAAATCGATTATTAACCTCTGGTGATTCTAAAAAATTAATTTTATGTATATATGTATTTTTTAATAATAAGAGAAATTTAAATCTTTGAAATTATGTTGATATAAATTTTTATATAAATATTAAATTAAAACAAGTGCAGGTGTACAGTATAACAAATTTTTAGAAAACTTTAAGAACTTTGAACGAGGCAGCAAAAATGTCCAAATTAATGTAACACAACTCTTAAAATATAATTGTTACATATTATAATTTTTAATACATATATATAAAACCAAATTTATGATGAACAAGCTAAGCCAAGTTCACGCAATTTTAAAAGCGGAACACTAAAGCTGAACAGCCATCTGTGACCTATGTTTTTTCTATGTTTTATGTGATAGAGAGTTTACCTGATACCGAGGTAATTGTCGACTGAACTTATCCGTTCACATGGAAACAAATCCTAGATCAAGCAACGGTAAAACTTCCTCATCTAGGGACGGAAACAATTCCCAATCGGTGGAAAATAGACTGTATAACACAGGAAACTAATGAAATATTCGCATGATCCTTCTTAGCCTTTTATCCCAGAAACAATTTTTTTACCCCGGAACCGAAAGGGGGTTTAAGTCCTCCGGTACATTAATGATGTATTAACTTGAAATTTCAATTAATAAGCAATTCACAGTAACTAAATTACTTCAAGTTTCAACATTTGTATATTCTAACCTAGATATACACCTAAAATAGGAATAATATAGCATATTAACTTTCGTATGGTGTTTGTAACAACCAATGGGAAGCAATTTAGAAATAGAAACGTATAAATTTTTACTCAACGTCATCTCCTTAGTCGATTTAGCGATGACCGTTCGTCCATCCCGATGAAATTTATTCTGTAGGTTACAAATGATAAAAGTGCGACGAGTTTTGGACGAAACCGGAAAATTGGTGCGGATCCTGGAAGATATTAATCGGACCAAGGCCAAACGAGAACATCTTCGACACCAATAAAGATGGAACATTCAAATTTGGTACAAGGGTGTTCTGTTCTGTTTTATTTATGTTTGCGAAATTTGAGAGAAACGAAGAAGTGGTTTGGAAAGCTCCTAAAAGACTCCTTAGACGATATGATCAACATCTATATTAATTTTAAAAATATACACTGGATCTTTAAAATTAATATAGATGGAAAATTCAAAATTGGTACAAGGTAATTATGTCCTGTTTGCTTAATATCCCTGAGATAAGTTAAAGTTACGAATTTCCGAGTAAGTGTTAATTGAAATTGTCTGTTGTTTTGTATTACTAAGTAGGTTGCAACCACTTACTATTGTTTCCTATATTTAAGTTGAACGATAGAACGATAGGTAACCTTTTAAATCCTAAATATAATAAAATAATTTAAAAAAAAAAAATCTTTAAAAACAGAATTTATTTAAATTTTGAAAATTCCTACAAATTAAAATAATCATTATTAAGAAGTCATGAAATATAAATTACCAAATAAATAATTAACAACAAAATTGAAAATAAAAAAAAATGGTAATTTATTCCCTAAAAAAAAAAAAACAATCTATTAAAATTCTTAAATGAACCAATTTTGATTCAATATACATAAAATATAGTTTATCTTAACCAGGAAATAATAAACCCTATCCGTTTGTTATTTAGTGACACTATGAATTTTATTTTAAGAATATGTATATATATATAGTTATGTATATACTATCTTGTATATATATATCAAAAAATAAGAATTTTTCTTATTTTTTGTATTCTTAATTTGGAATAATTCACATGAATTTCATTACACTCCAATAATTCAAATGAATAGTTAGTTTTATAAGTGTTTCGCTAAGTTGGTGGCGCACCTTATTCTCTTTCTCTATATATATATATATATATTCACTTTAAACAAAAGTTCCTTCTCATTTTTTTTTTGAACTTTTAATATATTAAAAATCAAAGAATAATAATATATAGGTGCATGTGATATATATATTGAATTTGAAAACCAAATCATCTTTTGATTCGAATCATCTTTACTTGTGATTGCCTTTTGTCTTTTGTCTGTTTTTTTTATTTTTAGTAAATGATAGAACAAGGTAAAATAATTGTACTTTAAAATTTTTTTTTACTCTGACTTTTCTATATATATATGAAATATATAGAAAATATATATATATATCACTTTTCCTTAAACAATAATTTATTTTCATGCACCATTAAATCTTTTAAAGCACATCCAGAACAACTTAAGAATAAGAAACAAAGTAAAAAAAAAAAAAAAAAAAAAAATTTAAAATAAAATTATAATCAAAAACCATAAACAGACCCCAAATATGTTTTTGTGTGCTACTATATGAGTTCCATTATATGAGAAGTTTTTCTTCATTCTAATTTGAATTTTTGAAAAAAAAAATAAAAACAAAAATCAATAACAACAACAATAGCAACAATGTATTAAAGCAAGGTTCCGAACCATATGAGGAAATTATAAAAACAATAATTTGCTATTTTTTATATTCTTCTGAAAAAAATCAAAAATTCAATTTAATGTGCACAATGTTCTGAAACATTTACTCATCACCATTTATCTATATATATATATATATATATATATATGTAAGTATAAATATTAAGTGCCTGATTAACTTGACTAACTTGAATATGTAATTCAATATACTTGTACTTTAGGAAAAACTTCGGATTATCGTACTTTACCTGGCTAAATGTGTTGTAAGGGATATTAATATTGTAAGGTTAAACTTAAAGAAAATGGGTCCTTATTTTGATTTACTGGGTAGTGCGAAAACTATGAATCTATTTAATTAAGGGCCTTGTTTTCAATGAACTATTAATATTTAGTTAGGTGTATAAAGATCATAATAAGAGAAGGAAGCTGGTTTCGCATTTTGATTTTTCTACTTACTTCTTAGTTTATAAAATACTAGGTTTACATGCGCATTTGAACAATAGGTGTATCTTCAAACAATTAGGAGGATAACGTAGCAAAATAGAACAGACTCTGTATATAATTTTTTCATTTCTTACTATTGGAATGTGCCCAATTGCACGAACAACTTACAATTTTTTGATAAATATTTGTTGCATCAAATGCATATTTCACAACAACAATCCAATGATGTTTAAATAGTACAAGCACCTTCCTATCAAACAAATTATTATATTTTTATTGCAATAGAGCCCTGATTCAGAACTAAAATATTACCATTAGAGACTATACTAGGACTTACTACATGTAAAATATCTTAAATTTCAATCTACACAATTATTGTTTTATACATTGTATTCTTGAGATGTACAATATTATACGTACATTGAATTTTTAGAAATCTGTGAGTTGTAAATATAAATTAAAATTGCTTGTAAACATTTCAAGTTGCTAAATAATATTTTTAATTTAATTATTGTTGATTTTTTTCTTTTTTTACAGAGGGGCATTGAAAGCTTCACAAGGCACCTATTGAAGCTGTGCATTGTTCCTTTTAAATAGTGTGCAACTTTAGTAGTTAGTAGTTCAACCCTTTTCGAACCAAACCTTAGGATAGGACGTGTAATAAAAATGTACAGTCTGGTTTCGAGGATAGGGATGTTAAATCATTTTTGGGAATCGAGTTTAAAAAAAATATAGCATTTTGGAATTAAGGGGAAGTGGTAAATTGGATAGGATGGAATAATTATCACTAATTAATTAATCATAGATTTCTGAAGTGACACTTTCAAATTCCGATTGGTAAAGTTGAGTTAAGATCTAAAACGACTTGTCTATCCCACTCTACCGAAGTTTCACTTGAATAAATTATTTAAAAATATAAAACACAAAACTTATATCACATATCTTACAATTATTACTCTCTTGTGTTTTGTATTGATTGCACCCGCTGCTACCAATAATCATAACAAAACAAAAAAAACAAAAAAAAACAATAAAAACAACAAAAAAATTGAAATAAACTTTTTCTATTGATTTGATGAGTAGATTTTGTAGTACATCAACCATTAAAAATTATTATCATTATCATTATCATCATCAAAAACATTCAAATCAAAATAAATTCTATGAGTTTAAGAATACCCAATATACTCATTATATCTACATATATAATATGATATAATACAATGAATGGGTTATATAAGTTTGAAGTATAGTAGGAATAGGTATAAAAGTAGAAGCATTAATAAATAATGTTTGATTGTTCATGTTTTTCAATTTTATTTTGTTTTTTTTTTTTTATTTTATTTTTAAGAGAATCACTATGAAGTCAACAACCAAAGTCAAAAAATTATATTTCATAAATTACGCACTATGTATAAATTAAAATAATAAAATAAAAAAGAAAAATTGGCTGCTTTTTACACATTGTTACAAGTCAGTATTCAAGTCAATTCATTTATGTGTGTATATATATATTATGTATATATGTACGATCGTGTGTATTATCTTCACCATATCCACTAAATATTGGATTCATATGAATAAGTAAAGAGGAGCGTTTGTTTGGTATCAATGAAGCGAAACAAGTGCCCCCAAGAGATATTGATTTGATAATCGTAACACAATCATTGCTACAAGTACATTAATTTTTGTTATTATTATTGTTTTTGTTTTTTATTTTCAGTTTTTGCTTATTATGTGCATAGAACGAAAAAAAAAAAAAAAATAAAAAGAAAATTAAAAGAAAATATGGAAAATAAGAAGAAGAAAAAGAATATAGCGTTTTGTTGTTAACACCGTACAACAATCACTTTTTTACAGGTATAAGTTTGTTTTTATATGAGCTACTCATCTTGTTTTGGAAGTTTTTATTCCATCATTTCAAAATTTTGATTTCATTTTCATCAAAAAAAAAATAAAATAGTAATTTATTTGATTGTAAGAATGTTTTACAATTTTTGGATATAATCGAATTAAATTCGGTATTTTGTTTTTGTTAACGGAATATTATGCCTAGTAATGTCAGGAGGGAGCATGGCGAATTATGAATGAAGAACTTTGGTTAAGGATGAGGTAAGGGTAAGGGTCTAAATAAGGAAAAAGATATGGAAATGGTTTAGTTACATTCTATGGTGCACAATAAAATCAGTGGCGACGTGCCAAGTGCTAGAATGGAACTTCCAAAGTAGAAGAAATGTGGGCATAAATTTGGGCTCAATAATATTAGTAGCGCGTTAAGCTTTATATTGGAATGTCCAGGATATGAAAAATGTGAACAGCCCAAAACTCACCTGAAGGAGAACGGTGTAAAGGGAATGTGATCTATCTCGAAAACCATGGCTGGAAACATAATAAACATAATTGGAGAGACTATGTAGAAAAACCTCTATATTCCCTAATTGGATGAAAGACGGATGATGACTCTTTACTCAATATAATTTTTGCATAATTTTTTATTTCAATCTTGGAGACAGTCCGGGGAATTATTACCTCTATCATATTTTTTATATGAGAAAATCGATATGGGTCTAAATAAGGAAAAAACAATGGTTTGGTTACATTCTAAGGCGTTCAATAACATAAGAAGCGCGCCAAGTGTTAGATTGGAAATTGTAAAGCACAAGAAATGTGAACAGTACAAAAGTTACGCGGAGCAGAACGGTGTAAAGAGAATATGACTTATCTGAAATAGTAGGAAACAAAACAATTGCACAAAATAGAAATAATTACAGACTAATTAGAACTTTTATGCTTCCTAATGGAATGAAACTTCATAAGTATTACTAAAATTTTTTCAATGTTTTAAACTATCCGGGGAATTATTATCTCTATCATATTTTTTATTTTCAATGTAATCTGAATCTTACAGAGTTAAGAGGGAAGGTGGAAGAGGGAAAAAAGAAGATGGAAAGGGGGAAGCATCAGCTATCCTTTAATATCTTTATTAAAAGGATTTGTCCAGTTTTTATTTGTTTTTATTTTAATTAAATCAATTTTATTTGATAGTGACAATGGAAGACATACCATAGCACAGCAGTTTAGAGTTTTGAAATGAAAAATCTGCGATGTCTCTGTCACTATCGCTGCCACTGTTATTTTCTGTGTTTTCTCACTTATCTATACATTTTTTCTAAAATAAGATTTTGAAAATGTTTCAGGTCTATTCTCACCTCAGTTCGATAGTTGCACGGTAATATCTTTTAATACTTAAACAAATCGCTTTGAAATCGATTTCCTTTTAAAAATCAATAAAAAATTTAGAACAATTTAAATAAAATAAGAAAAGCAGTAAATACTTATTCTTCAGTTTTTTACTTGATCTATTCATTCTTTTATGATTCAGTCAATGAACAGTCAATGGAAAAGGGATCTGAAAGAAGCGAGGGACAGAAAACCATTTTTTAATAATATGGGTGTGGAAAATTTTCAATAAATTATTTTGTTTCTTACCTTTGATATAATTTTTCATTAAAATAAAATTATAAATATGAATATGGAAATTATGTATTGTTTTATGATACATATATTAGATTTATAATATTGAATCAATTTAATTACTGATGAGTTCATAGTTTATATTGTTCATGTCTATGTTACGGATGAAAGACAACAACGACAAAAAAAAAACAATTTCTGAAATCATCCATTAAACCTGTGAGAATATTTTAAAAAATTGGAATATTAATATATGGTATAGTGTCTTTTGAATTACAAATTTTTGTGAGGATTATGATGAGCAAATTTGTGAAATATTCGATTTAATTTTAAGATGGGTTTTTTTGATATTGAAGCGAATTAAAATTATGTTTTGTTATATTTTTTGTATTGTTCATTGTTTTGAAATTTTGAAAGGAAATAAATTAATTTTTTAATAATAGTTAGTTAATGATTAGAATTTTCTTAAAGTTTTCTTGAGTTTTTGTTCAAAAGAGAATAATTGTGTTAATTAACACACTAAAAGTTTATTTTTATAATTTTAGAATCAACTTCTTATTTGACTTTTATATTTACGCGACTTTTTTAAAAATAATAATAACAAAGTATGTAATAGAACCACGTCAAATTGCGTATAAGAGCGACCAATTTAGAAATCAGAGTCTAAAAATCAGTCAAGCGGCTTAATATAATAATTTTGTCTCAACTCAAATGTTCCGCTCCAGTTTGTGTCTACTCACGCTTTAGTGGTTCAGTGCGCCAACAGATTTAGTGGACTCAAATTTAATCGGACTCAAATTTTGAGCGGATTCAAATTTGAGATGAGTGTAAATTAAGTTTCACATTTGAGTTAATGTTTCACAATTGTGTAAATGAGCAACAACTTTGCAATATTGTATAAAGAATCGAAGAGCCGGAATATGATCCTATTATTTGGTAGGTACATTCATTCTTTACATTAAAAAAACTCACCCCCTTTTTAAGAGGAATATCGGTGCGTGTAAACACAGTGATTTTACCTGTCCGAAAAACTAAGGCACTCTATAATAGGAATATAGAATATTCTGAGTGTATTAAAAAATGATAAAGTATCGAAGAATATCATGGAAGTAGCATTGAACTAAAAGAAATATGATATGCGGACTAATGAAAATTGACATTAAGCCATACATCAACTATATTAGCCATATCGCGCAAAAATCTTTAGTAAAGTGAATAAGGTAATTGTAGAAAGGACAATAGATGGTAATAGTGGGCAGATCAATTATATAATCTGTAATCGGTAACCGGTAAACCTATAACTGTAGCACTGATATAAGTCTACTAAACAACACAATATGTATCAATGTGAAAAATATTAACATGTCGCCATCCGTTCAACTCGGCTGCTCAAAAAGAACAAAAAAGAAGCGTTAGAAAATGCGAAAAGAAGAAGCTGGGAAGTAAATTCACAATTAGAAGGTATGATCTCAAATAATTTAACAACATTTAAATCTTAAAATTGACCATCTGACCAATGGCGTAGTGGTAAAAACGCCGTATTTCATGTGGAAGGTCTCGGTCTCAAACCCCGGTCAGATCATATCTAATAAAAAAATATCGTAAAACTGTATAATTATATCGTAATAGTTTGTTAAAATACTGTCTTGATATTTCATAACCTTATACAATAGCTACAGCCGAGTAATCAACGGCTTAGTGAATATTATGATTAAAGAAACTGAAGCCTAGTTTAAAATAAACTTGGTGAATGCCCTATACTCCTTAAAGGAGTGGAGAAGGAATAAAAAAAAAAAAAAATCTTAAAATTACCAAATTTTGAGAAAGCTTCTAAAACTAATATATTATGCAATTTTGACATCAAAAAGAATTGATTGCTATAACCATATTAAACTATAACTTAGGTTCTCGTATCCTTTTTTCTTATTTCTAATCAAATATCGAACTTGTGCTACCGTTTCTTAGTATAAAAACTTGTGTTAGGATATTTTTCTTCAAAGAAAACTTCTTCTCGTATAGTTAAAATTATTTTGGTTCAAGCACATCCAAAAGACTGGTAAAATAGAAGAAGGTAACACTAATTAATTAATTTTATTATATATCTCTGATAATTATTTTCAAAAGATTAATGTACAATTAAAAGTTAATTGTTCTCAGTAAAACCTATTAACGTAATATGCTATTAATTGATCTTTGTAATAAAATTCTCCTTAATCTCCATAATAATTAACCCTTTGAAGATGAGGTTCGATATTTATCTTAAAATAAATTTCTGATAATAAAATTTTTTCAATATTTCCAAATACATTTCATCCGAAATCGATCTTAAATTATAGATGCGCACCAAGGGAATTCAAAAATAGATAAATCAAGAAGGATTACAAGATTATTTTTAACCTCTTTTAACCCTTAATAAAATAAATATATTTTTTCAACACCCCATTTTTTTTTAAATTTTAATTTATATTTATTATAGACATTTATACTTTGTATCATGTCGCCTCTTTCTCTCTTCCTCTATTTACAAAATTTGTTTTTACAAATAATTACATCGAATTACTAATTTGATTATCGTTATTCATTATTTTCTAATTTTTTACATTTTGACGAGATAACAAATTTTCCAATTGATCTATTGAAAATTTCCTGATAATTTGACAAAAAAAAAAAATCCATTGAATTTGAAATTCTTTAATAAATTCAAAATTTATCACAAGCCAAATTTAATTTTTAATTCAAAATAATACAGAAATATACATATATATATATATATATATATATATATATATATATATATATATTTAATCATTTAATGCTTAGGGCCAGAAACTATCCTCAAAAAAAAATATACATAAAAGAAAAATCAAAACTCTGTTTTACTATAAAGATGAGGTCAGTTCTCATTTCTCATAAATCACTCAAAAATTACCGAAAAAATTGCAAATAAAAAGAAAAACAAGGAAAAAAAAAAAAATTGCTTCAAGTCCAAATCGTTGATCTGAAAAAAATTGTGTTTTTTTTGAAGAAAAGCCAAAATAGAAAAATTTATTTAACAAGTTATTTTACATATTTCAATCATAATTCGAAATGAGGACATTACGAAATAATTTGAAGTTTTACAGGTACATCTGAGATGGTTAAAAAAATAATCAAAAGAAATAAAACTACGAAAAAAAAAATTAAATAAATTAAAAAAAAAAAATTAACTGCCGAATAATGGTACTTTTTTTTTTCCTGATATAATGAGAAAATTACCATTATTCGTTTAGTTTACGAAATTTGTGGTTTAAGAAATTGTGATGAAATATTTGATCCAAGTAATTTTTGAAGATGAAAATTATTTGATTAATCTGATTAAAGGATAATTTAACATTCAATCACTTGAGTTCCCCATCTTTTTATAATCAATGATGATTAAATTATTGTGTAATTGAAATATTTGATTATGGAATTAACAATTTGGTGTAATTGGAAATGTCGCACTAAGGTAAAATGAATTTACCGTTATTTTCAGGAATTGTCAGTTTTTTGCTGTAATTTTAAATTTCAAACTTCAATAACAATACTGTTGCAGTATAATTGATTATTAAGTGAGACATTAATCAATAAAATGGAAAATCCATTTGCGTTTCATTTCAGCTTCAGTTATTACGTGTGGCATTACAGCTTTGATTAAAAACCAACTGAATCAACAAAACAATGCAAGTGAATTATGTGTGAGCTGCTTCAATTGAATTAAGAAAAAGTTATGAGGTATTTGTTTCGCCTTAATATAAAGGATTGGAAAATCGAAAAACTTTTGTAATTCGACAAGTTATAATATTAGCTGAGCCCTAATGCGCCAACAACTTTTCACCCATCTTATAATCAAATAGTTACCCTTTTTTTTTTCATGATAAATTTTTATTGTATCAGATATGGTATATTTGGAATTAAAATTTCTTTTTTTTCAAAAAAAGTGATTTTTTTGCCATTTCTGAAAAGTTATTGGTGCAAGAAGAGTCCTGATGAAACTAGGTTTATGTAATAAAGAATTAGAAAAAGGCAGATTCATTAGTTTGATTTATAATATAGTTTTATAAGATTGATACATTAGTAAAGAAGTACTATTGTTGGTTTTGAATCGACAAATTAATTGATAAGTTATAGTTAACCTAAAAGAGGAATAGGATAAAGCTATATTGTATTCTAATCTAATTTGACAGTTGAGGCTCAGATAATTTAAACTAAAAGGAAACAAAATAGGACTATAATATTGTATTATGATTAAATATAATTATATACAGGACATTTAAAATAACAACCAACTACAGAAAGACTGTTAAGCACTCGGACCCGACAAGTTCATTTAATGGACTTACATTTTTTTATTGCTATTTATAATACTGATTTTTTTAAATTCTTTTTTACCTTGATGAAAACTAAACGGCATTCACTAAATCATTTAGACTAAGTTTCTGTTTCATTAATCATTCTTTTCGCTTAGCCGTTTATCACTCGACTGCGTTACGTTTAGTATAACATTGTATACATATACAAATGTTTGTTTTGCGCCATCTATTATCTTCCACAAAAATTATATTTATAATATGTATTTTTATATATTTTTTATTTAATATTACGATGTAAACTTTTCAGTATATAATCTGACAGCAGTTTGAACGCGTCATCTTCTACTTAACTTCGACGTCTTAGCCACTACGCCACTGGTCAGATATTTATAAACCGCTTAGAATTTAAATACTTTTAGAAGATACATATACTTTGAGAAGCTAAGTAATCCATTAAAAATTTGCTTTTTACACTCATCAAAGTTTTGAAGGAAATCTTGACTGTGGAATCACTAAGGATTTTTTAATATTATCCTATATTTGCATATTTCATTATATACAAAAAAAATATATAAAAATTAAAAAAAAACAAAAAGATTAATATTAATATTTTTTTTTTATTTTGTGTTACCATTCAAATTGAATTTCCTGATCGCCTCAATGTATCACGATGAGTTAAAAAAAAAAAAAATTGGTTTTTTTCTATTACAGTACAATTGCACGATCAATCAAAAATCGTGGAGAATATATGTTTGAATGGCTAATCTATTTGTAACATGCACCACCAACTAACCAATCAACTAAAAAAAAAAAAAAACCAAAACTTAATCATTTTTTTTTTGTATACTTCCTAATCTTTGCATATTTTAAGTGATTTAAGATTTATGATGAAAACAACAAACTCCAAGAAAACACAAAAATATTAGATGGAAAAATTTTGATCTCTTGTCAAAATAAAGATTAACTTTGATTTTTTTTTTCTATCTTTTCTAAATACTTTTTTTTTTTAAAAAATTTTATTTAATATTAAAAAAAAATTTATTACACCTGATACAACTGTAATTTTTATGAACTTGACCATCTTTCATTTGAATGGTTGGTACTTGTATAAACACAAGTATATATATGAGATGATTAAAGGTGATATACTCTTGTGATGTTCATCATAATTGTATTGATGATGACTATGAAGTATACAGGTAAAAAAAATTGATGCATTAAAGATAATTTTTCATCTATATGAGTGATCTTTTGCAATTGAATTTGAATTTAAAGTGATCATGAAGATCAATATGGATAATTTTTGTGATATTATTAGGTATTATAACAATATACAGTGTTGTTATTATAGGTACATCTTTTATGTTATGTTATGTTATGTTATTTTAGTTTTTTTTTAACCCACCATGGTAGTAAGTAGTTTAAGTGGAAATTATACAATAGAAATATTTTCTAATAATAATGATGATGAAAGAAATATATAGAAACTCTTCATAATTTTTTTTTAGGTTTTTAAATGGCTTAAGGTTTAAAAACTATTGAGATCAATATTGAAGAGATGATCACGAGTGCATTTAATTTGCATTAAATAAAAAATTGTTTAAAAAAATATATATGTATATACTATATATATATAAAATTAATCTTGATGATAAAATTATTGGTATTTTGTTTATCTTAGAAACTTTGTAATTTTTTTTTTGAAATTTATTCAATTGTTCGAAATTTGATTATACTGATGATCACTTGAAAAACTTTATTATTTACAGGTGACCTTAGTCTTAAAATCAAGAAAATATAATTACAGTAATTTTTGATATTTGTAATTTTGGTAATTATCATTTTATACATGGGTGATTAGCAAAATAAGCTATTTATTAAATATTAAAATTGCATTGGGGACTATCATGAAGAGAAACAAATCTTAACTATATGACGGTATAATTTGCAATGAAACTTTTGTTATATTATAGTGAAATGACCACCTATTTTAATTTAATCAAGTAGTTAAAGCTTCCTTTTAAATTTTTTCAGTGTGAAGCAAGCAATGCTCATCTCCACAGGCCTAACATGAGAATAGTAGATGATCATCCCTACATTAATAAATTAGTAAGATGTCCATACGTTGTTTATGGAAATACAGTTGTTTTTCAATTAGAGAATCAGTTACTTGTTACAATGTTTCCGCTGATGGTAGTTGCACATATATGTATTACTTGAAATAGTTTATATTAAATTATGAATAAAGAACATTAAATTTTTGATCATATTTGTAACATTATAATCCAAAGTTTCCATTTCTATAGTATACGCTTCATTTTTTAAGCCCGGACCCCAAAACCTAACAAGAAGATATTTTAATTGGTTAAAGTTTTAAAATTTCCAGGATGCAACTGGTGCGAGCTTAAATGTTTTCCACCTAGCTTAATAAAAAAAAAAAATTATAACTAAATAAATAAAATAACTAAACCATGGAATTTCAAGGCTTACAGGTTTTTTACTAATTACACATGAAAAAATTATTGAATGGGTTAACAAGTGAGAAATAAAATTTAATGAAACTAAGTCCGCGCAAGTAAACTTCATGAATAAAAAAAAACTTTAATCCACCAAAACCAATTTATAATGAAGACGAACCGCCCGTATACTCAGCTAAGAACTTTTTCTCAGGAAAGAACTATTATTTATTTATTTATTTATTTATGTACAGTCTCCTACAACAGGCAATGTGATAAGTGAGTGAATCTGTCTTTCCTTTTCAGGTGTGGCAATTGAATTTAATTTGTATTATGATATAAACTATTACAATATCAATTTTATACTGGAAAGGACATATGAAAAAGAAAAAAATAGAACCAGATAAAGAAATATGGAGGAAATTGTTGGGTCCTAGGTCTTAAGTCGAAGTTGTCAATTTGTAATGAAGTGTTAGTTTACAATATAGTCATAAAACCAAATCAATGAATTTCATGAATTTCAACCAAGCCATTCAACCATGGAGTTCAACTTTTGGGGTTGTGTCAAACAAAGGTAAATATGTAATCAAAATGCAAGTCTATAAAAATACAGTTTTAGGCAACATAGTTAATGCTATCTGGTGTGTACCAAATGACGATCAACATAGAGATTTAAATATCACTAAAGTTGTAGATGAAATTAAAAATTAAGCTAAAAAACATCAAGTCCGTCTAGAAAGACATATATTTTGAAGTGGCTCACATTCTCAAAAATTGGTTAAAAGTTCTCACAGGTTTCAAACAAATTAAAATAATATAATATACAAAAATCAAAAGTTAACCCGGGGTGACTAGTTTTAGTATGTTACAGAAAATTCTGGTGTTTTTTAGGGTTGAATTAACGATTTCACACTATTGTTAGGAATAAGGCGCTTATCGTCATACTTGCAATGTCTTTTGTCAGATTTTTGGCACCGAATAAAATCAATTTTTTAATATAAGATTAACAGTGTCATTTCCTAGTCAAAGAAATTATAAAACTTCTGCTTAATAAAATATATAAAAATAAAATTTCATTATCCCACTTTAAAATTAAATTAAAATTGACTATTTTTAGAAAAAATATAACCTCACTTTAAATTTAATAACAATATAAAAATCCAATTAAATTCAAATTAATATCAATAAAAGAGCATTTATAAAATTTTAGTTATTTCTAAAATTGATATTTATTTGTCTGTCAAGATTTTAATTGTATTTCTTTTTCTTATAAAAAAAACAACACATGACAGTTGATGGTGTCGAAGAATTTAAAACACTTTTTTTTTTTTAAGTCATCAAATATTCAAAATAATAACATGTGATTTTCTTTTACACGTAAAAGTTTTCCCAAAAACAAAAACAAAATCAAAAATAAGATAATAAAATCAATTAACCCATTCCATTTAGGAGCACACCACATTATATTAGATGAATTTATCTTGTTAAATAGTTTTTATGCACTCTTTAATATGAAATTTAATTGCTTTTGTCGTGTCATTTAAAAAATTTTTAAGAAATTTTCTTAATGTTTTTAATTCCTAAATGGTATATACCTATCCCTACACATATTATAACATCCCTACCTATTAATTTATAATTTTTCAAAAATTGAAAATCAAAGTGTTATTTTTATGTTAATATTATTTTATTTTCACCTCCCCCATTTTCAGAATACTTTAGTTCAAAATTCTGATAATAAAAATTTTTATAAGTAAATTTCAAGTTTAATTTTCCATTTTATTTATTTAAAATAAAAACAAAAAAATTCATTTTCATTTTAATTCTCTTAATAGTTCCGAAAATGGAAATGCACCTTTCCGAATAGATCTATTATTAAAAAAACACTACCACTACCATTGAAATTTCTTAAATTTCGAGAGTGTCTTCTTAAAATTTAAAATAAAAACCAAACAGGGAAATAAAAGAACATGATTTCTAAAAATAGATATGATATAAATTTTGAATGTTTCAAATGTCGCCGGTGCATCAATAATTCTTTAAAAATTTGAAAACATATTAATGAAAATTCGGAAGTGATAAATTTGATAATAAATTTTAAGTTGGAAAATATTTTTAGGAATTTTCTTTTTTTTTTTATTCTTTTTTTTCTTTTATAGTATATTATCCGAATACACTTAACTGAAGTGTTCATATTACCTCCGTGAATTAAAAACTTAAAAACGAACAAAATTCTAAGACACTTTTAGTTTAATAGATTTAAAAGAACCCCTTTTTAACACTTTTTAATTAGAAACAACAAAAAAATTAAACTAAGCATTAAAAATTATTTTAAAATTAATGTGACCATTTATTCTAAACTTTTTTTTGTATGGGGGTATTAATTTTTATATTATACAGGGTGGCGCAAAAAGATCAATATGATTTGAATGTTTAATAACTTTTAAAATTTATTTTTATTTCAGAATTTTGTGAAGAAAACTTGGGGAATTGGAAATGGAACAGTACACAACAGAACAGCGACAAAAAATTACGAAAAGTTATGAAAAATATAAAAAATCTAAGACGCTTCTACATGTTATTCAGGGTGGCGCAAAAGGAACGATATGGTTTGAAAGTTTAATAACTTTTTAAATTTATTTATATTATTTATTTTTGTCAGAATTTTGTGAAGAAAACTTGGGGAATTGGAAATGGAACACTACACAACATAATAATAATAATAATTAACCAATAAATAAATAAGTTGTTAAACATCCAAACCAAATCGGTCGTTTTGACAGGGTGGCGCAAAACAAGATTTACTATTTAGCTTTCGAATTTAAACGAAATATTGGAAATCTTAAGTTATGGAAATCTGCAAATATTTTCAAAAATTTTAATTTGACACAACAAAAATTTCACTTGACATTTAAGAAAGTTTCCAGAAATGTTAATTAATTTAAAGTTTAACTTAAATAAAGGAGAATTATTTTATTTTCGAAAAAGAATATAAGAGAATCGATGCACAGGTAGCAAGACGAAGTAGGCTAACTTGGACTGACTGATCTGACATGCGTATAATTTTTTTGTTTGAATTTTTTATGCAAATAATAAATAATTTTATAATAACGTCATACTTAGTGTAAGAATGTGTGAAAATTGTTGAGTTTTTCAGAAAATGCCAACATTTTAAACCGTCTTAGTATGAGCGATGTGCATTTTTATTTAAATGGATATGTCAATAAACAGAACTGACGAATTTGGGATACGGAAAATTCAAAAATAATTTCCCTGATGGAATTGTTATTGGAAAATAATTTTTAATATTGCGGTATACTGAACCATGTTTAAAAATTTTTCAAGTCCGGTAGTTTTAAATAATCGTAACATATTGTTCCAGACTAACAACATTGAAAATTGAACAACTAAATAATAAGAGAAATATATTCCCGTATGAGTTAGTAGTTAGTTGTTTATATTTCCAAGATATCAGTAATAGACATTAGGCCCTGTAACCTACTTCAGAGTACGATCAGCAAAAATTTAAGTTCTAATGTTAGTCTAAACTAGGCATCAATAAAACAAAATATCCCCGGCCAATGATAAGCAACGTACAGCATTCGGGTTTAAGTTATGTGGTTACTTGTCATAAACACATAAATAAGAAAATTTAAAATTCGATCGTATTTTACCTTGCTTTAAAAGATTAATTTTAAAAATCACGTACAGCTGTGATAAATAAAATTTTCTGTAGACACAATGATTTTTTCATTTTTGTTTTTACTTGACAAAAACAAAATTTAACAAGTTTAATAAAATTTTTGGGAATAGCATCCCAAATTCAATTGACTTAAAACTAAATGAGGAAATTAAAAAGAAAAACTGAAAATCAAGAAAATTATTTCCCCTCTTATGGTTTAATTGTGGACATGTGTGTGCCCTTCCTCATTTTTTTCTCATTTAGTTTTTTTCAAAATAAAATTAGGAAAAACATTTTTTTCTTAATTTCTTATGAAAGATGAACACCTACGGCCTTTTCCCTGTCAACTTTAAGTATTATGATATGATAATCATATTTTTATTAGAATTTTGAAAAGAAATTTTTAAAAAACAATGAAAAAGAAACGAAAAATATGAAATTATGATTTATTAAATGGTTTTAAAATATAGAAGAAAATTTAAGTTTTTAAGATAAGACAATGTTGTTTTTGTCTTTTTCTTCTGAATGCATCTGCTTCTTTGTTTTTTACACCTCTATATGTGGTGAAAAATTTAGTGTTTTTCCAAGAAATTTGGATAGTTTTTTAATTTGGGACAAAAATTTTAGAATGCGATGGAAGGAAAATTTTCCTTATATTTATGAAGTATACTTTATTAACTTTGATTTTATTTTCCATGTTCTTTTCTTGAGGAAGCGTTGATCTTCTATATTCATCTCAAACGATTCCCCTTTTTGCTTTTTCACTTTCCCTCGTAAAATTGTATTGGCTAGGAAAGTTAGTTTGATTTCTTATAATTTTCCTTGTAAGATTGCAATAGCTAATAAGGTTAGATCCGTTCCAATAGCGCGTCTTAAGATGATTTACAAGGCCATCAATCCTTTACTGCCTTTAACGTTTTATGCTACCGCAATGTGTTCCTCTTCCACCTACATTTTTCTGCCTAAACAAGCTAATAATTTTCTGCCTAAACCAGTTTCATTCCATTAAATATCCAATTCTGCATTCCTAATGTTAACCGGATCTAACGAACCTTAATGTTGATCTAAAGTTATATTACTCGATGTGAAAAAAGGATTTATACTATAAGTCAAATTTTGCAAAAGGTACTTTAGTTTTATGGCCAAAGTTTGTACAAAATTTGGTTGGTCTACTAAAGTGTGTTCGAGTGGTTTCCACACAAATTCAACTTTTATATGAACTACTCTGTACCTAATAAAGGTGGATGTTTGAAACTTTGTAAATAATAGTTAACTTTAATGGCCAACGTCTGAATGAAATAATGTTGGTGCAGTGGAAGAGGTTCGAAGACCTGCTTTTCAACTTGTTTTGGACGATACAGTCTATTCTACTACACTCTTCACCGTTTTAAACTATTTTTTTTATATACACTAAATTTTTTAGTAGATATGATCTGACCAGGGTTTCAACCCGAGACTTTTCGATTGAAAGTTGTCGTCACTTCAAACACTGAGCTATCAGTCAGATCTATTATAACCATGTGCATTAGAAATTTTACAAAATACTTAATTTATTAAATATGAAATAATTTACAAATATTTATAAATTAAAAAAACTAATGCTTCTGAACTAAATTTCGAAAAAACAATATTTCATAAAATTATTATCTTGACATTAAATAAAGTGCATTTAACACAGTTGTGAACTTCTTTAAAAAATTACAAAATAATCTCAAAATATTTTTACCTCTTTAAACTTATTTCGTATACTGATTTAATTTGCTTAGACTTATATACAAAGAAATTAAATTCTTAATTTGTTTTATACTTTGGCCCTATTTTTTAATTTGTTTTATTGTTGAGCGCGTGCCATTCCACTAAAAGAACAATAGCCAATAAATATTTTAATCGATAAAATGTGAAATATAAAAATAAACTCAACTAAAAAATTCAATTCTTTTTTTTTAAACATTAGCGATGCAACACAATATGAATATTCTTAAATTTAATGCATTTTCATTGAACACTTTTTTATTCAAAACAGATTAACCAACCAAACTAATTTGATTATTTCTTAATTCGATTCTATTTAATAAGATTCGATTATTTGATTAAATGGAAATAAAAAAAAATCGAAAAATCGAAAAATCTTATTAATATACTTAATTTTGTTTTAATTTTTCTGTTTTTATTAAATTTTTGATACTTTTTAATGATATTTAAATGTAAATATAATTTTCCACCTAATAATGCAACCGAATCCACCGAATAGATAATAAAAATTTCATAATGAATTCATTTTCTATTCTTTGATTATTCTTTAGTTATTTTGTTTTTTTTTTAAGTGGCGACGTCTATGTTTTTTGTTATTTTGTCTGTCTTCGAATTTTCATTATGTCGTAAAAATTTTATTTTTATTTTTTTGCTATTTGATTCTGTTTTTTTGAGGAAAAGCCCTTAGGTTACATATGCAAGTTAAATATGAAGCAGCTAAAAAAAACTATTTTAATTTTTATATTAGTAAAGATTATTATAGCACTGGCAACTGTAGGAGAACTATAGGAGAAAATAAATAAGGAAATGTTTTTTGAATTTCTTCTCATTCTGCAATTAAAGAACAGTTCTGAGAAATTCTCATAGTCTCCTAGAAATATAAGTTAGATGTATATAAAATTTAGATGTACTAGATATTTTTTATGGCAATAGTGTTGATAGATTTAATGTGTAATTTTGATACTTTTGATATATTCACTATTGACTAGACTATCCGTTCCCTTTTGAATTTTCTTATTGTTAACCTAAAGATAAGTTCCATTCTCAGTAAGCATAATCCAACTAGACCTTTCTTATAATTCATTTTTAGTTAAGCTAATCATAGAGAATTTTAGTTGCTCATAGATAATTTCATTTCAATTAAACACTCTTCGGTAGGATTTAAATAAAATTACAATTATTGAAACTTATATAAATATTATAAAGTAAGGTACGCAATAAAATGTGTAATTTGGTTTTTCCAGTTTGTGTTCCGAATCCAGTCCACTTGCTGGTGCTACTTAGGGTGTAATTTTGTAAATCACAATATTTTATTCTATACACTGACTTCACCCATTCTTCTTCGGAAACCTTTTAAATATGCATAATCAAAAGTTTAAACATAGAGGATCTTTCCAATCAAAGTACCTTCTGTATTCGGGAGCGTTCCATAATCTCCGTAATCCCGTTTTTAGAAATTTTCGTTTATTATTGAAAAATTGAATCCTTTCAAAAAAATCTCTTTTTTAAGGATTTTAGGGTTTGATATAAAATCAAAATTATCAGTATTTTTCAGAATGCAAAAATATAGATTTTCTACAATCAGAATTTCTAAAACCAGACTTTTTAAAACAAGGTTTTTTTAAAAAAACAAGATTTTTAAAAAACGAGATTTTCTAAAATTGAGATTTTTTGAAAATGGGATTAACCAAACTGAGATTTCAAACCCAACCCTTGTATTTTTCGGATCAATTCTGTAATTTGCTGTTTTTTTTAAAATGGAATCTTTATTAATATAAATTGCATATTTTTAGGCGAACTTTAAAGTTTAAAGAAATTTTGAGAAAAAAGAATGGAAGTAAATCTAAATACATACTAGCTGTTGGCCCGTCACAGAATGACGGAATGTCAATTAAAAGAAAAACTTTTTCTAATAAGAATTATTTCTAATTTCATTATATACATGTACATATATTGTATATCAATATTATTTTCTTAAATAAAGTCGAAACTGTTACATTTTGTAATACGTAGATTATATTTCGATTCTAGTAATTGATACACAAAAAAAAATGACTTATATAACTTCTTGTTGTTTCTTAAAAATTTGAAGATGAATAATAAGTTGTGTAGTCTACCTTTTGTATGTTTTAAATTTGATAAAATTTCGGGGTCGTTAGTTCAAATCCCTTCTTGGTGAATTTTTTTTTTTAATTTCAATTAATGTTTTTTTTATTCAATTACGTACTTGTTTAAATTTTAAATTTTTAAATTTAAATTCGACAAAATCGTTTGTTAAAAGATTTGTAATTTTTTTATAGGTTTACTTTGTTTCAATAATGATCTATTTCGCCATCTATTAACTTTATGTAGACATATTATTAAAATGTTACTAAGCTCTGTATATTGTTTTATAACCTTTGTTTAGATTCAAATTCTACTCAACATGTTTAATTATGTACCTACTTTTTTGGACATAAAATTGAATTATGAATTGAGTTTTGCATTATCAAATGCAAATTAATTTTTTGATTTTTTTTATTATACCTACCTAATTTAGTAAAAAAAATATATTTGCTTTGATTACTAAGGTGCAGTTCATTTGGCTTTATTTCAGGGATGAGATGAGGGAAGCTTTGAAATTGCTTTGAAACATTGCTTGCTTCATTTACTTTCCAAATCAAAAAGCAAGCAACGCAACAAAGCGTACATTTGGCTTTCGCCATTATTTCAGTTTTTAACTGAAACTATTGAAGACTTACTACAAATTCATGTGAAGCATAGTCTTAGTTTTTAATACCAAAATGATTTACTATTTATTTAAAATTCCCAGAAAATCTTCTGTGATTTTTAAACCTGAAATCAATTTTTTCATAAACTAAAAAAATTTTTTTTTGTTTATTTTTTTTTATTAAAAATTAATAAAATATTTTTTGGCCTGCTTACGATAATTTATGATATTTTATTTTCTAAAATAAAACACATTCAACAAAACATTAATATATTATTTTTTAATAATTGAACACATCCAACAAAACACATTTAATTGAATGCGTTTGTTACACCTCATTCTAGACAAATATATTAATAATAATAATAATTCCAACCAACATATTTAAAAAATTAAATTTATAAAGTATTTCATTTGTAAACTGTAGTTTATAATACCAAATGTCAAATTTATAAACTAAATTTTTTTTTCATTGATTCAAGTGGAAAAATCTCAGCAGAAGGACACAAAAATTAGATGCAAAAAAAACAATCCAAAAAATAAAAAACAGTAGAAAATTAGTTATACAGTTAGTACATGGTTACTTATTTATTTAGTTACAATAACAAATTTCCATATAACACAATAATTGTTCTTTAATGTTTAACAATTTTTTTGAAAATTACAAATTTTTAAATACAAATATTTGATATTTCATTAATAAAAAACGAAATGAGCTAAAAAATACTGTAAAACAAAACTATTGTTTAAAATTTTTAAAAAACATTAAGCAATGTTATTATTAATTTTTTTAAGCATTTACTATATATTAATATAGAATGGGTGGAAAAAACTGAATTAAATAAATGGAGACTCTTAAATAATTCAATTTTTTTTTTGTAAATTTTAAACTTGCACCATACTTGACTTTCAAAATATTGGATGGTGGTAGTGATTATTTAAAATAAAATAACTTGATCTTTATCTTAATCATATTATTTATTATTTTAAAATTTTTTCACTAGCTTTATTAAAAAAAAATTTCAAGGTCTTCTATAACACAATTGGGGAGAATAAAATTTAAAACTTAGAATATTTTGTATTATAGTTAAATACTAAAATAAGTATGGGTTCTAAACTATAGTTAGTAGTTACTTTAAGCTTTTTTTTTTGGTCAACAAATCAATACAAAAAATGGTTGCAGATTTATTTTTTAATTCTTTTGTAATGTACAAAATTTTAGAAAATATTTGGTTTCTTTTAACATTAGAATTTAAAGTTTTTTTTATATTTTTAATGTTCTATTGTATGCGGTTATTTTACCCTCTAGGATTGGTCGTTCTATTCTATTATATTAGATTTTGTGTAATATTATTATAAAATAGTTTATAATTTATATATAAATATACAAATAGTATTTGATTGCAACATTCTTATTATTGTTAATATTTTGATTATGAGTTGGTTTTTTTTTCGTAACAGAAGTAAAAGTAAGTCAAATTAAAAAAAAAACGTAAAATTTGTTCTAAAACACTTAACTAAGAAGCTATGGGGAATATAAAACCTAATTTAAAAAATTTCTTAATTTTAATAAAAGACCTTGAAATATTTGTTTAATTCTATAAAATTAAGAAATTAATATTTTTAAATTATAGAATTTTGGTAGTTCAGAATTAAAATCTTGAATTAAAATTGTGTAATGATTTGTGAAATGATATAAAAATTAAAGAATTATATAATATGTGAATTATATAATATATATTTTATTTTCATTTAGACGAAGGTCTAATGATTAAGTTGAGCAAATTACTACCATCACCATATGTTAGAAAAAAATAGATTATTTCGAGGAAAAGAACAGATTATTTCGGGTAAAGTAAGAAGATGAGTATTCATTCTTAACAGAACTAAAAGCAGGGGTTGCCTCAAGGCAGTATTCTAGGAAGTTTTCTTACTAAATAAGTTAATCTACCAAAAATCAATTTAAACAAACAAGAGTGGAAAGAACATATTAAAATAAAATTAGAACTAGAACGAAATATATAGAAAATTATTGGCTCCTAGTTTTGAAGTCTAAGTTTACAATAAAGTCATAAAACCTTTATTCAACTTTTAATGAAATCAACTTTGGGGTTATATCAAACAAAGGTATATAAGCAAAATACAAGTCTTCAAAGTAGAATTTTCCAGTTGTAGAATATGTAGTATAGTCAATGCTCCCATGAATGTAATAAATGACCATCTACATAGAAATTTAAATATCCCTAAAGTTATAGATAATTTAAAAACTTAAGTTAAAAAACATCAAGCACGTCTAGAAGGACACATTAATATGGAAAAAAGGTTTTCTATAAGGAAGCTTAAAAGAACAAGATCTCTAGATTTTGAACATTTGCTTAGATATATCCCATAAGTTTAGATATATCATATAAGTTGTGTTATAAGAGAACTCAGATTTTTGAGGTTGAAGTAACAACCCTCCTGTATTGCTAGGAATAAGGTGCTTACCGCCATCTTTGTTTTTTCGTCTAAGCCTTCCAATCTATTTCCATTTAGATCTTTACTTGTGACCCTGATTTGTTATATTTAGCTATCTCTTCCAATACTGTTTTTTACCTGTCTTTTAATACTGCTATTTATCTTCTCTTTCATATCGTCATAGGTATAAGTTAAGGGGCATATATCATCAGCATATTCTAAATTTTCTAACTTAATTTCGATGTTCCAGAGGGGTTTCGCATAACTTTTTGTTTATAAACTAAGCACGCTCAGATTTCGACTCATTCAGTTTTTATTTTAGTCCAATTACATAATCAATCAGTGGCTCTCTGTATTTGTCTTTTGACCTCGCCAATACTTGATCCTCCTGCTAAAGTATCGCGATCTAACATTAAGTAGCTGAGACAATAACAACCTAAAGCCATTTTCAAATTTCATTACCGCAAAATTAACCCTTAATTGAAATGTCCAGTTTTACCGTAAATTAAATCAAAGAAAATTCACAAAACGAAATAAATTATAAGATATTCAAACTATTTTAAATAATATTACTAATATATAAAATTAATTTCAATTTTTATAAAATATTTCCCAATTTTTTTTCGCTTTCACAGAAATAATTTCAATTTAAGTGATTGATTTTAATCTTAAACTGCTTTTTTGCAATTTATATTCGTTTCTCTCAAATTTGTTTACAATTTATTAACATTATTAAATCTCTTCAAATTCTTATTACACTTGAGATACTTTAAGTACCCAGATTACACCAAAAATAAAAATAAAAAGCAAATCATTCTCTATATGCGTGGTAACGCTGACTTTAAAAGAAAATCATTTTCTTTTCAAATTAAATTACTTACCATCTATTAAAAAAAAAATGGATACGAAGACAAATAACAACATTGATGACAATAAATTATGAAAAGTTAAAAAATAACAACAAAATATATTTTCTCTTCAATCAAAAGTAATTTACTGAGACCTCTATTAGAGAAAATATCGTACATATATATATATACACTTACAAACATATATTGTAATTGAAAATATATAAAAAAATTTTCATTGCAAAAGAATTTTTCCAATTTTCTTCACCTCTTCTTTCAATTTGCGAATTGTTTTTTTTAACCATATGCCACATTCATTCACTCTTTTGATACACACGTATAAACCAAATTCATATATGAACAATTTTTAGACCAGCCATCGTCTAATATTTAAATTGATAGAAAATAAAAATCTATTTTCAATCTTTAGCTGTTGTTTTAAACGACTTTTTAGACTTCAATTTAAATGTGTTATAAAAAAATTGTTTTATTTTTTATTCTATTTCTTTTTTTTTTTTTTGAAAAAAAAACAGGTCAGAACAGCGAAAGGATCTGTCGGAATTGTTCATCATATTATTCATCATTTTTGAAAACTATTTTAAACTATTTGGAGATAAATACTGCATATATATACATATTAACTCTTATGTTACATTCATGAATCAAGTCATTTAGTAATTTTTGCATATTTATATTCATATATAGAATTTTTTTTGTTTTTTTGTTATTTTTGAAGCTCACTGACCTGAATATAACGGCTTTTTGCATATTTTCAAAAAAAAAAAAAAAATCATAATAAATTTTATTTGAAAAAAAAAAAATAAAAAAAAAAATTTTAAAAAATAGATAAAAACTTTTTAACTATTACCGCTGTTGTCGCCACCATCACAATTACCATCATTGGAAGAAACTTATATATATATATTTTGCTATCATATATTTAATATTAAAGATCACCTTAACAATGTTTTTGTTTTTATATAATTTAAATATAAAAGTATTGTAATCATGGTGTAGCGTAGAAAAACTTTATAGATCTTATACGTTTTAAACTAAAGCGTTTCGCTTTAATCGTTAAACCAAAATGGGTTAAAAAACTACCTAACTGTTTTTACTGTCAACTGCACTATCAAGAAGGAACAAATAAATCCACTAGAAAATTTCGTACAATTAATTCGCTTACAAAAAAAAAAAAATTTTTAAAAAACCGCGTGCCACAATGGGTTAATTAACTTCAAAACTGTCATTATAGTCAAATGACAAGAATTAATAAATAAGAAAATTAAGGACAATAAATCGTTGAAGTCGTTTTTGAATGAAAGGTGTAAAAAAACCTAAAAAAATTTTTGCACCAAAATGAGTAAACGAATCCTTTCCTTAAATCATCTAGGAATATCCATTGTGTAGTAAAGAGCACTATAGTTTGGAGAGGAGAAGAAAGATAATGCACCAATAATTTGAAGGGTGATATTTTAGCAAAGGTTGCTTAGACACTGAATTGGGTGTGTCAGCCCAAGATTTGAAAACTATTCTTGATCTTAGATAATGAATCTAAGCTTAATATAGATTAAAAGTTGGCGTAGCGGTAAGGATGTCGAACTTTCAAAGGTATGTATCGGGTTTAAACCCCGGTCAGATCATATCTAATAAAAAATTATATAAAAGTATATTTAACTATTGTGTAAGGGTGCATTTATGTTGGTGCTGCGATAAGTGATACAAGCGTCGACAGAAGCATAGTGTAGAAAACTATATACATGATTTTAATAGAGGTGTTTATATTGGAGCATTGCTTTGACCATCGATCAACAATATAAATTTTCTATGCTATGCTCTTATCACTTATCGAACCTCTAACATAAACGTAGCGTAAGATATTAGAGGGGCACCAAATTAACATAATTTTATACATTAGCCAAAGCCGAGTAATCAGCGGCTTATGGAATATAACGACTAAAGAAGCTGAATCCTAGTCTCAATGAAAATGAATGGAAAAAGAATAAAAAAATCATGAGGAGAACACTTTCTTTTTTTTGGATAATGATTTAAAATTTATTGCAAAAGGCCAGAATAGTGGACGACTTATTATGTCGTGTAGCCTATGGATGCAATATATAGTCAAATAAAGTTAAATTTTACATTATTGAAATTCTCTATTTTTTCTTTGTTTTTTTTTTTGTTTTTTTAATTTTCCATAAGCAAGCTGATGCTTAGACCATAATAAACAAAATATATAAGAAAAACAAGAAAAACAAAAACAAAATAAAATTATATAAAATAAATAAAAATCAATGATCACGATCTATATTTAGCCCGAGTTCTGGTAGTTTAGTTAAGCAGAAAATAACGATTGAAAGAATCTAACTAGAAAAAAAAAATTAACAGATTTTCTTTCATTTTAGTTTTTTTAATATATACTTATATACAAATTTATAATTATAAATAAATTTATATATAAATATATAAAGATCGTTCTTGTTGCATATTAGCAAATCTTTCGTGATTTTTAAAACCAATTACTGACTGAAAAATAACTATTTTTCTGTTGAATTTTTTTTTGTATTTGAATTTTTTTTAGTTTTTTTTTTTTTTTGTGTCTCTGTTATTCTCGTAATTCTCGTAACTCTCGTAAGATCTATTTCCACACATTAACTTTTGACAGTAATGTTAAGGCAGGTTCTTATGAGATATGATGAAGTAAACCAAAAAATATAAACAGTAAAAACACCAAAATTTAAAAATTAAAATAAAAATAAAATTAATAAAAAAAAAGGAAAAACTAAATTGAAAAAAAAAATAAAAAGTAATAATAGAATAATAAAAATTTAAAGTATTTTAATAGCTCTATATAACTACTAAATAAAATTGCAATAAAAAAGGGGAAGGAATAAATACAACAACCTCACGGAATCCTAAGGTTCTATATTTTCTTATTAGGTTTTATATTACTTGTTAAAATATTGTGTAGTACAACAGATTTCCCTAGAAGCATTTTGGGTAATCAATAAAAAGTAATCAAGAGAAAAACAGGTTGCTCTTATCTATTTGTTGAAAAATCATTTTGTTGTAACACTTTGATTTATTTTAAAGTCTTTCTTAGTATATTCGCTTGCTTCAGAGCATTGGTCTTAGACATGATAAACTTCGAAAGCCACCTATAAGCTGTACGTGGTTCCTGTAGAATAATAAGTGTGTCACTTTAACGCGCCAAAACCAAACTTTTGGATGGGATGTGTAATACAAATGTACAGCTTGGTTTCGAGGATTGGGGTATAAAAGGACTTTTGGGAATCGGTTCTAGAAAATATAAGATTCTTTGATTATGGAGGACGTGGAAAATTGAATGGGATATTTAGAAGAAATATGTTATCGTTCTTCTTTAATTTTTCTTAATGGACCACATATGCCTTACCAACTTTAGGAAACACATTGATGGAATCTGGTTTCATATGCGCGATGAAGGCATGACATTGAAATTTCCATGATCTGTTTTCTGACATCTGAATAGTTCAACAACTACCATTTGAAAATCTTAAGTGGACTCTTATTTCTTTTAAATTTATGCTAGACCCTACGAAACTAGATATCTATTAAATAAGATCTGTGACCAAATTATACGACAATGAGTATAGAGTAAAAGATAATACCACACATAAGCAAAGCAACAGAGCTTGTATCTGGTAGTATTTGTGTATATGAGAGAGCTAGTAAAAGTTTAATTTCCGGAAACTTCGATTTTCAGATGAATGCTGAAAAAATTGTCTAAAGGTTTTATCTTATAATACCTTCAAGTCTTATGTCTTCTGACTCTAGACCTTAAGTCTTATGAAATAAAGCCTGTATATTTTGAAAAAATAATAGAGAAGGACAAAACTAAGAGGTGCTCCAACTATATTAATACTTCTCATAAGATTCCTTTGTAAAAACCTGTTATAAATTAAACTCTTAAATTTAAATAAGTATTCTTAATCACACACATTCTTCCTTTCATTAAAAATATGAAAAATTTCATTGACTGTCCATGCAAATTGAATGTCCACGTAATGATTAATTAAATTAAAATACTTCCTAATCAATTCAAAATAATATTACTCCAATTTAAATTATAATTATTTAAATTAACTAATCAAATTTTATTATTTTGTTAAACAATTAAGACAATGTATTTGCCAATCAACTAATGTTATTATTAAATAAAAATTTATTAAACATTAACTATTTGAAACAATTATCGATTTTCAAATTAAATTTAATAAACTTAAAAAACAAAAACATTTAATTAAATTTTATAACTAAAAATTAAATTTATTTAATAAAGTATATCAAAAGTAATCATTTATGTTTGTACTCGTATTTATATGGAAAGATTAATTGTAATCATATCTTGTACAGAAAGTTTCCAAAATAAAAAATTAGTAACATTTTATATAGTAAAATATTTATCAGATTCAAAATTTAAATTTGAATTATTTTTTAAAAACAAAAAATAGTATCTATTATTTTGTATTTTATATTCAATTGACAAATAATTCTGTTTTCTATTAACCTATAAATTAAAATAAAAACTCCAAAAAAATAAAAATTCATAAAAAGAAGTTAAATAAAATAAAACTATCTAATGCGTATAATAATCAATGATATTATTCATTAAATATTCAAATACGATAATCATATAAATATATAGTGTATTATTATGAAAAAAAATCGTTAACAATTTCGTATATATATGCAAATGAGTAATTTATTTTTATATATATATATATAAAATAATATTTTATTATTGGAGTTGAAACTTCGGAAAAGTGACTTTGACTAAACATGATTTAATCTATATCGTATACTGTAATACCTATATGAGAGAACTCCTTCTTATGAATCTGTAAACATATTTTGAGGAGTCTATGTAAAACATTTCCTTAGGTGGATTTTTGATTGGTTCCCATTGGGAGAACTTTATTTAAATTTTTGCAAAACTTGGTACTAAAACCAAAGTTATTTTTTTAAATCTACCTATGATAAGCTACAATTTTGTCAAAAAATATGCTCATAAGCTTAAGAGCATAAACAAAAACAATTTTATATTACTCTGGTTGGGCATAGAATATCTCAGTAAATGAACAAATATATCTCAGTAAATGAAATGTTAAAGTTAGCTGGGAATTAAAATATTTCCTTGGCGGAGTAGGAGATCCTTCCATTTTTTAGCCTTGGCCACTCGCCTTTTTAACCTTACCACATGAAGCTAAAAAAACTTAATGTTCTGTTGATTGAAAATGGTATTATTATAAAAGATTAAATAATCTAATCTATACTGTTCAACTGTAAAGTTGGATGTTCATGAGGCCTATTGGGGAAAATTCAGACAAAATAAGTATCGCAATTAATCCAAATTGTCTTAGCTGTTTAAGCTTGTTAACAGAATGCGATGGTAATCATATTTTCTATACATTTCAATCTATAAATACCTAGCATTGGCAAAAGCCACAACAGTTAGTTTAAATGTAGCCAAAAACAAAATAGGTATGAAATAAATTTTTATACATTTCACCTATAATTGCCTAGCAGGACCGAAAAAGTTACTCTAGATAGATATAAATTTAACAAAGCAAACGATCTAGCACTTAAGCAATTTGCGGAAATGGATAGGTTTCTCAACGCTACCAAATAATTCCAAGAAAAATCTCAAACACCGTCATCACAGTTCACGGAAATGGCAGCAAATACCGTTATGGTCACAGAAGTAGCATACAAACGGATCTAAAAATAACGCAAAGTTTAACAAGAGTTCTTATTTTAAAAAAAAAAATAATCCTAAAACTTACCATATTCTCCAACCCGAAGTTTATCTTTCATAATCATTACAAAAAATCTTGACATTTACTTGTCATTTTCTATATGGATATAAAATCATTAAATGTACATAGAGCGTAATGAAGTAGCATGAAAAATTATTCATACATATGTGGTAATATAAAAAAAATAGATGGTAAATAGTAAAATGATTGACTTCTAGTTTCTAATAATAATAAAATACTTTATTACTTTTTTATAATTTTAAATATCAAATTTGCTCAATGGGATACAAAAATTTGTGCAATAAAAATAAAAACAAAAAAAAATAAATTATAATCCATAAAAATTGAGTAAATATAATTTTCATATAACTTTATGATCAGTTAATCAACATTGACATGGAATATTTTTAGTTCGCATGATTGGATTAAAGAGAAATTGAATTTGAATTTTGTTTTGTTTTTTTTTTAAATCATTTGGAACACATTTCGTTAGAAGAAACAATTTTTCATTTATAATTTTTTTTCTATGGATAAAGTTTTTGTTTTTCTTTTTTTTTTGTTATTTTATTGTCCGTCGGAATGAACATTGGCGATAAATGACGATTGACGGTTGGCGGGCATCTTTTGTAACTTTTTTGTACTTTATTTTACCTTTTATCAGAGTTTCTTTATTTTTTTTTTTTGAAGTTTCTGAGTCAAATGAGACAAAAATTACTAAAAAAGAATAAAAAAACAAAATAATAATAAATTTTTCTTTTTATTACCTTTCGTTTGTACTAATAATGATCGTTACAGTTTTCATAAATTATTAACTTCTTTTATTTTATTTTAATTTTTTTTACGTAACTTTTAACTGTTTATTTTGTGTATTTTTGTATTCTATGATTTTGATTTTTTCGTTTTTTTTTCCCCTCATTTTTTAAAATCAAAAGTTCCATCAGAGTCAATCTGAAAAAATTCTCTTCAATTATAAATTTGAACTATTGGCTTGTTATTTTATATTTTGTTTTATATATTTTAACTAGATTTAAGATTTGTTCATTGGCAAAACAACAATCTATAAACGGTATCCCTTAAAAGAGTATAGGAGTAGTATCAAAAAAAGAGTTAAAAGATAACGGTAAAAAAACCAAAAATGTTTCGAAATGTATTTAAGGTTTGCCTGTTAGCCAAAATTATTTTTTATATATTTGAATTTTATAGTATAAAATTGTATATGTTAATATATTCTGTAATTTTTATAATGTTTTTATTATATACAATTCCATCATCTACCTCTATCATTCATTCTAATTTTGCAACACTGGTTTTTGTTTTTGATTGTTTGTTTAAGTAGTCTTTAGGATCATTATATTCTTCTCTTATTTTAGTAACTGTCACAATTCACAAGAGACCTTTTCGACATTGTATATAAGATAAAATATCAAAGTGTTTACAAAATCAACCTGAAAGATACCCCAGCATTTACAGTTACTTTATTAAAGATCAGAAAAATGTTAAAGAAATAATAAAATAATAAGACAATAACTAAATCTAATGGTTATTTTACTTTTTATAAATTCTACATTGAAGTTTTTTGTTTATTTTTAAATTGTAATACAAAAAAAATTTTAATTAAATTATAGAGAAGAAGAGTTGTACAGCAAATTGTATGAATAAATCTGTGTGATTAAAATAATTATTATATTTGCAATAATATATAAATTATTTATTTTTTAAAAAAAAAAAGCTTAAAAGTTGAATACTTGTAATTATGGAGATTTAAAATGATTATAAACAAATAATTTAAATTTCGAGATGCAATAATTATGTTAAGTAATGTTTGTTTTAATAACAGGTTTTAAATAGATGGTTGGTTATGCACTTGTTATGTTGAAATAATCGAATTAACTATTTTAGGAGTTATTTAAATTAGTTTTAAAATTTAAAAAAAAATGAATATTTCTTTTAAATAAAAAAATCGAACAGGTTGAATTTAGATAGTTTGTTTTAATATCGATAACGGATGGTGTGAATAAGAATTGAGAGAACACTCAGAGTGAACTTTGTTGAATGGAGTAAATCGGTAAGAGTTAGAACTCTATTTAGTGTAAATAAAGACTTTGTTTAAAGTTGCTTCTGTCACTCAATCTAATTTTCTTAATTAGGTTTGGAAAAGTCAAATTTTCTTTATTTAATAATTAAGTATTTTTATAAATATTGCGAGTCGTAATTTAAAAAAAACGATTATATTTAGGTGATCTGGAAAAACAAGTGATTTTAAATCATTTTTGATAACTAACGAATTTCTCCAAAATGATTATGAAGAAATTAGTGAGACTGCAATTCTAAAACACGAGATAATGAAAATTTTTTTTATATGGGGTTTTTTTTTTGCCTAAGGGACGGGAAAACTTTCAAAAGGCATCTGAAATAGGTGACCATCCCTAGTGTGAAAATTTCTAATGGGCAACCCAAAAAGTATAAATTGAACCCCTTCTTGAATTTTTCTAAATCATATGTATTGGGAAACACATATGAGGGTAATGCGTTCGACAATTTAGAGGTGCGACTTAAAAAAGAGTTCCTAAATTTCAGAGTTTTGGCTTTTATCCGGCAAAAATGGATACATCTGTTAAAGATCAACAAAAGTTTTCTTCTTCCGAAGTTAATTTACTTTTTAATTTGTTTCGCTTTTTGCATAATTTTTTTACGAATTTCTTCAAAATTTGCAAATTCTTTATTTTTCCTTTCTTTTATTTACTTTTTCATAATTATAACTATAATTTTAATTATAATTATAGCTTTACTGTATAATTCAATCTCAATTATAGCGTGTGCTATTAAGCACTCAATTATTATTGAGTGTTATTTGCCCTGTTAAAATGTCAAATGCGAAAAATTCTAAATTGGGCTGAAATATGAAACGTCAAATTGTCATTTCGTTTTTAATTAAAATAAACATAATAATTCCTCTCCAACCATCGTAGTATTAGACACGTTCTTCTTTGGAAGTTTATAAATTAGGTAATTTCAAGGTTTCTAACGGGACATAATCTGCATCTGTGGGAGATCGGTTTAGTAGATAACTAATCATAGAGTTAGGGATCTTTTTTCAATTACTCTTCTCCCATCCTCATCCGTATCAACCGCCTTAATCATTGTGTGATCGCGATCTTTCTAGATTGATCGGCGTAATGTATGGCTAGAATATTTGGGTTGTGGAGTAAACATCAATTTTAAATATTTCTACTTTTATACTATAAATTTTCACAATTCTCTTCCTTTACAATTTCAGTTTAAATATAAAAAAATTCCTATCAAATTCTTCAAATAAATGTCAGCGAAATACAATTCAACATGTCAAATATGTTAACTATCATACTCATGTTCAAAAATATGTGATCATATAGTTTCAATATGAAAAACCGTCTTCTTTTAGAATATACAGCAACTTGTTTAGAACTAATGACATATGGTTAATGAAGTGTGCGTTTTTTGTTTTTTATTTAATTAACTAGATAAGAACAATCATAAATAACTTGTACGACCCATAAATGTCAGATAAGATCATTAGCTATGATACATATAAATACCTTAACATTCGTCCTTTATTCCTTTTTTTTTTTATTCTTAAGTTATTTTATTTTCTGCGGACAGATTTCTAAATTTTTTATCTTTTTTTTTTTATTTTGTTTATTACACCTGATGTTCCCAAAAAAAATAGAGCTGATCATATCCTAAAAAAAACTAAAAAAAAAAATTTAAGACATTATTTGTTTATAAAAAGTGGTCCTATTTTAGTTATTTAGCGGTAGTATATTGTTTTAGATTAGGATAAAAATTTTAATTAATACATAGAGGTAACATTTCTTATGTTGAACTAAAGATAATAATTTTAAGAATTTAATAGTCTACAAAATCTTGAAAAGGATATTAAATATTTAAGGACCATTTTCCTATTACACGTATACATTTGTATGAACACTGATCTTTTAATAGACTCTTAATAGGCACAACTAAAAACTAAGGATCACTTTGTATTTAGTCAAACGAAATGTATCTCTTCTTTTTGACAACTGACGCACCACATAAATAAATGTTGCAGGAAATTTTTTAAAAATTGATTTCAATTGAGTCTCTTCTTGTCAAAAAGGTTTTACACGAAATGAAATCAATAAAAATCATAAATTTTCAAATTATCAATTAAATTCCATTTCGTCTTAAAGATTTCAACAAAATTTAAAGATAATAATATTCTATTGAAACTGATGTTACATGTCAGTTTATAACTTCTTATAGCTGCAAAAGTTCTTAAAAAAATTTTTTAACACTTCAAAATTAAAAAAAAAAAAAGGAAAACGACAACATTTAAAAAAAAACAAAAATAAAAAGTAAACTGTCAATAAATGACACAATTTTAATGTGTCAATATAATAAGAATGTGTCCCTTGTCAAAAAAAAAAAAACCTAAAATTTATTATTAACTCATAAAAAATAAGTTAACCTGTTAAAATTAATGAGTCAAAAATTTTGTTGTTGTTGTTTTCAGTTATTATTGAATTTTGAATACAAGAAATTGAAAAAAAAAAGTGTCATTATAAACAATTTCCTTACATGCATGTACCATGTTTTTTGCAAGCTATGTTTAATATGTTGTTTATTTGTTTTTCTAACCTAAGGTGCTATAATTCATCATGCAATATATGGAATTGTAGGTATTTTTAAAAAAAATTTTTAAAAATTTATTTTGTTTTAAAAAAAAAAAAAACAAAAACAACAAAAAAAAAAAATTTTAAATCAATATCTAGTTCAATTTTGTTATTATTTCATAATGAAATATTAGATTTTTTTTAAGTAGTTGAATAACTCTTTAACTTGTGCTGTTAACTCAATACCAAGGTTGTAATAATAATTATTTAAGAAAAAAAAAAAAATCAAGTATTACGTAATTACCACGAAATGATATATTTTTTAGTAATTTTCTTTTATTGTTTTACTGTTACTGTTTATACTGTTATTTTTTTTTTTTAAAAAATTTCAAATTTTGGAAGAAAAATTACTTTTACTAGGTTATACATTAGATGAATCTAGGTTAAAATAGATGTATATATATATATACATGTACATATATATGTATTAAATAATTAAAAATGCGGGTTGAATTAATATACTTATAATATATAATATTACTTTAATTTCGAAGTTTATATATGTATATATATATATTTTAAATGACTGTAACCTGAATTCTTGTAATATAAAAATTCATTGGCTCATCAATCACTTTAACAAAAAAAAAAAAAATAAAATTTCATTTTCTATTTCTTAATCCAAATTATTTTCAAATATTGTGGTGATTTCAAAATACTTGAAACTGGTGCACAATTTCAAATCTTATTATTTTTTTTTTTTTACTTATTTTTTAGAGTGAAATTAATAAATCCCGCTGATGAATACCAATTAACCAATTTAAATGATCACGATATTCACCTTCTCTTTTTTTTTTTTTTTTTTTTTTTTTTTTTAATTTTTATAGTTTAATTTTTCAATTATTATTTTACTGATCTTCGTAATAAAAATAAAAAAAAAAAAACAATTTTCAAAATAGCCTCAACAAATAAAACAACACATTCCAATTAAAATTAAATTAAATTATATATTAGGGATATTAATAGAGTGAAAGAAAGAGATAAGAATAGAAAATATTGCAATATCATTTTTGTTTTTTTTAATCAAACAGTATGATCCAGTTTTTTTAGTAGCTATTTTTTTTTATTTCATTTGTTAAATTGAATACTTTTGAAGAGTTGAGGTCGTAATTTTTAACAGACAACCTTGAAAATTTAACCTGCTACAGGTTTATTTGTTTTTTTTTTTTTTTTTTCTATCTGAAAATGAAAGTACTCTGGAAACTCAACTCTTTTTATTAGTTTAGTATTTTCTGAAGGAACATACGAAAAAATAAAGAGACAGAAGAAAATTTGATTTAAAATGAAATAGTTTCAATAAGAGTTAAGATGTTGCTAAAAGTTATCAAATATCTATTATGTTATAGTGGACCCCATTTTTTCATTGATTGTTTTTTTGGGTAAAAATTGAGGATGACCTTAGGCCAAATACTTACCACACAATAAATAATTTACAGTCAAATATACAGTCAAATTTCTACCTTAGATGCAAGAATTGAAGAAGATGATTGTAATAAAAATAAAAAAAAAAATATTAAAGTTCAAATAAAAATTAAATAAATAATAATAAAAAAAAAATGGTAATAATTACATGATATGGGCAATAAATAAGTAGTTCAATAATCGTGCCATCATGATAGCGCTTTTTTTTTTTTTTAATTTTGTTATTGAATACCTTTATTGCTGCTTGCAACTATTAAGTAATCTATATTTCGATTGTATTTTTATTTATTTATTTTTGGGTTTGTTAAACTTTTTTGGAAAAGAAAATGCACGCAATAATTAAATTATTAATTTATTAATATAAAAAATGTAAAGAGTATTTTTTTACCAATTATTGCTCAGGTATTTTTTTTTTTTTTTGAATTGATGGTTAAAAAATTTTATTGAAGATCCAAAAAGATCTTTAGAATGGATATTGGATATTTTGAATGGAATGCAATTGATTGTTTTTGATTGTAATTCTACAATTTTTAAAGATAAATTCCTATATAGAGTTATTAATATAGACTTTGAAAGTTTTCTTAAATCTCAACTATTTGAATTTTGGTTTTTTAATACAAGGCTTGTATAATTTTTAAGATCATGCAAAGTTTGTTTATTGAAAATTCGATTACACAATGAATAATTCCGGGTATTTACGAGCGGAATTATTTGAAATTCGAATAAAAAATTCGGTGTAGTGTACTTGAAAATTTATTCTTCGTCAGCTAAAATATATTCTACCGAACTTTGGAAATCATGTCAGTTAAATGGCTTCATATGACAGCAACTCTATGCATAGATTTCCAAGTTTTTCAATCACAAAGTTCTCTTTTTTTCCGAAATTTAAATTTTTCTTAGTAAAATGGTGAACGAAGAAGTAAGTGTTAAATTTGCTACGGTCTCGTTATATGTGTAAAATAATTTAGGTTTTCTTTTTTTCACTAGAATTCTGGATGATTCTGGATAACCTATTCTTCCTTTCACGATTTAACATCATAAACTAAAACTAATAACACACAAAATAGAATTGCCTTATTTTTGTGATTGAAAGAATTTATAATTTAAAGTACAGAGTTAATCGATTAGGGTATAGTGTATAATTCCAATATCTGCTGTAAGATGCTGAGTCTTTACTCTTGACATTCAAAGTTTACGCTGATACCCAATATATCTTATCAGCACATATCTAATATCACTAGAATCAACATAATTGCTTTAAAATCTGGACATAAGTTGCTGTTCGTAAATAACCTTTACTTTTTTTAGCTGTAATGCGGGATTTTCACCCCTTAAATTTTTGATTTCATAAAAACATTATAAGGTGGATAATTGTTATAAGTAGTATATCTATAATATAAAAACCTTGAACTTGAATAACCCTTTTATTGAAATTTTGGCGTACTTTCCAAGAATTATATTTAATAAACTATTCTAGGAAGGAAAACCGTTTATATTTATGTCTAAATGATTTCCGCTATAAATGAAAGTTACATTACATCCATAAGTTCATCAACATATTATTAAGTAAATTACTAATATATATTAATTCAGCGATATTTTAAAGGTAAAACATTATATAACAAACCAATAATATAATGTAATCAATTATTAAGAATAATTATATTTAATAAGAATTCATGTTAATTATTAAGAATCACATTAATTAAAGCTGATTTATGTAAAATAAGTTGAAAAAATCTTAATATAAATATAAGCTAAGAATCATTGTAAAGTTTAGTTCCAGTCTGGCTATCGAAGCCCTAACATAATAAGTCAAGTGTTTTGTGGAATTTCAAAATAAAATAACTAAAAATAAATAAATTTTTTTTTTTTTATAAAATACAAAATTCAGTTATAAAATTGATAATCTCCAAAGATTTCTCGTTATAAAAGTCGAGCTTTTATTTACAAATGTAATCAATATTTTAATTTTCTTATTGATACTTAAAAATCCATTGTTAAAATGTAGTTATTATCTTTGAATCTAAGTTTGGTTTCATATCCTCCGTCAACTTCAAGACACAATTTCATATTTTTTTGCAAACTTTGATACTGTTCAGGCTTCGAGGATTTTGTGCTGAGGTGAATATAGTTTTTCAAATAAACTTTTGTCTTTAAAAATTGCTTTCACTAACAGGACTTTTCACAATTTTTAAAAAAGGGTTTTTAATTGATTTCATTCAAAATTTTTTAATAAACATGTTCAAAAAATTAAAAACATATAGGAAAGTTTAAAAAATGTTATGAAAATGGTGAAAATTTTATAAAAAAAAAACATAAACTGACAGTGGCATATTCATTTAATTTCTTTAATAAAGAAACTGGGTGAATTCACCGACATCCATCTAAGAAAAAAAATAAAAACAAATGATTATAATGTAAATATGATTTTTCCATATTTTCACTTTATTTATTAGTGAAATTTACACTAGATTTGCATGTTCATAGCATGACAACAATCGGTCAGTCTTTTTTGTTTATTTTTTTTTTTCGCTATTAATGAAAGACTGTAGAAGGAAACTTTGTTTTTGTTTTTTGTTTTTTCATATTTTCCGCCAGTCAAGCAAGTAGTGCAAGACAGTGGGAATGATAATAATGGCGATGACAATTTTTTTGCTTTTACAAAAAACCCAAAAAAAAAAAAAAAAAATTTTAAATATCGCGTTTTCGCTTGGGCGGTCTCGGCACCTCAAAAAGATCCAATCCAAAAACGATTTTAATGTTTATGCTTATTTATTATTTGCAACTTAGTAATTGCGTATACAATTTTCTTTTCTATTTTCATCTCTTTCTTTTCGGATTTGTTTTTTTTTTTTTCCTTTTTTTTTCTTTATTTTTTTTTAATTCCTTGAGTCCATTGGATAGATTATTATTACCATTATTGTTCCTTTATTACTTAAAATAAAAAAAAAACTAATACTAAAATTAAACTTGACTAGATGCAGTTACTATGCACGTTTTTTAAGTCTTTAAGGCGTTTATTTATTATATTGCAACGCAATTAGTGTTAGTTGTAAAGAATTCATTAAATTCATAATAAAAAAAAAAATTAAAACAAAATTTGTTCACAAATTGAGTACAACATCTTACAAAAAGAGTTTATAAAACTCTTTAATAGAGCATAATATAAAATGATATTAAATTTTTTTTGATTCTAATATAATTTGATCATGCTAAGAAATAACTATTTTCATATAAAATATAGAGTATCTATAAGATTCAAACGGATATTCAAATTAATAAAAAAAAAAAAAAGGAAAAATAATTGTAGCATAGCTAAAGCATTTAATTTAACTACATATAAATGTTTTCATTTTAATTTGGTTTTTTTTTTATAATGTGACGAAAGAATTAGACGGACTTTAAATTAATTTCTTAACAAACTGAAAATTAAGTATTATAAAGCTAAACATGATAGGTGAACAAAATTCAGAATATTTATTACTCTCATTAAATTACATGGACATGTTCATGCAATGAAAATTCCATATAAAATATGTTGAATTTTTTTTTAATATTTGTTTAAAAAATCATTGGTGATCGGTGATCAGTGATCGCAGTGATCACTATAATTTTATATTGAATAATTAAAATTGGTTATAAACCTGTAGGAATTTTAAGTTAATTTCTTTATTTATTTTTTATTGATTCATTTTGAAATCAAAGAAGTTCCGTATAATTTATGGGTAATAAGTGATGATTTATTGGTTTTTTTATATTTTTTTAAATACAATTTATATTCAAAATGAATTTTATTTAGTTTGCTTCACTAAACGATGATATCGTGAGAAGACTAAAGGATAATTGTACAAGTATAATAGAAAAATTATAAACTAGTTTTTACCTTTTGATTTCTTCTTTTTACGCTGTACTAAAATGGGACAACCTGTACCAATACAATATCTACTATTTGGAAGATCTGGACAAATCCTGTTTTTTTGAACTACGAGGGGTTACATATTTTTGGAAATATAATGAGAATATATACTTCTTTTTCAATGAAGATTTTTAACTCCTTAATGACATATGCGCTAACTATGACAATCACAAAACTGTACGAATTTAATTGTAGTTTAATCCCTCAAAATTTCAAATTAGTTTTTTTTTTTTTTACAATAGAATGGAAAGCTCGAAAGCCACCCATTAATTTTAACACACCAAAACAAGGAGGGAACCTGTGATACAAATGTACAGTTTGGCTACAGGGATGGGGATATGGAAGGATTTGGGAATATGGTGGAAGTTATTTGGAATTTCTGGATTATGGGGGATAGGGAAAATTGGATGGGATATTTAGAAGAAAGATGCTAATGTTCTTCTTAAATATAGTTAAATCATTAACCTATACATTATCAACTTTGGGGAACACATTTGGTGGAATATGGTTCCATAAACGTGAAAGCCGGTGGCAAACAAACTTCCATAAGCCTTGTTAAATTAACTGTGTAGGGATAAGCATCTGTTGCCATCCTTGTTTCTCATTGGAAAATCTTCAGTGGAGGCATAAGTTGTTTGATTTCTTTAGAACAGGTGTTAGTCCCTACAAGATATCTATAAAACAAGGTCAGTGGCCCAACAGTACGACGATGGCTAAGTGGAGTGACCGTTGAGATAATTTATAAGGGATTACTTATAATTAATCGTAACGGTCAGCTATTCTAAGGAAAAGTCAATAATATGGTAAATACACCAATTGATTACGCAGAATTGAACCTCACCAGAAGTTCATGTACGAAAATTAATTGGCGCACTTAGAATTCCTGCTCATTATTAAACAGGATTGAACAATTTACTCAAATCTTACAACCATTAATTACCAACTGCAGAACAGATCTCCAGTCAATTTGCACTTAGTTCAATATTTTTCCAAATTGAGTGATTGGAAGATTATTTTGAAAATGAGTATGTTTAAATGTAAATGAGATTAATGTAAAAAGGAGAACTGCGAAGAAAGAATAGAAGTTCATTATAATTAAACGTATGCTATATTGATATTCATTGGTAAATCATTTATGTCTTTTATAATATGCTATCTAAGTTTAAATTTTGTTTAGAGTATAATGAAATATGTTAATAACATATATAATCAACCTTTCTACAGCATCTCCCGTTATATCTTAAATTATATAAAATCCCACGTGAAGGGAAACCTGTAGGGAACCTTAAATACGATTTTTATTTAATATATACCTTAAATATTTAAAAAATATTTAATTTAGTCATTTTAATATTACAATCGAATCCTTTGATTAATTCAACAAAACATTAACTTCATGCTGAACTCTTTCAAACCTCTTTTCTATCAGTTCAATAGTAAATAAAGAGTTCAAATAAAATTGTTTATATTTAAAAGTTGATCTATTTTTACCACAATTGAAACCTTTAATTTACAAAACAGAAGAAATGTTTTAATTTATTAATAATATAAAAGCAATACAACTTGCATGTCCTTCCACGCCAAAGAAATATAAAAAGAATTAATAGAAGATCCCGATTCAGTACGGACCAACTGTTACAATTTCAGTTTTTTTTTTTTCTTTAAGGATTATTGGGTTCATTATATTTCTTAATTAAAATTAAAACTCATTTTTCACAGCGAGTGTCCTGTTTTTTTTTTTTTTTGGGTCTAGTATCCTTTAAAGTATATTTACAATAAAACTTGAATAATTTTTGGTTAAGCCTCCAATGTTTTCCTTATAAACAATACTGTTGTTTTTTTAATATTAAGGCACTCAGAAATTTCGAATGCAACTTCGAATAAAAATGCTTGTGCTTGGAGTGAAGTAACTTACAAAAAATTATCTGTAAACCATATGGTTAATGAAGTGTGCGTTTAAATTTAATTAAATAGATAGGCATATACATATACGTACCATTTTGAATTATTGGAATCTCCTAATGGCATTTTACAAATTTTCAAATATATAAAGTTTTTTTTGGGTTTTCTAGATCATATAGTTTATCTTCATGCTGACAGAGTTTTTGGTTAAACCTCTAATTTATTTTTTTGTCGAACGACACCTGATGTTCATTGAATCCTTAATCACGTTACTATAGTGATGATCATTATTTGTTTATGAAAGATAGTTTTGTTTTTGTTTTTTTTTAAGGATAAGCGGTGTTACTGAGAAGTTGATAACCTGAAAGATTTATGATAATCTTTTGGTAGATGTTAACAGGTAGATTGTATATATGTATATGGATATATGTAAAGGATATATGAGATCCTTTTATAACGATTTCAAGCCCATAGGTATATGGAAGTTACAATGATATGTTGATAAAATATACGAGCTGTTATTCAATAGATTCGATAGCACATTAAAATTTATAAATTCTTATAAAAATCCGAAGAATACAAAAATTACGAAAAATTCTTTAATAAAATTACTTAAAAAAACAGCTCTAATATTTTCTGTGATCTGGAATTTATTTTATTACAGAGAAGTGAGAATTGATCTATAAAAAAATCTATAAAAGATCCCAGTTTCAACAATTTTAAAGATACGTATTTTATAATAAAAAAAATTTTAATGGATTGATCCTTCAAGAAATGGAATTTTTGTTTTTATTTTTTTTTATTTTTAATTTTAAAGTATAAATTTATTACATAATCCACGCTTATGGCATGCTCGTGTCGAATCAAAATTAATTGAAAAACACAACTGACGTTTATTATATTGTTTATATGGGATATATTGAAAAAACAATACTATTGGGGTTGTTAAATGACTATTTAAAATAGTTTTTTTGTAAAATATATTGTTAGTGGATGCAAATATGACAGACTTGAAATAAAATTTCTAATTTTAAGAATGCTTTTAGTGCAGTGAAAGTTGGTTTCACAAAAATAGAATTAATATGAGAACACGAAGAAACAGAAATTTAAATTTCTTTAGAGACAAGTTTAAAATGAAGTGTAATTGGTGTTGTGCTATTTGAAATTATAAATTATAAATACTAAAAACTGAATGTTCATTTAAGTAAATGGAGAATAAGTAATTGTGTAATAAATAAAATAAGCCTTGTCTGTGGATATATAATTTTATTTAAAAATCTCACTCGGAATAAGGAGTGATAGGCTGCCCTAATCTTACACGGTTTTCTGCTGATTTTGTAATTTCTTCGCACATTATATTGCATTCAGGTAAAACATGCGGTATATGCGGAATTGGAATGAAGGTCGGTTACCTCCAACACACCCCCTAAGATCTTCAAATACATAAAAATATAATCTTGATATTTGTGAAATGGGTGTTTTTTCTTTCTTGTATTATGTATTTAAAATTAATGATCAACTGGAGTGGTTTTCAAACGCACCTCAAAAGATCTTACAACCATAGCTTCGAAATTATTAAAGATATAAACTTGAAATTTTGTACAATCGTGTTTTGCCATGTTTTCATTATATTTCAGAAATTTGGGATTTCGATGGTTCTGGTATTTCCTACATTTTTCTTAAGATTTAACAAGCATATCTTCGAAATTAATAAAGATAGAAACTTAAAATTTAGTACGAGACGATTTTGTGTCCCTAAAATAGGGGATTAATTGGAGTGGTTGTGAGGATACCTGTCCTGATATTATGTTTTTGAAGTTCAGATAGCTGTTGCATGCTTTCCTAGGCAAATCTTCGGAATTAATAAAATTGAAAAATTAAAATTTGGTACAAGGTTGTTCTATTCAGTTTGCTTGATTTTTCCAATCCGTGCCAATTCGTGTAACTGTTAATTGATATTTTCAGGTGTGGAGTATTACTAAGTCGGTTGCATCGACTTACTATTGTTTTATTAGTGGTTTGATCCTTATCTTGTATAAAAAAACTTAATTAGTTTACGGTAATAGTGTTCAGGTTCATAGTCTACTAACGAAGGTTTGAATTGCTCCCTAAGAAATTTTGCTGACAGCTTTCAAGGTTTAAGATCATTATGCACTAAAATTCGCCACATATAAACATTGTGTAATTGAAACAAAATTAAACACAATATGTGAGCACGAGGGTTGCACCAAGAATCTTAACGTTGCACTGTTGTTCCATCCTTTTTGAATAGCTAAAAAGAAGACAAAGGTAATTCAATTCAAAACTGAAACGTTATTACTCATATTTTTAATTTTTATTTAAAATGTCATTTATATTTAAAACCTGCGTGGCACAGTGGTCAAAGTGACTACCTTTCATGTGAAAGACTCGGATTCGAATCCCAATGAAAGTAAACAAACTTTTCTAATTTTTGGCTCGACTCAGCTACCATTCGCCATTGGGTTCAAATTAATGGCTTAATCAATAATTAATAATTATATATCTTTAATAAAAAATACATTAATATAACAATATAGACAAATTGAAAGTGTAAACAAATAATTTATTTGAATAATATACCACACAGATATAGAATACCATGTAACTCAAATACAAATTATTACAATATAAAGTACTATCTCATGTTTAAATTGTATGTGGAATTTCTTAGGATCAACCCAATATGTACCTATGGTAACGATAGCCTTTTTAACCTAATAGTTGAACAATAAGCGCTTAAAAAAAATCTTTACCTTAGATAATTAAATTCAATTTAATTTAAATAAAATTTTTTCCTGAATTTTTGCATTTAGTCCGAACTAGAATCAGATTTTATAAAAAAAAAAAGAACTTTCCAATTTCTAGGCCAAAAAACTAAAAAAAATAAAGTGATAAAAAATGTCAAAACACTATTATTCTCAATTAAATTTTCTATTTAACACTAAATCAAATCAAATAAATTTTATTAATTTTCAAATAAAATTAATTTCTGTTTACAACATGATTTTATACCTTAAGGCATTTTAACTTTTAAATTGTTTTTTAACAATTTTTTCTTAAATTGGCATTGCTTTTATTTAAGTTGCATTGCTTTTAATTTTTATTTGATTTTTTATTTTTTTACATTTAAACAAATCAACATTAGCATTAAAATGAACGATTTCTTAATCAGGATTTGAAAAAAATTGATTTGTGTTACATTTTATTTCTTCTATTTTGTATTTTTGCAGTGTGATTTGTATCTTATAGATATTTTTTTTTCTGTCTTCAAAACAGTTTGAAATTAAATTAAAAAAAAAAAAAAATAAATTCTCATCAATTAAGTTGAAATTGACACATATTTTACGTACAATATATTTTATTCTATATAATAAAATATATTTTAAATAGTTTAAGATTGATACTCATCTTAAGGAAAAATGTCTTTACATACCTACTTATATACCCAAGGTATGGTATATAGGTATGTAAAACCAAAAGTAAACCAAAATAGCCACAAAAAAAAAAAAAACAACGTTAACTAACAAAGTTATGTCATATTAAAATAAAACATACAGGTTACAAAGTTACAATTATTAAAATAAAAAAAAAAACAAGAGTTAAAATAGAAATAGTGTCGTTAAAATCCAAACAACTTGCTTTAAATGTAATTTTTCTTAAATTTTCTTATTTTTTTTTTGTACGTTTTGTGACTCTAAGCTTAACTTTGTGCAAAAATCAAAGAAAACCTCCTTTGAAAATCTCCCCCAATGGCTAACAAATAATAAATTAAAAATGGAATTGATTCGATCTCTTTTGATTACAGTAAATATAGAAAAAAATTTTAATACAAAAATAGAAGTGTTTTTTTTTAACCTTTAAAGTTTTTATGGAAAGATGGGAACATTTAAGTGTTATGAGTTTTTAGGCATTTTGATCCAAATCCTTTAGAATGAGTTTTGCGTGTTGTCAATTTTTTGCTGCTCTTATTCCATTACATACTTTAATATTTTTAATGAGTTTACTGGAATAACAGAATTTTTTTTTAATGTTAGGTTATCTTGGGGTATCGGGAAGTAATAAAAGAATCGATTCTGAAGTTATAATCAAAATTATATATGGAAATGTTTTTGTGATGTTCGACGATTTCCAATTTTGATTTCAAACATGTTTCAAGATTTCAATATCTTATTTCTTTATTACTATACTGCTTACAAATAATTACATCTGCGTTATTCAAGTCTTTTTTACGTACTAAAATTGTAAAAGAAGTTCATTACATATCATATATAATAATGGTGTTGCCATATTGTTGAATAATATTACAATATTGGAGGGTATCGTTTTTAATCAATAATTCTATTATATTATTATATTAAAGTTTTCAATTGAAATGGATTGGTTTTAATTATTGACTTTTTAACTCCACCTCTGGTCGACCACCAGTTTTCTTACACTTGTCCAAGTTCCAGCACAAAAACAGACTTTCTTTTATCAATACTTTCATCGCCGTTTATCACTTATCGATGCTCCCATATACGAAGTAACTCCAAAGGATGCTCCAAAAGAGCATCTAAACGATTCATCAGATGCATCCTTAGTCTTTATTATACCACTATAATAAACGGACCATTGTCTCTAAAACATTACATTCTTTGTTAAATCAGCTTTTACAGTTATTAATTAATCATAAGCCGATCTCGTAGAAAATTAGAAAATCATTTACTCTATATTCAAAATTTATTAAAAATGGTGTTAAAATAAACATTGATAACTCATCAGGGGTTAATTGAGGACTCAAGTTACATTTAACACATTGAATTAACTAAAAATAATCCAAGGCATCAAGTGTTTTTTAAAAGTGCTAAATTAATACTTTTTGAATATTTGTGCGCAAAACAATTTTAAAAACTCTTTAACTGTTATTTTTTTTTTTTTAAATAAAACGGTTAACTGATAATAATCAGTTAAAAAGAAATATACATTTGTAGGTATATTTGTATGTACATTGTTGTTAATATTTAAATGTTATATAGAGATCTATTAAAAACTTTTCTTAAAGAAAAATTTGTTATAAAAATCCTGAATTCATTTAAAAATGAAAAATCATTAGAAAAAGGAACAAAAAAATGAATGTTTGCATGCAACTATACAAAAATTGCATATAAATTGTAAATCTCTATAGTATTAAAATTATAAATTTTCATTTTAAAAATTATTATTGCATGATATATACAATTTGAAATTTAAACTCCGATGACTATTGTACCAAAATGTAAGGAATTGAAAATATCTACATACATGTATATAAATATATATTTAGAAAACAATAAAAACAGAACAACAATTTTGCCTTTTGACTAATTAAATTTATGTTTATATCTTGCAGATTAATTAGAAAACATAAAAGTGTCGTTAGAGAACATAATTATTAAAATAATCTCAATTAAGTATCGTGAAAAACGCAAATCATGATAAGAGCTTAAATAATATATATTAAACGATTTTAACAGCGTTTTTATTTTATAGTTGTTGTAATGAAGGAATAAAAAACTATAAGTTAAATTATGGTTCCAATTTATTTCTGTTTTGTTTTAAATTTGTGTTTTATTTTTCTAAAATATATTTTATATGGTATTATGAATGTAACACTTCTTCTATTCTGTAAATGTGGAATTGAAGTTTTACACTAAACTTAGATTAGAAGGTGTAAATTTTCTTTTCTATGTTTATGAATGGTTTATTTGAATTTATTATTTATTCAGCTACATGTTTCAGCAACATTAAAATCAGTTATAGGTTTTGACAATTAGTTTTAAATACTTTATCCTTAGTGACCCTCGGTTTTAATTTGGTAATTAAGAAAATATTAAGATAAATCTTTGAAATCATTTAATGTCATATTTATTTTTTTTAAATTTGGAGACTACATAGCTTTCAGTGGCCTTTGATTTGTTAGTGGGTAAGCATTTGGCTTGCTAACCGAGGGGTTGCTGGCTCGATTTCCAAATCATTTATCCAAATGATTTAAAAATCTCCTTGGTAACCAAATATAATTTAAATATACAAATATATAACATAAACAAAATAAATTAAATGAAAATATTGGAAGTGGGATAGACAACAGGCCACAGGGCCTATGTAGATATGTAAGGGATGGCACTTAGTATTCGCCATAACAAATAACAAGAAGGAGCTTTTAACAAATTCCAGTATTTTGTTTTAGCTTGTAAACAAGTTATATAAAACTACTAGGCTTCCGAAAGAAATTGTCAATTGTCAATTTAAATTGAAGCACAGTTATTTGACCATCCACTAATAAAACCACAGTAGCTTGCCTTTTTACTCAAAAAGTGTTATTTAAATATTTAATCTATTAGTGAGAGTTTTAGTTCTTTTTTAATTTCACTAAAATTTTTTAATTTTTACAAATATAAGTATTTCGTCCAGGACATGAAGACTTCTTCAGTACTTATACTTTATTAACAAGTCTTGTTTCGACAACACCTGCCCAGTAATCCTCTTTAAAATATATAATCTAGTTTACTTATTCTTTAAAAGAAATAATCTATCATACATCTTTGAATGCACTAAGTTCACATGTATTAAATTATTTATATTAAATAATCGATTATTTCATAGAATGAATTTATGAGTTATATTGATCATAATTAGAATTTGATCAAGTGATTGAATGATCAGATATTGAAATTTATTAGGTAGGTACAGTTAAATATTTTACAAAACGATTCATATAGATCAATATTGATACAAAGTTTTTAAACTAAAACTAAAGTAAACATAAAACACGCACATATTTTCAATTATATGACCTATAGTCAATAGATGACCAATTCAAAATTATTTATTTCTATCTTATTTTTTTTCCTTTAAATTATTTTTTTTTTTAATTTATAGGTTTGTTCAAAATCCAAAAAGAATTGAAAATTTATAGTTTAAAAATGATATTTGAAATATAATACACAAATAATATTTGAAAATAGAAAAAATTATTTAGTGGATAAAAAATTATATGTTAGAAAAAAAATATCGATTTTTAATCGATTGCTATTAATTTTAATATTGAAAGTTTATTAGAATTTAAATACATATAGAAAAAATATTGAGTTATCAATTTTAATTAAATGGAGTTATTTTACTATACATTAATTTAATTAATTATATTTTGATTTGAATTTAGTACGGTTTTTAATTATAAACAGATATTACATAGAGATAAGTATATAGATATTTTATAGGATTGGTTTTTAAGTAATAATTTCTTTAAAAATAAATTCATAAGAATACAGTTTTGGAAGAAATTGATTTTGAGGTTTTTGAAATAAAAAAATTACTAATTTTTTTTTCAAAACAATTTCGATCTTCAAATTATCAAAAGATGCCACACACCAAAAGTTGAAAAATAGTTCAGACTTTTGTTTGTTATTTTAATTATTGTCAGTTACGTCACAAGCTCTACAATTCAAATGTAAATTAGAAGAATTTGAATACACCAATTTAATACAGATATTAATTTAATATTAAAGTTTTCTTAAAAAATTTTAATATATTAAAATTGAAAAATCCTGAAAGAAACAGAATTTCCAGTATTATATTTTGCATTTCTCATATGCATTTTAACTCTTTATACAAGTAGATACTTTTAATATAAAATAGTGAACAGAAATTCGAGGAAATTCTGAATATGAAAATTTTTTTTAGTTTTAAATTATAGTATTTAATTTTGAATAATTTATTTGTTATGATCTTTTAAAATTCTGAAATATTTCTATTATTTTAAAATTACCTAAGTTTTTATATCAAAGAAAAATTTTTAATGATGAATATAATTTAAAAAATAAAATAATAATTTAAAAAATAATTAATATTCTTAAATATCAAATAAAGACTTAAAATTTAGATATATCCCATTCAATTTTGCGCATACTCCATAATGCAGAAATCCCAAATAACCTCCACAATAATCCCATATCCTTCCATATCCAAATCCCTGTAACTAAACTTTTCATTTGTTTGATAGGTTTCTTTCTAAACTACCCAAAGAAACACCGCACAGCTTCAATGGGTGGCTTTCGAGCTTTCCATTCCAAAAAAATATTCTAGTAAGTATTAATCATAATTATATGACGTTTAAGCTTTATTACTTAAACCATCAGTTAAATTCAATTTAAAATAAATGACATCTAATAATTTGACACTTATAACGTCATAGTTAATTTCATGAAAACTAAATAAAAAAAATTTTTTAATTAAATTAATAATTTAAACTTTCTTTTTAACGCTTATTAACTTTCTGAATAAAAATAAATTTTAATTTGTTATGAATCATTAATTTTATTCATATTAATTTTTAAAATATGATTATGATTATTCTACTCCATGTTAGTTATAAAAATATGACAGCACTATATGTGACGATAAGATATAATAACAATATTCTAGTACTTCAAAGTAATAATATACGTTCCTACATATTTAGATGAATAAACATTTAATTTTTTTTTTTTATAAATAAATTTATATGCGAATTAATATAAATTGGTTTTTATTTTCTTTTTTATTTCATTATATATTTTGAAGAACAACAGAAACTCCCAATAATTTTTAAAAAAATTAAAAAAAAAAAAATTTTTAAGAAAAATGATACGACATCAGTTACGGCAGCGATTGCAGCAGCAGCAGCGGCAGCAAAAATATAGAAAATAGTAGTTATAGCGTATAGTATAAAAAGAGGCACGTGCTATTGTCGTTAAAAAATATATTTTTTTTCTTTTATTTATATTTTTGTTATTGTATTATTTTTATTTTCTATACTTGATTATTAATTTTATGGTAGTGTGTGCATTTAACTATTAATCACTACTTATATACAAAAAAAAAACAATTCACATTTTATTAAAGAAAAATTAAAAAGTTTGAAAAATAAAAATGAGAAAAACGCCTCCACAAGCTTAAATTTGCAATAATATATCGCGATAAATAAATTTTTTTTTTTTTTTAAAAAGTCTACCTCAGATACAGTTGCAAAATGTTGTAACTTGTAAGTACTTGAAAAAAATACATATTGTACATATAATATGTTTGTAAAACTATTTACATTTTCTTAATAAAAAATTAATTTATAAATGAATAAGTTGTATATATATTATATATATATATAATCAAAATAACATATATAAAGATATATTATATGGGTTTGTATTAAATAATTATTCTTCTCTTCTAATATCTTCTAATATGTGTTTTTAATTACTATAATAAATTAAATTAAAAAAAAAACAACAATAACAACATCAAAATTTAATGGCAGCATTCAGTAACAAAAAAGAAAAAAAAAAACAAATTGATTGAAAAATGTTGTTGTCACATTAGTATTAGACATATTTTTCATTTTGTACTCAAGTCAATGTTATAAAGTTGTCTTAAAAAAATGTCAAATGTAAGTATATAATAAAAATTTTGATAAAAATTAACACATATACAAAATGTATAAAATACCTGTTTCATGGATTATCTAACTAATGTAAGTTAAATACGGAAATTATATATTATATACGGATAATGTGTTAACTTTTGTTTTGATTTTAATTAGAGTTTTAATTCGCTACTTGAATTATTTTTTAACCACAAGTAAGACAAAATTAGAAAGTATTTATAAATAGATTAATTAACAATTAAAATATGCTACTACATTTTTTCAAATATTTATCTTAAAATAAGAGACAATGCATATATCTTGGTTTAAAATAATTTGTATTGTATATTTGTAACACCTTTTGTGATAAAATTAAAATGGAGTCAACAAAGCAGGAAGATATTATCTTGGACGAAGATGGAAGGCTTCTGATGTCGACGGATGATCAATTGTGGAGGTGGAAAGACTACTTTTACCATTTGCTAAACGAAAATTTTATACAGCAATCTGCATCAGAAATCTCTGAAGAACCTTAGTTGCGTCGATCACACAAGGGTATTGATACAGCACCACCCACGAAACCTGAAAGTGCCGTTTCGCTCTTGAAAGATAACAAAGCTGCAGGAATTGACCTAATACCCGCTGAACTTCTAAAATTAGACACTCTGGAACGGCAGATAAACTTCTCCCATTGATTCAGGTTGTTCGGGAAGAAGAAAAGTACCCGAGTGAGTGGAAAGAAGGAGTTATTGTTAAGCTAGCAAAAAAAAGTAACCTGAAGCATTGCAATAATTGGCGCGGTAGAACGCTGCTATTTGTCTTCTCGAAAATAATGGCAAAAATTATTCTCGAAAGGATCAAAAGAAGAATTGAAAATACATTGAAAAGGCATCAAGCTGGCTTCCGCAGTGGTCATTTTTGTGTTGACCACATTAACACGTTGCGAATAATACTCGAACAATCAACAGAGTTCGGGTCGCCGCTATATCTCATGTTCGTAGACTTCGTGAAAGCTCTAGATCGAGTAAACCGTATGTATATATGGAGAGCTCTTAGTAGGTGGGGTATCCCAGAGAAACTTATTGCCATTATTATGGAATCTTACGAAAATGCGAGTTGTCTAGTCTTACACAATGGACAGTTGACTGATTCGTTTGAAATGCAGCAGGGTGTAAGACAAGGCTGTATATTGTCGCTTATATTATTTTTGGTTGTGATGGACGAAGTTTTAACCGCAATCGTAGGCGTAGGTCATTTTATTGGTTTTTACGGAAATACATTTGGAACACCCTCTAACATATGGCAGTCAAATAATATCGCCCTACACACAAAGTTAAAAATTTTTTAAAACAAATATCAAATCAGTACTACTATACGGCTGTAAAACATGGATGGTAACCGCCAATATCACCAAAAAGTTGCAGAAGTATATAAACCGTTATCTACGCCGCATATTAAGAGTTTGTTGGCCGCAAATCATTACCAACACACACCTGTGGCAAAAAACAAACCAAAAGAATGCTCGTTTTCTGTGGTATCTTCCTTGCATATACTCCATAGTCGACTTTTAGGTATTTTGTCCACTGATATTTGTTCGGGTTGCTATTTATCAACTGAGTTATGTAAAATTCACTTTCCATTTTTTTTGTTTAATAACTATTTTATATATAAATATTAACTATAATCACGTTATAGTTATAAGTCATTTTATTGGTTTTTACGGAAATACATTTGGGACTCAATGCTTTTTTTAAGAATTTTCAATGTAATTTTCATTTAAAATTTAAATCTCCTTGTATTTATAAAAATAAATTAATTTCATCATGTATAAATAATTTATATATATACACTAACAATTGCAAAAAAGAAACTAGATCTTAGATAAAAAAACAATTAATCTTTTTTATATATTAACACAAATATATTTTAAAGAAGCCGCCGCGCATTTTCCACTATTGCAAAAAAACATAATCTCAACAATTTTCAATATTTCCGATAAATTCTTTATTTTAGTTTATGCAGATTTTAGTATCAAAATTTAAAATATATTTAAACATTTTTTTCTCTTATATTACAAATGAAAATTTACCCTGCAGAATTATTATTGTTACAATTCAATAAAATTTACTAACAATATATTATTATTTTGAAGATATACAAAATAGTACCTATGCATTATTGAACTCCCTAAAAATATACAATCAGATAATTCATACATTTTTTATTTAATTTAACAGGTACCTTAAATCCTCCCATATTCCCCATGTACTGAAATCCAGAATTCAAAAAAAATCTACAAATATTTGTACATGAATCCACTGACACATATTAATTATTTTTAAAAAAAAAAACAAAAAGCAAAAACTAATAATAAAGTATCACATTTTGTATCCGTATATATATAATAAATGATATATACAATTATTATTAGGTATATTTTCTTTAAAATTAATTCCAAAATAAAATAAAAATTATAATAAAATTATAAAAAATAAAAAAAAAAAATTACAGACTTTTGAACAGAAAAAGAAAATATAAATGACTTTCTTATATAGTTAAAATATAAACAACCTGTAATCATGGCCTTTAAAAATAACAAAATAATAATAAAAACAAAAATGAAAACCTATATCTAAAATCTTAAAAGAAATATTATACAATTACACCGCACTGTACTCTATCAGATTTAATATAAATGATCATAAGAGAATCTGTTGAGTGCCTGATATTCCCTTTTTATTAATTATTTTCAATTTTAATTTTATTTTTTTTTTACCCATCCGTATCATAATACCGAATAAAAAACAATATTATAAAAATGTAAGTAAGTATTTTTTTCCTTAAGGTTTTAAGATTTAGGTTTGCAATTTTACTTAAATTTTAAAACATAGTTTTTGGAAGTTCGAGTGTTTACCAATTTAATGGATAATGAATTAAACAAGTTAGTGATGAATATAAACTTGAAGATTCAAAACCTTGCTAAAAAAGTAGATTGGTATTAAGTGGACTCGTAAAGTTGGTTCGAAACTTTGGTAAAACTAGCTTACATTATAAGGAGTAAAAAAAAAGTTACTGACACGGTACAGGCGGAATATCCTTTTTCGTGGAGGGCATATTAAACTTTTTTTTTTAAAAGATGCATTCAAAAACAATATTTCCGAGATATAATTTTAACATCTATTATAATACAATATTTCCGAGATATAATATACATCTATTTTAATATAATGCAGATTTAATTTGTATTAGGATAGCTAACCCTCATTCGAATTGTGGCAAAGTTAAATTTTGGTTTCACTTTTTGGGACTTTTCCAAATTTTCTTGCCTTTTAAGTGTTTGACAACAGAATCGGGAATTAGATTTCTTAAATCAAGTTGGTCCGGCTTCTGGGTCCCAAGATACGGGGCATTTTAAAAAAAAGGACCAAAATGATTTGAAAAAAGATCAATTTCATTGGATAATTTTTGATCAATTTAATTTGAAAAAAGATCAAATTGATTTGAAAATAGACATATTTCATGTGAAATGACACCCGAAACCATTCACTAACCACTATTAATTCTTATGAATTTATGGTCAAATTTCTAATATTAATGTATCACTAACTTACAAAATGAAAAATAAACTCATTGACATAGGCAAGTTAATATAAAAGTAAAGAACCAAATTCAAGTGAAAAGAGGTATTTTTTGAAAAAGTAAAATTAACTATGATTATTAACTATTGTATAGAATATTTACATAATAGTACCATTTGACAGGTCAAACACATAATACATTAACAAAATGATATTTTAAAAAATTCGATTTTTAAAATTTGGTATACTCATAAAGTAGATTTTTTGACTTATGTCATTTTTGTAGCAAATAAAACATAAAATGAATCTGTATTTAATTTCAATACTTGATAGAAAATTTTATTTTCACTTAATAACAATTATATATAAATATTAAAAAATAAATGCAAATCTAGATTTCTTATACAATATTTTAATATAGGTATGGCTACATTTATTTTATTTTAATTTTCATTCAATTATTTATATTTCATTTTTAATTTTTTTTTGCATGCTAATGTAAGACAATAAATGCGCAGTTTCAGTAATCGAACACGCATTATGATAACAGATATACTAACATTCAACCTCCCATTTATTTTTTTTTTACTTTTTTATTTATTTATACATTTTTTTTGTTTATGAAAAATAATCAGAATTAAATAAAAAATTAATTTTTCATACCAATAATATATAAACATTTTTTATTTTGGTTAACAATTAGACTGCAGGCGCGCACTCTACAATGCAATAATAACAACAACAGCATAAAATAAAACATTAAGATAATCTGTGTGGATCTGTGCAACACCATTCTTCTCTGTATATATACTCTTCAAAACAAGTGATGATTAATTATTAACTTCACATTACAGCCACACAAAAATATTTATACTTGGTTTTTTTTTTCGAATTCGAAATGTATTTGTAAATTTGTGTTCACCATAGATTTTTTATTGTTATTGTTGTTCTTAGCACATTACCAAAAAGTTTCGAAAGTAATATGCCTATATAGTTTCACTCACTCCGTCTGTGCAGTTGGGTGTTTACAAAATTTTTACATCGTTTTTGTTTTAGTGCTAATTGTTCAACAGTTAGACTAATAACGGGGGAACGGGGAGATCATATTATATTCTTATTATTAAAATTGATCCTAATGAATTCCACATACAATTTATGTTTGTCTGTTTTCCCGGGAATCAAAGCGGAGCTCTTCTAATGAATTCTCGGCACTTTAATCACTGTGTCACCAAGCCGTTGAAATAAGGAAAAGAAATTTTGAAACCACTAGTTGCTTACAGCTCTCCAAAGTGCGGAAAAGCCCTTTCTGTAACTTATATAACAAGACTTCTTTAACATATAATTTATATCTCGAAAAGGTATAAGAAGCAGCTACTTTTATAACCTCAAAAATCTACTTTAAATTACCGTTATGCATATCTTAATTTTTGCAATATTTTTGACCTCTAATATCTTCTGAACGGTTTTAACTAAAAACTTGAAATTTTGAGATAAGTTAGATCTTTCAGAATCAGCGTAAGTTTGCCCAATAACTAATTTTGGAATTTTCTCCAATCAACAACTACATTAGGACTTCAAAATTAAAAGATTTCTATATTTAAAAACTAGGAACTTAGGCTCCTTTGTATAAATTCCAATGTCAAAAAATTACATTGAAGCTCTAACAGATATTCCGAAACATATTAACAGGTTTTTTTGATAACATTGTGTTTTTATAAACTTTTACTGAAAACACTGTATGAAACATTGTATAATTTTGAAAATGTACTTTTTTAAAAACCCTTGGTTTTTTTCTTCACTTGTTTTGTAGTTTTTTTTAGATTTGCACACAGGTTTTCGATAATAACAATGACATTGGCAATGGTTAAGGCAAAGGTGGTAAACATAAAGGAAAAAAAAAATTGTAGCATTCGATTTTATTTGTATGGCGATTTATTGTAAGAAATAAGAAAAAATCCATTTAAAATCAAATGACCTACCTTATTCTGTTCTGTTATTCTCTTCTAAAAAAACATGAATCAGTAGTTATTACTTTTATCCACCAAAAACCAAAAGCCGTTTGTTGATGGTTTATTATTTAAGTAATTTATTAAAAAAAATAAAAAAACTAACTGTTCTTTAATGCAAAATAACATCTAAAAAACAGAATACATTCGTTTTTTCTGTTCGAATTAATGGACTTCCAAGTGGAAAAAGTGAAATGCCTAATACAATTTATTATTAAAAAAAAAATTCTACTTTACTCCTCTGCCTGCTGCCATCTTTTAAACACGTCATATTTCTTTTTGGCATGTCAAATCGAATCGAATTTTCATTTCCAACAGAAATAAAAACAAAATAATAAAAAATAAAATTAAAAAAATTTTTAAAACTTGAATGAAATTAAAATATTTGTGACAAAAATCATTTGAAATGATCATTAGTTATACTTCGTAATGAACTGATCTGAGCTAATTTGAGATGTATTAAATTCCGGTAGCAATTGCTTGTAAAAATCTAACATAAAGTCCTGTCTACAAATTTTTTTTTTTTTTTTTTTTATTTTTTATTATACCCTACACCTATAGAATAGGTAAAGGGGTATATTAACTTTAGTATGGTGTTTGTAACCATCTAAAGGAAGCGAGCTAGATATGGAAAAGTATATATATTTGTGATCAGCGTGACCGCCTGAGTCGATATAGCCATGTGCGTCCGTCCGTCCGTCCGTAGGCACGATAACTCAAAAAATAATGGAGCTATCTTGATGAAATTTTAACTGTAGGTTACTAGGACTGAAAGTACGGCGGGGATTGCATATGGGCGAAATCGGCCCATGGGTTCGGATTCTGGACCTTTTAATCGATCGAAGGGCTAACGAATATAAAAAATCACGATAACTCAACACCTAATGACGCTTTCTTCATCAAATTTGTGCTGTAGGTTACTAGTAATGAATCTACTTCGGAGATTCCGTAAGGTCGGGATTGGACCATGCGTTCGGAACCTAGAACTTTTTGATCGAATTTAGGTCAAACGAGCATAATTCCGAAACCAATGAAGATAGAACCTCCAAATTTGGTATCAGGTTGTCCCCTCCTATCTCCTAAGTGTCTTGGGAATTTGGGTTCCATTGGAGTACTGGGTCGGGGACCAGCCATACATTTCCGAAAACCTTAAAGCATATCTTTAAAATTAATAAAGATAACAACTTGAAAAAATGTAGAAGCTTCCAATTTGCCACAAGGGTGTTCTTTACTATATCTTGCGTGTTCCCTTAATTTGGGATCAATTGGAGTGGTGGTTCAGTACCCCTCTCAGACCTCCCAAGTTTTAAAAGCTTATAATCGAAATTACTAAAAATAGTTACTTAAAATTAAGATAGACCGTTTAAATTGTGTACAAGGGTTAACAAGTACTATAAGTAAAGCGCGGGCTGTATAAGGGCGAAATCAGCCCATGGGTTCGGATTCTGGACCTTTTAGTCGGTGTCAGGGATAACGAACATATATTAAAAATCACGATAACTCAACAACTAATGAGGCTATCTTCATGAAATTTGTGTTGTAGGGTACTGGTAATGAAACTACGGCGGTGACTACGTACGGTAAGAATTGAACAATGGGTTCGGAACTGAGAACTTTTTGATCGAATTTAGGCCAAACTAGCGTAATTCCGAAACCAATGAAGATATAACCTCCAAATTTGGTATCAGGGTGTCCCTTCCTTTTGCGTAAGTGTCTTTGAAATTTGGGCCCAATTGGACTAGTGGGTCGGGGACCAGGCACTCAGTTTCGAGGACCTTAAAGCATATTTTCGAAATTAATAAAAATAGTAACTTGAAACAAATGTAGAAGCTTCAAATTTGGCCCAGGGTGTTCTTTACTATTTCTTCCGTGCCCCCCTAATTTGGGATCATTTGGAGTGGTGGTTCAGGACCTCTCTTAGACCCCCAAATGTGTAAAAGCTTATCATCGAAATTAATAAAACTAGTAACTTAAAATTAAGATAGAACGTTCCAATTGTATACAAGGGTTAACTAGTATTGAAAGTATGACGGGACTGCATATGGGCGAAATCGTACCATGGTTTGGGTTTCTGGAACCCTTGACAAGTTCAAGGACTAACAAACATATATCTTAAAACACCATAACTCAAAAAATAATGCCGGTATTTTGATGAAATTTAAACTCTAGGTTACTAGTAATGAAAGTACCATGGGAATTGGTTCTGGTTGAGTTTAATTTCAAAGCCAAAGAATATATTTCCTATGTCCTATGTGTCTCCGAAATCTAGACTTAATTGTAGTGGTTCAGCTATATTCAAAGGTACTTGCTGCATTTATGTAAAATTTATTTGAATATTTAAATGAATTATATGAAAAGGTCTAAATTTGTAATTGTATTTTAGAAATACATTTATTGCATATTTTGCGTTTGTAAGCTTTTCTATTAGGTATATAAACTAACCATTTAAAATAATTGCAATTTTTAAAAATTTGGATTATTAAATATATTATGCTTTGATTATCTTTTTATCACAAAATTGAATTATTAGAATTTTTTCATTTTGTAATTGAATTGGAATAAATATATTTTCATTTATTTCAAGTTTGTTTGTTTTTTAATATTTTTAAATAGATAAATTAGTAAGAATTTGTAATATTTTTTAATAGATAGTGTAATTAGAAGATGTTTTTCGTATTATAAAGTTAATTTGATTAGCTATGTCTTACGATCAAATTAATAACAGCTTTTATGGTGTTAAAATGACTTATGGATATGTCCTTAAATTTGAACCAAATAGGTGTAGGGTATTTCTAAGTCGGTTGCACCGACTGACTGTTTCTTAACTTGTTTTATTTTCTTACAAGTTTTCAAGAATTTAACACAGAGGAAAATAATAAAAACAACAACAACAACAACAATAACAATTAAACCAAAATAAAATAAAACTTTATACATTTGCAATATATTTTGTTTTTGTTATTGTTTTTTGCATATTATCTTCTTTTTAGTCTAATCATAAATGTCAGATCTGACGAAGTGGCAAATAATTTCACCTTACAGGATTAGACACTCTTAAAATTGCATATTCCTATATAGTAAAACATTTTTCATTGCATTCGACTTTAGAGTATAGACATTAAAAAAAAAAAAAAAAAAAAAATAAAAAAAAAAAAAAAACTGACCTGCCACTATGCTGCAATTTTGCAAGTGAATCTGTGAATTTGTTTGCTTGATTATATTATAATATGGTTTATATACTATGGTATACTATGGACTGTCACAAATTCATTTCGAATATTTTGTCAGTTCTTTGATTCATTTTGATTTATTTAAAATCTATAAATATTTATATATATATTATATTACATATATACATATATTATATATTAAAAAAAATATTTTAAATCTTTTAAGATTTCATGATTATATGGATCAAAAAAAAAAACGACAGAAAATTTTTGAATAAAATAACGATTATGAAATTACAGATCTATTGGTGTGGATTAGAAAAAAAATATAAAAATGAGTGAGAGGGAATCTTAATATGCAAAATAATGATCTTGATGTCTGTGAAAAATGAATTTTTTTTTAAAAAATAAAATCTAGTTTTCATTTAATTTCTGGTTCAATTCAGTCAGTCAGTCAGATAACCACAATAAAATAATGAAGAATTTGGAAAGGTGAATTTGAATATGAAAATGGATACATACATAATTTTTTCTATAGTGTGTTCAAAAATTTTTTTTGGTGAATAGATTTGAAATGGAGAAAATCATAATTAATTGAATATGAATAAAAATTGAATTGATTGTTTTATTTTGATAAATGTTACCTATACGGTAAATATATGTATATATATATATTTTTACAGATATTAAAAAACAATTTAAGATTATTAAATAGGTTTCTGTATATTTTTTTTTTTTACTTTAGAAATATAACGGTTCATATTGCAGGTTGATTCCTTGAAAAGGTAAAAAGGTGTGGTGAAAAAAATGATAAAAAAAAAAATAATAATAACTAAAAATGTGGAGTAAACTGGTTGCAGTTTAAAAGTAATTGTTGTTTAAAAAAATTTTGACAAGACAATTAATATCTGATTGAAAATTAGGATTTTGCTTTTTTTTATTTGTTGGGTAAATTAATTTTGTTTAATTGGAATTTTATTTAATAATTGGATTTTATTTGTTGATTATTAAATAGTAATCTGTATTAAATAATAATTTTGGATAAACTTTTACCCAAAATATTAAAACGATGGATCAATGGAAATGTAAAGAATTTTTTTAAAATGAAATTTCTGAACTTTTCCAGGATGCCAATAAATTTAATTGATTTATTTTTTTTAAGTGATAACTGTTGAAATATTAGGTTAATAAGCCCGTCTATATCTTGAACATGTTGGATCTAGCCTACTTATTATATTCTTATTGTAAGGATTGATCTTTCAGAACTTCGAATTCAGTTAATTAATGAAATTTGAATTGTAAGATATCTATGTATCTGCGAGTTGTATTATTCAATTAAATTATTTGTTTATACATCGTATATACTGTATTTTCTTATGTCTGTCATTATATTAAGGTATTTTCCATTATATATATATATATATATATAAAATTATTAATTATTTCTTATTAGTAATATTATTAATTTGAACCCTATGGCGTATAGTAGCTGGGTCGAATTCTGGAATGAACCTGTGGAACGAAAGATTGGCGCTCTAATCGTTGTGTCACTCACAAGTTTTTTTTTGTTTTTTTTAATTGGCACCTCTACGGTGTAACTGTTCACTGTTATAGAATAACCAGCCTGACTATATATGTGCATGTCGGAATAAGTTTAAGCATTGTATTCTTATTAGAACTGATCAAATGAATTCTACATACAATTTACATGAGATAGTACTACGCCTTATAACATGTAGAAAATGTCTTAGATGTTCAATAGATACAATTCTATTTTTTGTTTATATTGTAATAATTTTATATTAGAGTTATATGGCATTTTATATCTGTGGGTTATATTATTCAATTAAATTATTTGTTTATATTTTGTATTTGTTTATAATGTTATATAAATGCATTTTTTATCAAAGATATATAATTATTAATTATTGATTAAGTCATTAATTTGACAGCAATGGCGAATGGCAGCTGAGTCTAGTCGAAAACCAGATAAAAGTTTTTACTTTCACTAAGGTTCGCACCCAGGCCTTTCGCATGATAGGTCGGCACTCTAACCACTGTGCCACCCAGTCGTAAGTTGTAAAGATACTAATAATTACAACAATATTATAGTTAATAGAAGGTCTTAACATATTTTCAATTAAGGAGAATTAAAAAATTTTTTGGAATAACTATTAACTCATGATTCCAGCTTCCGAACACTTAATTGAAGTGGAACTTTGTTTTATGGAAGAGAGCATGCTTCATGAAAAGTCACTGAGCCTTTGATTGATATAAATGGTAAAATTATTTTCCCTTAGATTCCATTTGAAGAATCAATCAATTTCTAAAATAAATTTTTAAATATCAAATGCAATTTAAAAATTTCACAATAAACCCTCATCTATTTAAAATATGTTTTTAAATAATCTAATCATAATAAATTATCAAATAATACATGTATAATACGATTGAATTTGAAAAAGGATCGTCTTCAAGTTTACCGCGATTAAATTTTGAAACCATGTTTTTTCTTTTTGAAGTTTTTAATCCTAATACATGTTTGTTTAATTCATTTAATTGGGTTTTTAATTCCCTAAAATTATGTTGGTTTAAATAGCTGGGAATTATTTAATTATTTAATCATTTTAAAATTTTTTAATTTTTTTTTTTTTCTTTTTCTAAAATTGATTCAAAATCAATCGACCATTTTAAATTATCATTTTTATTAATGATCTGAGAAAATAAAAAAAAACCATGATATTTCAATTGTTTCGTTTATATATACATACATATATAAATGTGTACTCATAATATACAATTATAATACACAAATGCTTATAATGTACATAAATAATTAATCGAGATGATAAATACCGCCAGCCAGCAACTTGTATATACTTGTGTACACAAAGATATTATTAGGAAAACGAATTAATTTATTTCTACTATACTACAATATATATACAGTACACATATATAATGATGTATTGTGTGGGTATATAAAATGTATACCAATCTAAAAATCAAATAAGAACCAACAAGAACCAACTATATATAATAAACCAAAAAAAACACCCATTCGAAACGGAACTTGAGTTAATTTTTTATTGATATAAGGGTCACGTGCCATAACCTATAAATTAAATATAAGATCCTTTCATGGTTAAAAATTTTCAAATATCAATTTAGTTCAACTTTCAATCATTATCATTTTTTTTGGATTTCTTCCTTATGAATTTTCATCTCATCACCAGTGAGTATGAAGTTTATATACTTTTGCATTTTTTGTTGAAATATAGGGATGACACTGAATCAAAAAAAAAAATGAGGGTGAGTGAATTTCATTTTTTCATTTTATTACTGTTTAATATCTCGTATACACTTATAATGACCTTTATACATTAATTGTATATATACATTTTGTTTTTAATGTTATTTTCAAGTGGATATGATAGTGAATTTTATGAACTGGGTTGAAACAATTTTCATGGTTGACAAAAACAAAAAGAAAACATATAAATAGTTTTCAGTAATTTGAACGCATTGATGGTTACCAAATATTTGCAAAAGAAAATATAATTTAAAAATAGAATTAAATAAAAAAAAGGAAAAGAAAAAGGGTGTGCCATCAATTGCAAAGCACTGTCATAAAATATATGTATATGAAAATCAAGTGTTCAAAATTTATTATATTTTATAAACTTGGTTGGGTTGACTGTTGGTTGGGCATGCTAAAGAAACGTGTGCACTATATAAAATGTTTAAAAGTTATTCATATATTCGGAATGCAATGTGACAAGCATTAAATAAAAATTGCATGTTTGTATTAGTTGTGTGTAGTTGTGTATGATATACGTGTGAATATAAAAATGATGGCATTAAGTCATTGTATATACAAAGAGAATTTGACTGAAACAACATGGTTAACCCTAAAATGTTTTTTGTTTCAATTCAAAAAAGGATTTTAAATGTATGAATTGTTATGTTGATATTATCATTTTAATTTAATATTGTTCAATTCCATTTATTTGAAAAAATCATCCCTTATAGATATTAATTTTTATCCCACACCTATTGACTTTTATATTTTCATTTTAGTTTCAGTGGTTTGATATATAAAATATGTTTTTTTATATTAAATATATTATATATAAATTCTTAATAATGGCAGTGACAATATTGTGTTTTTTGTTTTTTAAAGAAACGAGTGACAATTTGTGAGAAAATTGTTTAATTTATTTTTTTTTTTTTCTTGTATGAAAAAGGCGAATTTGTTTATATTGGACTGTATGTACCGGGGAAATAAAGTGTAGAAATTAATAGAAAAGGGTAGAAGTATAGTACCATCATTGTCCGAATTCAGATTGTTTTTGATGAGAAAAAAAATATTTCGAATAAAATAAAATAAAAAGTTAATTGGGTACAGTTACTGTATTTATTGAATATAATAGAAATAAAAAAAAAAAATAGTAAATTATTCTGATTAATTGATTTTCATTATACAATCCTAATATCAATTTTTAACCCCATATATAATATAAATTTCAGCAAAGTTGTTAAATAATAGATATTGTATTTTGATTATTTTGGGAACTAGCTTCATAAAGTCACTGAGTCTCTTGTTATGAATGTAAAAATAAAAATAAATGCTAGTGTAAGATTTAATGAGAATGTTTCAATCAATTATTTTTCAATTGGGTCTTTAAATGAAAAAAAATTTAAATATTTGTAAACTGACCTTAATTGCATGTATGTAATTTATTTATGTAATTAACTTCCGTTACCATACCTTAAATTGTAGTTGTTAAATATTTAAGATTTTATTCCTTAAAGCATTTCCATTGTTCGTGTCCTGCCATAGACAAATACACTAATGGAGTTAATTGTTTTTAAACGTTGTCTGAGAATTAATAAAGTTATTTTAGTGTATGAATTGCGTTTTTAATAAATGCTGTTTAAATGATCAATTTTATTTACAAAAAGGGTTAATTGAAATTGTAATTATAATTAAAATAATATTGTCTAATTTGTTTAATGAATTAATATAAATGTACTTATTATATTAATTGATTTATTAGAAAGAGTATTATTTAAAAAGTCTTATTTCTATAAAATTAAATGGAATTAATTTAACAACTAATTTTCAATTATTCTATTTTTATTTTTTTATGTTTATGGGTCCCAATGAATATTCAATGCTTTTTACAAGTGAGTGACTAGTATTAGAAATTATTATTGTAGCTCGCTCTTTAGATTACTACAATTATATGCTAGTAGCATCAAATATTAAGGGAGCTATAAGAAAACTACAAAAAGCAAATGATGAATTATATAATTCGACGAAAAATATGGAAAATTAGATTTAATGAAATGTAAAATACCTGGGTATGACATTAAACATCAAAGTAAGATGGAGTGAAAATAATAAAAAAAAAAAACGATGACTGTCAAATATCAAGAAATTTCTGGCTTCTGAGTCAAAATTTCAGGTTCCCTATCTAGTACAAAATACCATTATATAATCAACTAATTAAGGCAATTTGATTCTATGGTACACAACTATGGAGTGTGACCTCGCAGATCGAATTACAGCATTCCAATTCAAACATTCCAAAATAAAGTTTTAAAGAACATGGTTAAAACTCCCTGATATGTACAAAAGAGCGACAACATATAGGCACTTAAATATTCTCACTGTGGTGGAATAAATAAAAAATTATGCAACGAAACATAGGGCTCGATGGAATATAAATGTACAAGCCAATCAACTTCTATATTCCGATTAAATACGTTGAAAACTAAAGAGAATCAATCATCTGCTTGCTAGTTCATACTGCTAGTTTAACAGGCTCCTTTACGACTAGTTTTAGCTTAATAAAATTAGATAATGGGTTTTTTAGGATTAAAGTCCTAGATATTTGCATTGTACAACTTTTCGAATTCAAAATATGTCAACAACAAATTTAGCAGCATTTGGTCTTGTGATCGATAGATTTCGATTAATTAAAATTGTTTCCCTGCTGGCAGCTTAAATTAGACTTAATGATATGATAGATATGAACTAAATGGAAATTGATTAAGATAAATGTGTTTTATGTTCGTATGTCCTTAAACCCGATAACTTAGAAAGTTTATGGGTTATGACTCTTTAAAAGCCGCCAAAATAATGAATTTTCCTCCTATCGTGCTCATATTATTTCAATATGTTCTTTACCGTACATGTGTCCTTCCAGCATGATTTACCAAGCTTAAGGCAACAATTGAAATTGAAGCACGTTAGAAAGCATATCTAACCGTATATTTAAATACTTAAATTAACCAAAATACAACATTTAATTAGTCCTTAATTGTATTAAAAAAAAAAACCGCAATTCTTTAAATTAAGTGCCTATGTTAATTTTAAAGTCTTTCGTGTTTGAATACATTATTCTTTGTATTAACAAACAATATTCTATTGTATGTAGATAATTTAAACAATTTCTTAAATTAGCATTATGCAGACATAAAATTTTTTTCAAAGATTCCCCAAGGAAAAATTACACTATATATGTATACCTACACAAACCTTCAAATCTTCTGCAGTTAAATTATATTAACTTGCACCATCACTTTTCAACACTTCATGTATATTACATAAAGTACATAATTCTAACAAAATATTATTATTAGCTAATAAAATTAACCCTCAATCTAATAAAATAAAATAAAAATATTTTCCCAACAAATATTTTTATCTTTAAATTTTCAATTGAATTAAAATAATTTCTAAAATTTTAATATTTAAATCTCTCTTGCTCTCATGTTATTGTAGGGCATTATAAAAGATATAAAAAATTTGTACGGGAACGTATCAAAATCCGAAATCATAAAATTTCGAAATAACCAAATGCCAAAATTTCGAAAACCTAAGTAAATGGAAAGCCTGTAAGCATTGACATACTATTAGTATTGATTTCAGAATTGGATTCTAAATTAGGAATGATTTTTCCAGAATATTAATAGAAATATATATCTATACACTAGATTCTAAATTAAGAGGGATTTTACATAGTTGGTACCAAAATAGGGATTATATAATTTTTCCAGAAAATGTACGTATATATGATTTAGAATGGGCTACAAAATCGGGAAATTTTAAATCTAAAATAACCAAATTCCAAAATTTCGAAAACCCAAATTGTAGGAAAGCCTTTTAAGCATTGACATACTATGAGTATTGATTTTAGAATTGGAATCAAATTCAAGAATGCCGCTTTTTCCAAAGTATTTATATAAATATATATCAACACACATGACTCTAAATTAGGTGGGATTTCATAGTTGGTTACAAAATCTGGATTAAATAATTTTTCCAGAAAATATACGTATATGTGATTTATAATGGGTTACAAAATCCGGAAAATAATAATGTTTTTGTTGGGGCTGGTTTATATAAAATTATTTACCATTGAATTTTAAATTTTGGAAATACGTTGCAAATTTTTTTTTTGAGTTTGTAATATTGATTTTTCAATTTGGGATTTTGTATTTAGGTTTTTGTGGTTTGCGGTTACGTACCCAACCCAATATGTACTTGTTCAAATGTGCTGGATGTCAATTAATTTTCATTAAAATCATTTTTGTTTTTTTTTTATTTGGGTGCCTCAACATTAAGAAGCACCAGCATTGCACCAATAATGATATATGAAATTCGCGTATTGCATACTTCATATTATAAACGTATATATATCCGAGAATATATTATTACAATTGAATTTCTAAAAAGTAAAAATACAATGAAATAAATAAAAAAAAATTAATAAATTAAAAAGGATAAAATTATCCCATGGGATAAGGTTAAAGGACTAAAATTACATTTGGAATAAATAAATACACAAAAACAAAAAAAAACATATTTTTTCTTTCATTCTTTATAGATTATTACGAGTGTTGTAGAAAATTAACAAAATAAAAACTTATGTGCACGGTCCTTAATATAAAAGATGACAGTCGTTCGACCGCTTTATGAAATTTGATCACTATGGGAGGGTTGAAAGACAACTACAAAACATCAGTATTTTTTTTTTTCACGTATTTGTTTGTTTTTTGAATTTTATATTTTGTTGTTTCAGTTCTCTTAAATTAAATTTTTGAAAGAGTGGCAGCAGCAGCAGCCGCAGCAGCCTGCACATAAATTTAATTACTGTTGAATGTATGTAAATATAGGATACAAAATATTATAAACAACTTCAAAAATTTTCTATATACTTGTGATTGATAACTTGAATTTTCGGAAGAAGGAAGTAAATAATAATAATTTATATAAACGAGTTTTATCAGCTTCTCATATAGGTATATATGGAATTGAGATTTTTCTTATATAATAAATTTTGGTAAATAAGGGTTAGAATAGTTCTCATCAAATTTTTTTTTATATAATACCCAATGGTATTCATTAGTTTTGTTCTAATGTTTTTTTAAACTAATGCGAACTTATCAGAATTTTTTTTAAAATATATAGGGAAGATACAATAAATGAGAATATATATATATTATATATATATACATTTTTTTGATAAGATTCATGTTTATGTGGTTTGAAGCAGGGTAAATATTTGTTTTTTTTTTTTTTCTTTACGTAAATTTCAATTGAATTTTATCTAAAAATAATTTTAGAATATGTTATTAATATTAATAATCATTTTAAGATCCGTTATTACACATGGGATTAATAATTAAATATGATGTAAAATACAAAAGTATAAGAAAAAAAAATAATTTCTATATGTCAGTTTTAATAAATCTATTAAGAACCAGGTGTAGGTTTTAATTATATATACAGTTTTCTTTAAAGAAACTGGCATTTGAACGGTATATGTACACAGATCGGGTTTAAACAGATCCTAATTTGAATATTATGAGAAATTTTTCTAGAAATCCAGTTTTAAAATGATTTTCTATATATATATAAATTTAAAATTCTTGGGAATTAGTTACAGAAATTAAGAGAAAATTATAAGCGAAAAAAAAAATTCAGGTGTTAGCGAGTCACCTTTTTAAATATTGTTAATGATTTAATGAGAATTTAATTTTTTTTGAATGACATTTAACTCAAAATTTCCGGAAGTCATTTATGAGCTGAAGTTAGGAATAAAATTAATTTAAAGAAATTTTAAAAATTAAACGGGATAATTATTATGTCTTTAATTGATTGATTTTTTTACGAAGGGATGGAAAGCTCGAAAGCCACTTCTTGGAATTGTGGGTTTTATGATATTGGATTGTATGCTTTGGTGTGTTAAAGTAGAACATTAACTTTAACACACCAAAATTACACCATTTTGAAACAAACTTTAGGAAGGGACTTGTGATACAGAGGTACAGTTTGGTTACAAGGATGAGGATATGGAAGGATTTCGGGATTATGGTGGAATTTATTTGGTATTGTTGGATTATGGGGAATGGGCAAAATTGGGTGGATTATTTAAATCGCTAACAAATATACATTACATTATTAACTTTGGGCAACATCATAGATGTGAGAGCGTATAACATACGAATTGTACAACCGTTGGAGGTCAAATATGGTAATTTGAAATAAATAATAAAATAAAATATGGTTTGTTTATTTATAACTGTTTTAATTCTTTTATACTAAATTCCAATTACCCAAAACTGTATGGTAATATTTTGTATAAAAAAAAAATGGAAGTAAAAATCTAAGCAGGCAATATATGCAAGACTTACTTAGAAAAGCAAGACTTACATTATCTATCATAAAAATTTCTGAAAACAGTATACGTACCTTTAATAAGAAGACTAGAAGGTTGCATGCTCGATTAGATAAGTGATTTAGAAAGAGAAAGTTGGTTTTCGAAGTTCTAACATTTCTAATCATATTTCGGGAAGTTCCATAGGAAAATTTTGCCTTAAAACCAACTTTTAGATTAAACTATTCTAATTGCTTCATAACCTATTTTTTTTAGTACGTCAACTTAATTTTTAATAATTAATTCAACTTTGATATTTACTCTTAGATTTTCTTTAAAATGCTATCCAAAATTAATAATAGTAATGGACGACTTTTTAGTTGCAAACCAAAAAAATCTCAAATTTGATTAAACAAAAATAAATCTAAGCTATTCTATCAAAATTGTATTATAAAAATCCTTTTTACAACATTCAAGGATTAAGAAATAAAATCTTGAAATTTAATTGTTAAAAAATGTCAGGTAAATATACTAAGTCCACATAACATTTTCAATGCAATAAATATAAATATTACGCATTTATTATAGTTTAATTTTTATTTCATCATTTATAAATTTTTTTTTTTTGTTTTTTTTTTTTAAATTTTATTATACGCCGGAAATACCTAATGGTGACAATTTTAATTTGAAACGTATTTGTATATACGTTAAAAAAATATCTAAGGTGCCTTAAGAACTTGAATTGCAAATATCAAGTACAAGAATACAATATTTTTTTTAATGTAGCAACAATACTGGAATGTTTTTTTTAAAGTACACCTTTAATATCTTTTGACAAAAAATAAACATTAAAATAATTTCAAATACGTATAATCGGATTTAACCCTTTCTTTAAATTTATACAGGAAATATTTCTTAGATACTTTGTTTTTTTTTTTTTTTTTACAATTCTTAAGATTGTATAATAAGAAAATAGGCGCGCAAAAACATGATATACTAGACACCTTTCATTCACACATATACTAGTTTTAAAGGTAGTATATACAACACCTTGTATTATCACCCTAAAATTTGAATAATGTACTTTATAATATACACTAGTAGTAACTAATAATAGAAAATATAACCCATGCATATATAAAATACATACACAAATAATAGTTTGTCAAAAAATTACCTAGTTTCAATAATTTGATCTGATTCGGTTTTTTTTCACTAGGTGGTTGTATTTGTATATTATATTGTATGTAAAGCTATTTCCGTAAAAAAAAACAACAAAAAAAAAAAACAAACCCGATTTTTTACTTTTTTTTTTAGACCGGATGAGATTAAGAGTTCCCCTATTAAATATTAAGAAGATAGTTTTTTTTTGCTTTAATTCTTATGCAAATAATTTTGAAACAATTTTTTTTTTCTTAACCCCTTTTTTGTTGTTGTTGTAGTTTTACTTTCAAATAATTAATTGGGAACTGAATTAACTGAAAATCGGAAAGTCTTCTTAAGAAATTGAATTTCTTTGGATTGTGAAATATGAGCATTTTTTTTTAATGTAGAGGCATGGGCATGAGAAGATTTAAATAATTTCAGTTTGTATTTTTTTTTTTCAGATCTTTTGTTACTAACACATGAAATTTATTTATGGAAAATAACTATTGTTACCTTTAATTTGATACACAAGAAAATTATTCAAGTGAATTTTTATTTTTTGGTGAACTATTTATCATATAAAATATAATACTTTTTTTTGTTTTTGTAGGAGCCATAGTTTTTTTACTGGGTAAGTGAATAGAAAATTACGAATTGAGAGCCATTTTGTTATTTTTAAAATTTGAATTTTTTTTTTTTTTATTGTTTGAAATACTTGTTTGAACTTGTAAACTACCTGAACAGGAAATTTTTTTAAATTGAATAAGCTAGTGAGTCACGTAGTGCATAATTGTATTTTGCTGTTATGTTGTTATGAAATTCAAAATAGGAATGTTGGAAAGTAATATTGGTTTGAAAGTAATTATTTTAAAAATTTTTAAATTATGAGATTTTATGCATGTTAATTTATATTTTTGACCAATTCCAAAACACATACGATCAAGTCGATGAAAATGTCCTGGAAATTATTAGACACGAAAGAAAAGAGTGGACTTCAGAGGAAACATGGGCATGGGCATTGAAGATAGAAAAACAGAAAAATAGAAATAATCTTAAATAAGAACTACTGTAAAGAAAGATTAATAAGAAATACTCGTAGATCTTATAATAATATATGCTAGAATTGCGATTTGACACAGTGAAATGCAACGCGATTTCCGTTTGAAAAATAGAAATATATATATACATATATATATATATCAGTCACAACAACAGTAGTAGTCAGACAAGGATCACAGTACTCTATAAATGTATTATAGAATACAAACAGCAGTACGCAAAAGAATCAGTTGACAACTTTCACAGAAACTGTTCTACTACACCATCAATAGACTGGCAGAAAAAGTAATTTTCCGCCCACATAGGCAGGTTAGTACGCTCGGATCATCATTGAACAGTCAATAGAATGGCGAGCCCCATTATATCTCGGCTTCACCGATTTGAAGCCTTTGATTGTATAAGCAGAATATGGAATATGGCCATATGGAAAGCGTTTAGAAATCGAAATGCACCCGAAAAATTAATACAATTGGTACAAAAAATGTATGAAGGGACACAACTCTCGGTACTTCTCAATTGTAATATGAGCGAACCATTCAACACCAACATAGGAGTAAAACAGGTTTGTCCGATCAGTCTCAAAAGAACTGGAATAACATGGAATCTCTTCAGCCAATTAGAAGATCTAGATTATGCCGATGACACCTACCTGCTGCCACATACATATTACATAATATGCAAGCTAAAATAGACCAACTAGTAACATTAGCTCGAAGTGTGGGTCTTGAAATAAATATCGAGAAGACGAAAGCAAAAGCTATTAACATCAACAACCCACGCTATCCAGTGATAAACAACACACCACTCGAATATGGTATTCCACTATTAAAACTGCATTATAAATAACATCGACAACATAAACCCCGACATTGAAAGCAGAATGAAGAAGGCCAAGGCCATGTTCGGTCGCTTAGAGCATTTATGCCAAAATACTCAAATGTCCAGGGGTACAAAATTGAGAATATTCGGAATCTGCGTAAAGACGAACTTAACAAATGGAAGAGAAACCTGGTTAGTTACGAACAACATCACACAGAAACTAAAGGTTTTCATTAACAAATGTCTAAGAATCATATGCAGAGCATACTGGCCCAACACAAAAAGCAATAATGACAAAAGGATACTTGCCAAAGTAGAACCGATCGCCAAGAGATAAAAAGGAAAAAATATAGGTTAATAGAATGGAACCAACGAAGACGAGGCCGCTCCAATAACACCTCGAGGGGAAGGATATTAAAAGAGCTGACCTCAATCGGAAAACAATCGGAAAAACATTGAAGGAAGCAAAAATAACTGCTCCAAATAGAGTCAGATGGAGATGCCTAGTAGATATCCTATGCTCCCAAGAAGAGCAATAAGGACAAAAAAAAAAATCCTTCCCTTTACTATTATTACCTTTACGTGTTAACAGTTTTTGTGAATTCTAAGGGCTTTTATCAATTTTATAAAAGCCCTTAGAATTCACAAAAACATAGAGTCTCATAATTTTTAGACATTTTTGGTTATTATAATAAAATTCGGAGAAATAATAATTCCAAATTTTTAAGCAAATTACAATTTGAACCTTTTGGAAGTGAATACTCGTAGGTCCTTTACAATTAGCATACGTTTTCCCAGAAAAACCTTTGGATGCTCATTTTATTTTTAAAGGCTAAAAGGACTTAAAAAATAAAATTTCCTCAATCAAATTTAGTCATTTAATAAACCTATCACTTAGAAGCTTATGGTAGCCCTATTATCTTGTTAACATTTTATTCTCTAGAAAAGTTACCTAATATTTAAAAAAAATTGTCTCTGATTAATTTCTATTAGTTTTTTGTTTTATTATCAAATATAAATAATCAGTGTCATTTTTATTTATTTAATTTTTAAAAATTTTAAATATAAATTTTTCCATTATAAAAATACCAGTTGTCATTTTAAACAAATATAAATTTTTAAGTACCTTTTCAGTGCAAAACTAATAATATGTAGAAAACATTCCCTCTGTTCATTCTCCCAAAGTGTATAAATATATATTTATACATTTTTAGACTCTTAAAAAAACAAATTAAAAAAATATTCAAATTTATTTATTTTTTGATAAGAAATCCTAACTGATAGTTAAAGATAAATAATTGTATAAAGTTCTGAGTTCAATATTATGCAAAATAACATCACGTTAAATAAACGAACCAATCAGGAAACTAACATCTATAAATAAATGATTGTTATCAAAAGTAAATTAAAATTTTTTTTTTTTATGTTTATTTTCTAATCAAACAACAACAGGATAAATTAACAAGTAACCAAATCGTTTTTATTACCAATGGCAAACTAAAATTTAACTAGAAATACTAGATTAGTGTGCTCCTTTTTTTATATACACATGTAAAAGAATATTTGCTAAATTTTTAAATTTTTTAGGGACACTTTGAGGGTGCTAAAAAAAACTGTGATAAGAAGTTGTGATATTTCCTGTGGCGTTTTTTTTTCATCTTATTTATTTATTGTTTTTTTTCTGGATTTGTACAGGTTTAGAATAAATATTTAGAAAAGCGAATTAGACCTAATATACCTAGGTATATATATTGACTGATATATAGTGGTTTATTTTTTAAATATACTCAAACACTATTTGAATATTTACATATAGTTATCAAGTTGTACATGTCATTATTGGCGTTAAAGAATAACTGATAAGCAAATTTTAAGCAAATTATTTTCTTTTATTGTAGAAAATAGAATTTTATGTAAACGTTTAGCTATTTATACCGGTATGACTATTAGTGAAAAGGGTATACTAAATTTGCCATTACGTTTGTGACGTAGAGAAGAAGGGGGAGAGATAGATATAGACTAAAGTGTGTGGATCGGATCAGAATCGAAAAATCCGTCTGTCCGCACGATAACTCAAAAAATTAAGTCGCAGGGTTTTGAAATTTTTAAAAATTTGTTTTTATGCAATAGCCGTCGTCGCTATTTAAATCCAGCCATTTTGGTTCACCGGTTCAAGTACCTGCCATACAACTTCTTATTTTATATGAGGATTATTCTGTGCTTATTAAAGCTGGGTGTCTGGAATTTTTCCAAAAGTAGTTTTGTTTTATGACCAAAGTTTCTGCAATATTTGGTTGGTCCACTGCGGAGGGTTCGAGTAGCTGCTATACAACTCCTTCTTTTATATGAGCATTACACTACACCTAATAAAACTGTATGTTTGAAATTTTGCCAAACGTAATTAACCAGATGATATAATGTTTATATAACGGTCATACGGATATCCCAGAAATGGCACAGTTGCTCTACTACACTCTTCCTCGTTTGGTAATAAATTTAGTATGTATATTTATAGATAATTTAGATATGGGTTTTTTTTTTTTAATTATAATAATAATGGATAATTGTTTTCTTATCAATATTTTTGATTGTAAATTTTTGGAAAATATTATTTCAATTAGATTATCGTTTGTATTTTATCATTTTTCAAATTGGCGCACTAATAATTGTAAAGCTTGTAAACTTATGAATGAGTTAAATTGGCGCCTATTTTTCTACAAAATTTTACTAAAACTTGTAAGTTTTATTAAATGAATATTAATTGTTTTCTTATCTTTATTTTTACTTCTAAATGGATTATTTCAATTGATAATTTTTCCTTTGTTTGGATACTTTTACAATTTGGCGCACTAATTTTTAGCTTGTAAACTTATGAATGACTAAAATTGCCGCCTTTTATTCTACAAAAAATTTCGTTTAAAGTTTTAATTTTTCAATAATTAGTTGAAAATGTAACATTATTGAACATCATCGAGTTGAATATTTTAACAGAAAAGGCAAACTCTAAATTTAACGTCTATCTAATTTAAAGACGCTGCCTTTCATGCGGAAGGTCACGGATTCAAACCTCGGTCAAATCCTATCGAATAAAAACCGTATAATTATATCGTAATAGTTTATACCTACCGTGTTATAAAATAAGATTTACAAAAAATATAATTGGCGTATAATTTTTGGGCGCACCACTAAAGCAATAATACACATGCTATGAAATCCATACTTTGAACCAAATTTAACGTTTTTTTAATTAGTTTAGGAGATATAATTGATTGACTTTGGAAGGTGTATAGTAGATGGCCTGCTCTTAATTTTTTCTTGTTTTTAAATTGCAGAGGCAAACCATTTTGGTCTTATTGGTCATCTATAGGCTTCAACCTATATCGATTTGAAGAATTAATAATATTAAACAGAAACACAGGTTTTCGTAATATCAATTGTAGTTTTTGAATCTCAACATCTTATCAACATCTTATTTTCTTTCATTAATTTTAACCACATCTTTATACTATTCTATACCTATAGTAAATATTATCTAGTCACAAGAAAACATAAGGAAGCAAAACTAAATAATAAGAAAAAACAGCAACAGTTTATTAAATAATTTCTTCGAAAGGTGCAACTATTGACCGTTAGAAAACAACTATCTATATATACTTCTCAAAATATTTATTTATAGATTTTTAACGGTTACATTACAATCAAACAATTAAAAAAAAATTAGACTTAAAGACTTCTTTCAATACTTCCACATTAATAAATTAGATTTTAGATCATGCCTTTTGAAGTAAACCAAAGGAAAAAATCACTACCTAAAACTAAAAATATTTAACTGAACACCCGTTTTTCATCTTAGAGCAGCTGATTAATTTTCTTAAATTCTAAAGTTTTTTTTTCATTCCTGATCTTACAATAGGACGACGTTTTATTTAATTTTCACCCTGTTCCTTAAAATTTTTACTTAATTTTTAAGAAAAAAATCTTTAAGAGCAAAAAAAAAAAAAAAATTAATCATCCCCTTTTAAAAAAGAATCATACTGCACACCTTGTCACATACCAAATCAGGAATCATATGCATTAAGCAGTAGCTGCATTTAAAATTCAAAAAAAATTAAATGAAAACCATAAAGTAATTATGTCAGTTTGGTTCTTTATGATACTTGAAAAAAAAAAGAAAAAAAAAACAGATATGCACATGTACATACAGTAAGGGACAAAATATTAAAGCAATATTTTCTTTAAAAAATAATTCGATATTTAATATATGATTATATATTTGAATAAATTATTGGGAAATGTAAACGATTTCAAATTTGTTTTTTACATAAGCAATTCTTAAAAGTTCGAACTAGGTTTATCATTAAACCTGGCAAACTGTATTTTCTCTTAAATTGTATTCATAATTTTGTCCGGGACACCAGCTTCGCGTTTTCCAGTAAGTTAACTAGACTTTGCATGAAGTCTAATGCAATCAATCATTCATCTTCATCAAGCTTATCATCATTCGAAAAACAATTCTCCGAAAATATCTAATACATATTTTTCCGAAACTATCAAACCTATTATTTCATCATTCGGAGAAAAAATCTGTCGAAAAAATTTCATGTATATTATAACAAAAAGGTCTTAAACCATTTACAGTTACACCTTTTCGGACCTGCAGCCCGCAAAAATGCGGAAAAGTAATATATTTTAATTGTTGTTACAATAGTAGGTACACTTTCAATCTCGAAACTGTTGTATTATATTTTGCCTAATATATTTTATCCCATACTGTTAATGCATGCATATGTACGCAAGTAAAAAAATTATTTAAGTACTTGCTTTAATGCAGTTGAATGTACCAAAGAAAAATCAGAAATTAAATTTGGATTTCCTAGTTACCTTATAGTCTGCTGTATGATTTTTATTTCTTAAGCGAGGGGATATTACCTAAAAAAAAATAAAATCTGTTTTCTTAATGTTCTTTATTTCTTTTGATTTCCTTTTTCTTTCCTTGATTTTCAAATTATTTTTTTTTTTAATATTCTGTACATTACAGGTTATGAATTGTGACAATTGTTAAAATTTTTTTTTTTTTTCTCGGTTCATTTTTAAAATAGAAAGAGATAGATAGAAAAATTGATCTTCGAATACCTAAAATGAATTAAAGTGTAAAATAGTGAATGGTTTCTTTTTGTTTATTACTTTTGTGTATGTACTGTTTGTTTTTTTTTCAAACAGTCAGCTGAAGTCTTGTTAAATACCAGAAAAAAAAATTCGTTCTTTTTTTTTTTTTTCTTTATTCAATATTTTTCAGTTGACTTTTTTTTTTCGATTTGTGATCGACCGGTGTTTCGAGATCAAATAAAAATCCAGGTGTAATATATTAAAAATAAATCTTGTGTAATGTCTTAAAAAAGTACAAAAAAAAAAAAAAAAAACACAAAATGTGGCGTACGTTGTCCTCTTCTTCCTTAAGTTAAAATATGATAAGAACTAATCATTAATACTTACACATATTTCTATTAACAATAAGTTAATATTAAACTGAATTGCAAATTTTTCAAAAATTTTATTATTGATTTTTCTACAATCGATTAAAATTTGGTCTTTAATTTTTTTTTGTAACCCAAATATTTGTTTATTAAAAAAAAAAAAAAAATCGGATAAAGGCAGATGTTTTTAATCGATTCAGTAAATTTGTAAAAAGAACCTATTTTAGAAATATTCAAACCAGTAAATTAAGAAAATTGATTTCTAAGTATAAGAAAACTTATACATAAATATTGGCACGCGTCTTATTTTTATATTTTCTTAAAAAAAAAAATAAATTTATATTTATGTTAATGCCTATAATGTTTAAAAAAAATAATTCAAAATACGAAAATATGTATGAGGGTGACATAATGATTGTGTATCATTGTTATGTTACTCATATTATATTGATTTGTTGGCAGATTGATTTTTGAAAAATTTATATGCGGAATTTGGTGTATAAGAGTTGTATATACGTACCGAATGCATGTATGTTTTTTAATAATCTTAATATTATTTGATTTAAATATATGAGACATATGACTGGATTATTAATTGTGACTGAATTATATCAATAAAAAAAAGGTGAATTTAAAGATATATCATAGGTATATATTTATTTAAATTAGATTGAAAATAATCAATTTCATAATCAAAACATAATGCATTTAATTGTATTACTAATACTTTTAAATTTTGGGCATATGTCACTTGTTTATTATAGTAACATTCCACAGTGCACATACTTTCTGTTATGGAATCGGAAAAAAATCATTTCAGATCAAAATGGACAAATCTATTTATAAATATTGGAAATACTAAAATATAAGCCGACCAAATCTTGGAGAGGAAAAAAGATGACAAATAAAAAAAATTAAAAAAATTATTTCACTTCATTTTCTTTTCAGTTTAATTTCTTTATTATTACATACATATATTATAATTAACATATATATACTCGTAAATTAAATTAGTCAAAAATATTCATAATAAAACTTAATATTCATTGATATATAACTTATGTTATACGTTATTAATAAAATTATATAAATTGATTTAATTTATAATTATTAAATTATATTTTATTATGTTTGTTGTAACAAAAATAAGTAAACAAAAAATTTGCACGACGCATAATAAATACACAACCTAGAAACAATAAACAACAACAGAAATTTTTTAAAATCAAAATGTTATCATAATCCCTCCACACAAAACTTTAGAAAAATAAAATTTGTATTGCCATTTATTTTTCAAAGCGAAATCCCAATAAGTAAAAACAAATATTGAGCAAGCTTTTAAAACAAAAGATGATAAAAGATGACAGATTTTAAAAAAGATGACACAAAGATGACACAAATTTTAAAGATGACAGCGAGTTAAAATAGATGATTGTCCTCTATAAAAGATGACGTATGGTCGCCTTATAAAATAAAAAGATATTTTTAAGATAAGAACTCGTTGAACTTCTTTTTAACAAGTTTAAAAAGTATAAATAAAACAAGTAATTAAAGAACAGAAAGTCGATGAAAACGACGTAGTAATACTCTAAAATTGAAAAATTCAATTGTTTTATTTATTTTTGAAGATATGCGGAAGTTACAACTAGGGAGGCGTGTGGAAGCTTTTCGAACTCCTACTCTTAAAATTATAAAAACATAAAATAGAACAGAGCCCCTTTGTACCAATAGTCAAAGGTAATTTCAATTTTCTATCTTTATCAATTTCAAAGATATGTTTATTATGTCTTGGAAGGCCTGTTGGTAATACACGATCCTCCATTTCAATTTATCTCAAATTCCAAGAATATAATTGAATGAGGACAAAATAGCTTTTTACCAAATTTTAGGTCTGCAATTAATGAGGAAATAGTGTAGGACGAGTTGTGTGTTAGTAAGCTAAGTAAATTAGGAATATATATTCATTTCCATATCTGGCTTGCTTCTTTTTGGTGGCTACAAACACCGTTCCAGGTTAATATATTCCTATATCTATTTAAGGTGTAGGTTGTAAAAACTACTTTTATTAACAATTGCAGGTGAATTTAGGTAATTGATTTTTTTTCTTATCTCTAAAAAATTAATAATTTTTATTGAAAACCAGTTTATCATAATTAAATTTTTATTAAGAAGAGAATAGCAAAAATTATAAAAATTACATGTATGGTCAAATAAAAAAATCTGTATTCTCGAACCGTGTAAGCCAATGAGATAAAAAGTACTGCAAATTAAAGCTGAAGATTCAGAGATTAGAAATATTGTTAAATTTTTTCATGTAACATCATAGTGTAAATTTTGTTTTTTCAAAATGAAATTGTTAAAATTTCAACATTTTTTAAATTTAAAAGCTTACAGTTTTGAAAAAGAGAATTTCTTAAGCTTTTAAATGCACCTTACAAAATTTTCATAAGTAGTCAAGAAACAGAGTAAAATTATGAAAACTAAAAAACAATATTGAAATTTCATTTAAGCCCCCATATCTCGAAAACTAGTAGAGACCTAGCTTAGCTCCCATACACAAAATTTATCTACTCATAAGTATCTATGCAGTGGTGTTAAACAGTGCACTTAATTAGGAAACACCCTGTATATACGGTTATATATGGTAAGGTTTGGTTATATTCCATACCCAGATTGTGTCATTCCTGCACGATTAGTCTGGCCTTTATGCATTACCATATACGTAAATATTTTAACTTATATATTTGAGTAGTTTAACATGTTTTAATAATGAAATTAAAAATTTATTTTGTTGATTTATTAATTTTCCAATTAATCAACTGCTTCATTTTTAAAACATTTGTTAATATTTGAATAAATAATTTGTAAAAAAAAATATTATAACCAATTTGCATCGTAGTAAATAAATCTAGATTTGAAAAAATTCAAAATCAACGTTCAATTAGGCAAATTAAAAAGCAACCTGCTCTAAAATACCCTTTTACATTATAAAGATTAAATTTATTCGATTCAGAATTACAAACATATTTACAACATATATAGTATTTTTTGTTGTTGTATTATTACTTTAAGTAATAGTTTATTATTAGTAGAACCCTTCCTACTAAATTATCATTTATAGTAAAAAAACAGAAAAGAAAAACTGGTTCAATTATTTGTAAAATAACCGTCATTTATTTAAAAAAAAAATTGTTTCAATTATTCGTTCCCTATATTTTCATTTTCTCTGGTTTGGTTTTTTTTAAATAGTAAACATTTAACACGTTATAAAACAAAACTGATTTATTTTTAATCTTAGTAATGCGTTGTAGTAATGAAAACACTATAGCACCCAATAATTTCTGCATCATAGCACAACCTGCAATATACAAATTGAAAGTACAGGAAAGTAAAGGGATCATTCTTTTAATATAATCAAACAATTGATAGCGTCGTTAAACATTGTTTCTATTAGTCTGTATATAAAAACATATTTTCAACATCATCATCATCATTAAAATCTGCCGGGTGCATCAAATGTTGTTGAAGGTGATTGCACTTAAATAAGAAACATATTAGATTTCCAGCACTTTAGGAAGTATAAAATTCATTTAGTTCGGTAAATAAGTTTCAAAATTCGATAAGTTTTAGATTATCAAAATTGTAGTCTGTTGCTGAATCTTACACCTAAAAGAGTCTTCGGTTCAAAATTTTTTGACTAAATATCTGTGAACTTTTAACAAATCTATGTATTTAATTACTAAACGAATAAAAATTTCAATTCTAAGTGGGCACAAATCATTTGTTAATGAAAATAAAAGTGATAAACAATTGAAAAACATATTGTATAAATCAATTTCTGTCCACCCTGTATTTATAATACAATATTTAATATTTTATATCCGGTTTTTTTTTTAACTTCCCATTGATTAAACTTAACTACCAGTCCTGAGAATTTTTTTTTTTTCAATTCTATTAGATTAAAAATTTGGCAAATACAACTTTTCCCTTTGTGCGACCGTATATATGGAATGTTATGTTCAACATCTTTCAAATGATGGTAAAAAAATTTTTTCTCACCGTTTTCAACAAATGATGCAATTGTAACGTTCCAATCATTTAAAGCTGAAATAACTATAAGATATTTTCAATTTATTTAATTCAAAAATCATATAATAAATATTACTGCTATATTATATAGAGAATATATATATATATAAAATTTATATATAATTTAACACTTGACATTGCCCCTTATTTAGATTCAATATAATTTAAAAAAAAAAAAAAGCAGATGTCTTATTAATACAACAAATATAATATAAAATCAACATCATAATGCATCATACGCAACAAGAAAGAATACGAAATAATGAAAAAATTTTAATTTTTAAATGCGGAATTTTCCTTTCGATTAAATGGAAGGGTACCTTAGTACCCTACATACTGTGATTTTAAAATTGAAACAATCCCAAAACAATACCAATTTAGAAAATAAATGGAAAAAAACGTATTAAAACTGGTTAGTCTGGTGTGATCTGGTCTAGTTTTTTTTGGGCAAGGTAATACGCATTATTTCCTATACACACAGATCATTAAGAGTAGGGTTTATTGGTTGGTGAGAAAAAAAATGCGCACTTTTCTAGAATAATTCTGTAGATACTACCCAAGGGTACAGTACACACATAACTATGCAAGGTTATATACAGATGATATTATTTTAAAAAGGGGGTGATTTTTCACGGATTTCTTAATTAGTGTTTCACTATTACTAAATAAGGAAATATTGTTTTTTTTTTTTGAGTATTTTACACGTGATTTGGATTTTGGTTTTTTTTGTATTCATAACAATGAAATATAAGCTGTAATAAAAAAACAATGGAACAGGTAAAATTGAAAAAAATACTTTATGAAATTATAAACGTAATTTAAAACTATTTTTTAAATGTTGGTGATATTTCAAAGATGGACGGATAATAAATTTACATTTGCGTATAAAAATACGAACTGATTAATTTATTTTCATATATTCTAACTATCTAATATCCAGTATCGCGTTCCTGCGCCCCTCAATTGAGGTATAATTTACAAATAGTGTAAATGTTAATTTAAAAATGTATTAAAGCGATTTTTTTAAAACGATTTTTCTAGAATTATTCTAGCAATTTTTCAACAAATTTATCTAAATTTCCTTGAAACTTTTCATAATTATTAATAATGCGCAGAAATATTAATTCTCTTAACATTATTTACCGGAAACCCACCATCCTCAACAAAATCGTCAATTATTTTTTTTTGACCGATCGTACGACCGACATGTGCAACCAAACACCAAGCCTATTAATAGAGTCAATGCTACTTTCAAGGTGTTTCACGCATACAAAAATTTAAGTCAATCGGTCAAATAATTTCTAATTTAAAATAAAGTAACGAAAAAATCTGTAAAAAGGTGCTGTACCACAATGGGTTAACAGGACACAACAAAAATTTTTTTGAGACTTTCTCATTGATCAAAGCAGTAATTCGCAAAATTGGACGTTATTCCAAACATTTTTGACCAACCGTCGGATTGACGTGGGTTAATAAAGCTAACTCCATTATCAAAAAGGTTCACGTATACAAAAATTTGAAGTCAATTGGACAAACCGTTTTTAATTTAGAGTAAAGTAACCTAAAAATATTCTTGTTGCCCAATGGGTTGACGAAATTCGAGTGGCGGCTTTTCAATCGAAAGCTCTTGGGTTTAATCCTAGTCAGATCATATCTAATAAAAAAATATAATTTATAATTGATATCGTAATAGTTTATATCATAATATAAAAAAAATTTAACTGCCAAACCTGAAAGGCAGATTCATTCACTTACCACATTATATGTGGTAGGCGGACTGTACATAAATAAATAAATAAATATTAGTATTTTTGGTGGGCACTAAATGCACTTTGCTCTTTGTACAGAAGCACAGATATTTCAAACAATGACATAATATTATGTAGAATTTGATATTTTATATCAAAATTCATTCGAAGCATTCTTTAGGATAACTTCGAAATTGAAATCATTGGTACTGGCAATTTTAATATCCATAAAAACTCCTTTACTTTTCTCATATGCAAATATACAACATTTCCGCTAACAGCAGTTTTGATCACTGCCTAATTAATTCTCAATTGACTCTTGAACAAAGCCAACTGGGAAGGTTTTAAATATTTTTCAAAAAAACTTTAACTGGATCTTTTATTTTACCAATAGATGTTTGATTTAGCTGGTAATGCATTAGCTAGATTTTTCCGGTTGAACAAAAATTGTAAGAAGCTATTCAGAAAACAATATCTGAATCTCAAGTTATTAAACGCAAACTAGTCTTAACACAGAAATAATTTAAACACAATTGTTTATTAAGTTATTCAGTAGCAAAAGTTCTTAGTCATTTTCAAAATCAGTTAAAACTTTTAATCATTTACAATTATTACTAATAATCATAACTCCTCTACTGATTTATAGTAATACTGTTATTACTGACCCATCCAATAAGGCAGATTTACTTGCAGAAATTTTCGTAGCCAATTCAACGCCGTTGACAACTCCCTGCTTGTCTCCGATCATTAAAAATCATTTCAATTCTCATTTGAATCATTTTATTTAAACTAATAATCATTTGAAATAATGACAAATTATTTGTAAATCTTACTAAATTTTTAGCGGCATTGCTACTCAAGTTATGTTTTATTTGAACAAGTTAAAAATATAATTTAAATGGAAAAAGTAACATATTTGCTTAAAAATTTAATTCTATAATTAGAAGCAATTACATATATATATATACATATATTCACCCCAATTTATTTTATAAAATATTAATTTTATTTGATAAAATTTCAATAAAGAACAATTTACGTCATTATATTTTTTTATTGGGAATTCCATTATTAACATTATATTAATCATTTTAAATCATTGCTTTTTTAATCATTTTCATAAAATTTATTTTAGCAAAGTTTAAATCAACTTATGATAGGTGGGTACATAAGTCAATGTATAAGTACATTATTCTTAAACAATTTCTAAAATGAATTAAAAAAAAAAATGTTCCCACTATGTATGTAGGTATATTACAATTTTTATCAGATTTATATTTATTTTGAAATATTTTATTGACATTTTGTTTATTTTCAAAATATACAAATTCACTTGTTCAATATATTAAAAAAAAAAAAATTGCAATTAGCCGTTAAAAAGTTTGTTTACAAACAAATATTTATAAAATTAATTTTTAATAATATAAATGGATAACACATATGTACCTACATATAATAATAAATTATTCGGTCTGTGAATGAAATTCACTTTGCAAATTCCTAGTGTACTAAAATAAAAATGAATTTCCGTTACAATTTAAATTTCTCCACACCTTAATTATCGACCCTAAGTCTGATATTTTTGCAAGTTTAAAAATTAACACCATAAAAAAATATTCCCATCTTACTGAATCCGTTATTGCAAAATTTAAGTAGATAATTGATAAAAAATATTTGTCAACAAATATACCTATGTATATAAATAATAATACGTATATAAATATATATATACAATATATATATAAATTACTAAATGCTTACATATTTTATATATTTATTTTATATAGCGTAGCGTTGACACTTTTGCACCAAAATAATAGAGCTCTTTAAAAAATGCTGTTAGCTACGTATTAAATTCGATAATATCATAATAATATTGTATTTGTATCACAACATGTATATTCAAAATGTTGCGAAACATTTTCATATAACAAAGAAAATTGTTTGTTTATCATAAAATTTCTATTTTGTAGTTATAAATTCTGATTGATAAATAGAATCAATTCTTTATTCTATATTCTCTTGTAATTTGCCTTCTTTTATATGTATTGCACATAATTTCCAGTGTATTAGTTTGTTTATTTGTTTATGATGAATTTATCATATTAAAAATATCGGAGGCATAGGTATATACCCAAATTTAGTTTCATATAATTTACAACTTAAGATTGGTTCCAATTATCACTAATTCTACAATATACTTTTAAAGTGTTGTCTTATATATTTTAAAAATTTAATGTATACACTTATCTAGGTACTTAAATATTACAATGTTATCATTGCAGAAGAAATGAAAAATAAGTTTATTTGGTAATAAAAATCAAATTTTAATTTATCAGTTCACTAATTATATGTAGATACTAGATAAAGATACTGAATTTTGTTAGACATAATGTCTACTGGAGTATTAAAGGTGTTCTGTACTAGGTACTAATTAATAATATTTCTTACAATTATCAAAAAATTTATTTCTATGAATTTTATTACGAATTCATTACAAAAAAAACTTAAAGATTTCGTGTTATCTTCAACTGTGCAAATGTTTTAATTCAAATTCGGAAGTAGTGCAGAAGTACTGAATTAATTTAATATGAATGGTAGGAAAAAATTTATCAGTTTTGCACTGATCCATTGAAAGTTTTTCTACTTCTTTTCAGCACTTTTTCAGTGGTGAATGGAAGGGGGTTTTCAGTACTTTTTCAGTGGTGAGTGAATGTAGTTCTGTTTAGTTTTATTCACCACTTTTAATTGAATACTTTTTCAGTAGAGAATATAAGTAGTTTTCTCAGTTCTGTTTCAGTAATAAAATAATGTTAATTTCAATATTTTCTAAAAATTATTAGAAAAATGAAACAAAATAGGAACTATTTGGTATCTATTTGTTTTTTAATAAACATTTTTTAATGCATAAATTTATTAATAACAACTTCCGCCATTTAAGTTTTAAATTCAATTAAATTTAATGGCTTTGGCTAATAATGGAATAAAGGAAAACTTCATTAGGTATAAAGAGAGAACGATATAGAGACTAACTGTATTATATTGTTGTTTCATTCATTTCCCGGAACTTCAGTAGTGATTCACTATTCCTTCAGTACTGAATAATGAACATTTAAAATTACCTATACACCAACAATTTTTTTATTCTATAAAAGTTTAAAAATTCATTTGTATGTATCGTAACTGCTGAGCTCAGGTTACGAGCGAAGGTTTTATATTTTAAAATGTGTTATAACAGTTTTTCTTAATTTAAAAAGAATTTTGTTAAAATTGAAGATAGTGCCCCGTTAGTTTTTACATATTTTGCTTATTAATTAAAACTTTTTGACTTTAATATATTTTGAATTATTAAATCAAATTTGATTTAATACGAGGTGTCCTTTTTATAATTAGAAAAGTTTTTTTTTGGTTTTTATGAATTAATCATTTAGCGGTATATACAATTAAGAAAAAAATATACCAAAATTTGACAGTTAATAAAGCGCAGTTTGACAGGTTTACTGCGGTATATTAAAACGCATTAAGCTTTATTCAGAGTTTTTCGGATAAAATAACTCCGAAGTTAGTAAAGAGTAAACTTGTTTAAGATTTCTTACGTATTTTTTAAGGTTATTTTAATAAAATTTTACATTATAAAAATCGACCTAATATTTCACACTAAATATCTAATTGGTCACAATTATATTGGTTTTTTAAATTTCAATTTAAATTGTAAAAATCAAATCAACATTAATATTCATACGATAAAAAAATATTGAAAGCTTAAGTGCCAAATCATTATTCAAAACAAATTTTTTAAATCGCTTCCTAATTTAATTTTCTTTTTGGTCTACCTATAATTTTTTGAATAAATAACTTAAGACCCGAAAACCTAAATCTTAACCAAAATATTAATAAATCTTTCAAAAACTATAATATATTAACCACTATTCATAAAATATCAATCGTATATTTTATTTTTCTTACAAAATATCATAAATTGAATACGTTCAGCTGTAACATTAATTAAAATCTATAAAAACGCATTTTAAATACAACTAGTTTTTTGATCAGCTTTTTTATACCCTACACCTATAGAATAGGTAAAGGGGTATATTAACTTTGGTATGGTGTTTGTAACCACCTAAAGGAAGCGAGCTAGATATGGAAAAGTATATATATTTGTGATCAGCGTGACCGCCTTAGTCGATATAGCCATGTCCGTCCGTCCGTCCGTCCGTCCGTAGGCACGATAACTCAAAAAATAATGGAGCTATCTTGATGAAATTTTAACTGTAGGCTACTAGGACTGAAAGTACGGCGGGGATTGCATATGGGCGAAATCGGCCCATGGGTTCGGATTCTGGACCTTTTAATCAGTTTCAGGGCTAACGAACAAATATAAAAAATCACGATAACTCAACAACTAATGACGCTTTCTTCATCAAATTTGTGCTGCAGGTAACTAGTAATGAAACTACTTCGGGAATTGCGTAAGGTCGGGATTGGACCATGGGTTCGGAACCTAGAACTTTTTGATCGAATTTAGGCCAAACGAGCATAATTCCGAACCCAATGAAGATAGAACCTCCAAATTTGGTATCAGGGTGTTTCTTCGCATTTCCTAAGTGTCTTGTGAATTTGGGCCCCATTGGAGTAGTGGGTCGGGGACCAGCCACACATTTCCGAAGACCTTAAAGCATATCTTTAAAATTAATAAAGATAACAACTTAAAAAAATGTAGAAGCTTCCAGTTTGCCACAAGGGTGTTCTTTACTATCTCTTGCGTGTTCCCCTAATTTGGGATCAGTTGGAGTGGTGGTTCTGTAACCCTCTCAGACCTCCCAAGTTTTAAAGGCTTTTAATCGAAATTACTAAACATAGTTACTTAAAATTAAGATAGGCAGTTCAAATTGTGTACAAGGGTTAACTAGTACCATAGTACAGCGCGGACTATATAAGGGCGAAATCAGCCCAACGGTTCGGATTCCGGACCTTTTAGTCGGTGTCAGGGCTAACGAGCATATATAAAAAATCACTATAGCTCAACAACTAATGAGGCTATCTTCATGAAATTTGTGCTTCTTAGGGTATTGGTAATGAAACTACTGCGGTGATTACGTAAGGTGAGGATTGGACAATGGGTTCGGAACTTAGAACTTTTTGATCGAATTTAGGCCAAACGAGCATAATTCCTAAACCAATAAAAATAGAACCTCCAAATTTGGTATCAGGGTGTCCTTTCCTATTTCGTAAGTGTCGTTGAAATTTGGGCCCCATTAGAGTAGTGGGTCGGGGACCAGCCACTCAGTTCCGAGGACCTTAAAGCATATTTTCGAAATTAATAAAGATAGTAACTTGAAACAAATGTAGAAGCTTCAATTTTGGTTCAGAACCTCTCTTAGACCCCCCCAATGTGTAAAAGCTTATCATCGAAATTATTAAAACAATTAACTTAAAATTAAGCTAGAACGTTCCAATTGTGTACAAGGGTTGACTAGTATTGAAAGTATGACGGGACTGCATATGGGCGAAATCGTACCATGGTTTCGGGTTCTGGAACCCTTGAAAAGTTCAAGGACTAGCAAACATATATCTTAAAAACACCATAACTCAAAAAATAATGCCGGTATTTTGATGAAATTTAACACTAAGTTACTAGTAATGAAAGTGACATGGGAATTGGTTCTGGTCGAGTTTAATTTCGAAGCCAAAAAATATATTTCCTATTTCCTATGTCTCCCCCTATTTCCTATGCGTTGTTTCCTATTTGCTATGCGTTTATAAGCTTTTCTATTAGGCATATAAACTAACCATTTAAAATAATTGCAATTTTTAAAAATTTGGATTATTAAATATATTATGCTTTGATTATCTCTTTATCACAAAATTTAATAATTAGAATTTTTTCATTTTGTAATTGAATTGGAATAAATATATTTTCATTTATTTCAAGTTTGTTTGTTTTTTAATATTTTTAAATAGATAAATTAGTAAGAATTTGTAATATTTTTTAATAGATAGTGTAATTAGAAAATTTTTTTAGTATTATAAAGTTAATTTGGTTGGCTATGTCTTACGATCAAATTAATAGCAGCTTTAATGGTGCTAAAATGACTTATGAATATGTCCTTAAATTTGAACCAAATAGGTGTAGGGTATTTCTAAGTCGGTTGCACCGACTGACTGTTGCTTTACTTGTTTTAAATCAAAAATAAAAAGGCTTAAATTTTAAAATTGATTCAAAAAGTATACGTGAATGACTATTTTTTAATTCTAGAACTAAAATAATAAAAAAATTATTAAACACCTAAAAAACAAAAAATGTGTCTTGTATATGCAATTTAGTATCTTGCGGGTGCACTTGCGCTCAAGAAAAATTACCCGTTATATATACATTTTTTTTAATCATAATTGCAATCAATATTCTATGAATCAAAACGTTTAAATAAAAGCCTTTTTTTTACAGTTAGTTTAACTAAAGCTTAGTTTTATTTTAGTTTCATATTTACAGTTGGAATTAGTTCAGTTTTTGCCAAATCATACCCATATTATACGCTTTATTTAATTCCTTCTATACAAAATTTTTCCACTTAAAATCTAAAGATACTTTAATAAACTAAAAAATTATTTTGATTATTTTTTTTGGCTTTTTTTTTTGTTGTAGCAGGACTTTGATCCCTTATTAGAGTAAAATTAGATCTAGTTTAAGAAAAAAAAAATAAAAAACTATTTGCACTCAATTTAAATTCAAAACAATACACAAATTAAACAGTCTAACAGTTTAAAATACTGAATTAAATTGTAGCCAAAATGACTATTATAGTATTTGTTCAAGAAACATATATGGTGGACTCTAGTTAATAAAGTGATTAAACGCCATTTTTTTTTATATTTAGAAATGAGTTTGAATTTTCAAAATGAACACGGAATTCAATTGCACTATCAAAGATAATTATTTCGAAAAAAGTAAGAGGTATGAGAAATAACAGCTTTTTACGCAAAAAATACAGTTACAGTGGAAAAACAATGAAATATTTTTCGGATTTAAATCAAATATCACAGATAATGAAACAATCAAATTTCACAGATAATGAAAATATAATGAAATGTTATGATTTTATAATTAACGCCTTTAACTTTAGCTAACTACTGACACCTAAACGAATCTTGTATGTAGCAGGGCTTGAAAACCGTTAGATATAGATTCAACCTCGAGAAAAATTTTCTGTTCGAAATGAACTTCTCTATCACTTCCGTTCAACATGACTTTTAAGTTTAGGACGATCTGTTTAAGGAGGGAAGAGCTATAATGTATCAAGTAATATCTTAATGAAACGCTGCTCAGAAGCGATATAGATCATAAGTCCTTCAAATAACTATAATGTTTTGTATGCAAAGTCGATGAATCAGTGAAGTGAATTTAGTTAAACTGCTTATCATTTAGAGTGTTTGCAACTGATTGAAACTGATTGCAGAATGAGCTGTAGAAATTAAGAATTTGAAAGAAAATTGTGTTTCGTAAAGATCTTTCGTTTAGAAGCTGATTTGAGTCTTAAACACAAGTGTAGTAAAATTATATTGTACTTTAGAATGCTTATCACGTAAGCTTTTGAGCCCTTTAGTGTTTAGACAAAATAAATTTTTTTTAATATCTGATTATAAAACCCACTACGATCATAGACGAATATAAAATAATAATTCGAAATCTAAATTTATAAACTAAGTTATAATCTAATCCTATTTCAATTTTTCAATAAACTCCAAATTTGAATATTTGGTTCTTATCACTTTTATTAATTCGGATCCTTATAAACAAGGCAACTTTTGTTTTTATTTTACAATTAACTTAAACTTCCAATAAACAAACGTTATTTATATAATATAATATATGTATAATATATTTTAATATGTGTTATATTTTTAAGCTTCATCATATGTTGTTGGCGGTATAGTTTTTATTTTGATTTTTCTTTTAGTTTTTTTCTAGTCGGTGGTGGACAATCAGGAAATTTTTGTTTAGTCAACTGCAACAGAATTGCCACTGGCAATCTCCATTCAAATTTTACACTTTATATTTTTTTTTTGGAGCAGTTAAAAGGCGTAAAAAAATAATCATAAGGAAAAAATTAAACTTTTTAAAAATTTCAATTTTTTTATTTATTTATTTTGTTTTATATTATTTTTAAAATTGGGAAAAAAACCGCTGAAACTTGTAATATAACCCTTTATTTTATTGAGTTGATTTGTTGCTAATACTGTATTTTTATTTTTGAAAAATCATATAATAATATAATATGTAACTATATGTTTAGGATAAACATACATAATGTAAAAATGTATGTAAAATATTATCTAAGAACTGTTACATACATTTTTTTTTTTTTAAATTAAAAATTATTAGTTTTACTAAATAAGACGCACATAGTTAATGGTTTTACTAGCTTAAAAATTAAGATTAACATCAAATTTTTCTTTAGTATACACAGTAGTATTATCCTATTTAATTACCGGACATTTTTAATTTTCTTAATTAGTTAAGTCTTAAATTGTTTTTTTGTTTGGGCGACATTATCCAATTCCGCAAAAATAAAAAAAAGTACAACATTTGGTACAATTCACACATATTATAATTATGTACTTTGCAATCCTTCTTCAATTAAGTAATTACAGGACGACTAATAATTATTATACATTAGTAAAACATTATGAAATCTAATACTATAATTACAAATTCAGCTTTAATTTATATTTTCATAATAAAAGTACATATTAGAAAATATTTTCTTTTTTGAAATTTCTTTTAAAATTTAATTTGACCGCAAATTTTTAATATAAAACAATTATCTCTTATATTGCAACCATGGACAAAAATTTAACAACCAAATCACGATGATATTAAAGTGAAAAATCATAAAATTAAGAAACAAAACAAAAACTCCCGCACCTGGCCTCCTTTAAGATATTAGTTAACTAACTAACTAACTAACTAACGCTTATGCTATTAGTTAAGTGGTACAATGACCAGTCAAATAATTGCTAATATTGCGGTTTTTACTTTTGTTGCAGTTCTTTTATGTATCATGTGTAAATAGTCTATTGCTGACCATTTGAACCAATTTTAAAATATTAATAAAAATACAAAAAAAATTTAAAAATTAAAAAAAAAATTCAATTTATTTTTTTTTAAATATATTTTGCACTTTGATGACTTTTTGGTCTATGAATACAGACAGCAGTATTCGTACTATATATTAGCTTCAACACGAGGCTTAGATTTTGTTTTTTTGTTTTGATCCAAAAAAATTATACTAAAACTAATATGGACTTAATGTTTTTTAAAAAAGAGCAACGACATAAATTAAATATTTTAAGAAAAAATAAAATAAAAACAATTTAAAATTTATTTTAATACTGCGTTATGTTTGTTATATGTTCATGCAACATTTAACTGTGATTTAACATTTCACTTTGTGAACTATATTTCTTTTTTTTTTGTTTTTAATATGTGATTACCACACACGTATCACATATATACGAGTGTTATTTCAAGAATATAATTGATTTTGGTTTTAACCATTTTTTGGGTTATTAAAAATTTTAATTTGAGATTGGAAAGCCAGAAAGTCATTGAAAACAATTTTAAATGACTAAATCATCAGCTAAGAGAGTTGTATCGTCTGCATATTGAATGTGTTAATTTACTTTTATTCCTTTATTCCCTTTTTTATTCCTTTATTCACATCGACAATTGAATCTTGAAATATTTTTTCTGAGTAGAGTAGTAGATGGTAAAAAGCAGTGACTACAGGGTAAATCCTTGTTGTATGCCTCTACGTTTTTCAAGATCTTTTCTATTAAAATCTCCAAATTTTATGGTTACTGTTCGATTCCAATACAATCACGTGCTTTCATAGCTTCTCGTGAATCCAAATCCAAATTCAAAATCGTCTCATGCTTAATCCAAATTGAGTTTTTCTAAAGGCATCTTCCAGTTTATCAAATCTACGAGTATTTTAAAGTATTTTTAAAAAATCTTAAGAATGCCATATTCTGAGACTAATTAATCTTTGTTTGTTTCATTTTTTGCGTAATTTTTCCATAAAACAATAAAAGTGCATAGGGTATGCACCTGTACTATATGTATATTGTTAAATATTATCTTAAATAGAACAATGTTGTTTACATCGACAAGTTTTATAAGTTCTGTAGGAGTTTTATCAGAACCTACTACTAGTTTTTTTGTTACAGAAGCCACTGCAAATATTTCCTTCGTCATCTGTTGACATTCTTTTTCTATAGACATCTAAAGCTACCATTAGTTTTCTTTCTAGGTTGAAATCATAGTGGCGTTTTTTTAATATTTCAATATCAGCTAAATCTTGCCTTCGCCAATTAGCTTTCACTTTCCTTATTATTAGATTTTCGGAATACAAAAATATTCTATTATACTAAGAGTGGTTATTATTTTTGGGTTTTCTCCTTTCACTTATAAGATCAAGAATTTCTGGCTTCATCCATTTTTGCTTTGCTCCATTTCATTTTATATCTAATCTATTATGGACATCTAATCTATCACAACATTAATTGCATTTTTCAATTGATTATTAATCGAGCTTATACTATTATTAACATTTATACTTTGCAGTTGCTGGATAATCTCTGCTGCAGTGCTAATTTCGGAGTTATTATCGTTTAATTTCTCTACATCAAACCTTTTTTTGCGTGATGGTCTTTTTGCATTGAAATCATCAAGAATGATGTTAATTTCATGCGGTTCAGTAAGTTATATAATTTTTCCATTTTCTCATAAAAAGTTTCAACTTTCTCATCACTTTTGTCATTTGTGGATGCGTGAACTTTGATAATATTTAGCGGAAGGAGTTCGGCATTAATTTTCAAAAGTATTGCTCTATCTGGTTGTGGTACGAAATTTGCAAGATTTGTTTAAAATTTCAAACAATTCCAATTAATAATTCATAATTATAATACATTTAAAATATATATAAAATTTCGTTTAATTATACAAATTTTTTTTTAATTATTTTAAAAACTTTTGATGATCTTCTATTTTTCGAATATACTAGAAAAACCTTTGTGCCATTGCACAAAGAGTCATTGTAAAGTCGCTAAATATAATTTTTTTTTTAATACATTAATTTTGCATTTTATTGCCCTTTTTTACACCATCTAGCGATAGGATAAAAGGCGGATTATTTTTAAAGAGGTTTCTTTAGTAAGCCTACATAGATGCCCTTATGCTATTATACAAGCCTAATTGATGAATATAAAAGTGTTACAAAAGAACTTCCTTATAAACTATTCGGTTAAAAAATAAAATATTTTTAAGTCAAACAAAAAAACATTTGTACCAATAATTAAAATCGTTTTAAATTTTTTTCGTATTTTTTTTTTTGTTTTCTTTTTTTTTTTTAATTATTAATCATCATAATCAATAATGCTTCAATTATGACAAATTATAATTATCAATTATGAAGATATCAATTCGAATAATGAAATATCAATGAATAAATGTAGATGATAATAAAATTTCCTTAAAAAGTCTTAATATTTCCTTCTTGTGTAATTATTATATAGATGATATTTTTGATATTCATAAAGAAAATTCTCCTCTCCTTGATGACAGATGATTCATCAAATTAATAAAATGGAAATCCTTTTTAGTTCTCAACATGTTAATATTTCTGCAAATATAAAACAAAACAAAAAATTAAAAAACAATTTTACTCAAATGCTTAAACAACAATTATATGCATTTGATAAAAATCTGTTTATTATCGAATAATTGCCGATTAACAGTAACACCCTGATTTATAATTATAAAAAAAGAAAAAAATAAAAACAAAAACTAAAAACAAATTTAGTATAACGACTTTTTTTTTTTGATTTTAAATAAAAAATTGTGTCACACACTTGTAGGTCCACAAATTTAATATATACCGTGTCATGACAAAAATATGTTTTTTTTTAATGTCGAATTTAATTATTTCACTTAAATTCAATTTAAGTCTTTAATATTTTTTGACATTTTGTATGGACATTTTTGCAATTTTTCGAGGAGGGGTTTTCTTATTTGATTCATTTATTTGGAATACATTATATTGCGTGCGTGTGTGTATGTTTGTTAAAATATTAGGTGCTATATTTAAAATAAATTAAAAATAAAAAGCCAAATATTAAATACTTCACCCTTTTTATTATATAGATTAGTTTTTTTTTATTCTTGTATTACAAAAAAAAACAAAAAAAAAAAAACATTAATGTGCATTAAATATGTCAATCGAATCGATTATAAATAAATCGATAAAATGAAAAAACAGAGACGAAAATCGATTGATTTTCGACATTCTCATATTAAAAAAAAAAAAAACTTACAAAGTAAATTTGTTTATTGTATTTTAAAAGTGTTAGAATTACAAAAAAAAGTAATTACCATACAATGTAATATATTTTTTTTAAATATTTTTTATCAATTAAGTAAATTATCATGTGATTAATCAGGCGTTTATAATGTTCAAATTGATCAGTATTAATCAATTATTTTATGTTTGAGAGTTTAATCAAGTTCCATTTAAATTTTGTAAAATCAATCAATATTTTTTTCATATTTGAACAAAAAGATGGTATAGAAAAATTAAATGACCAAATTTACTATTTCCATCTAACCTCATTTCGTAAATGAAAAAGTTCTTTTTCTTACCACACAGTGACAGAGAATGTTCTCTGATGTTTCGTTGCCATTTAGACAGACAGAGATCTGTAATTCCAGTTTTTTTATTTTGTTTATCCCTCTAGTAACATTTTTACTTAAATTGAGGAGTTTATCGACTTCTATATTTTGTGGTATTTTAATTTTCTTCACGAACTGATGTTGATTCAACACCTTTAGGCCCATGATAACAGATCAATTCCATAATCACTTAAAAGACTTTTTCCCACATCACTTAGCCGATTATCTCTGCAATTATATGCCATTATCTTGCACAAGAATGCTTTAGAATTTCGAATATAATAACAAGCTGCAAATATAAGAAGGCTGCACTAACTATCATTTATTATTTTATTCATTATTAGATATTTCATATTTTCATATACCTTATTGTATCGAATTATATCAATCCTAGCATAATCTTATAATCATCAAATAAAAAATTATTGGTTTATTTTGTATATCTAAAGTGATAATAAGTGTTTTATATTTTATTGTATCAAATAAATAAATTTTTCGTATATACAATGTTTTGTAATATGTCAATACATCAATTGGCGCCTAATATAAAAAAAAAATAAATAAAACACTTAAAAAGTTTTTTTCTGTCAAATTATTGAATACCTAGTACCTAAAAAAAAAAAACAAAACAAAAAAAAACCATACTAGACTTTAGAATTTTATATTTATTCAAATTGGTATATTTAATGTTGCATTAAATTATTTGCAATAAATGCATATAATTTTTATAATTTTTCTTAAACTAATTTTATTCTACTTGTATATTTTTTTTTATATATTTATTTATTATTTATTTGTTTATTTTGGTTTGGTTTTTTTTTTAATTTTTTTTTTTTTCATACAGTGAATCATTTCATAAATATAAAAAATAAAACAAATATATCAATAGCCTAAAGAATTATTTTGAATCACCATTAAATATCCATACTTTAAATACCAAACAACATTGCATTAATATAAAAAAAGAAAAATTTATAAAAATGTAACAAATTGTTACCCAATGACTAAAATCGGAACTAATTCTTTTTTTTTGTGTATAATAAATATTATGAAAGCTATACATAAACTTTATGTTTCTAGCAATATATGTTTATACACATATTATGTATATTGTATTTTATATAATAATGATCTTATAATTTAATCATAATTGCAAATAAACCATTTAAATTTTTATTTATTATAATATTTTTAATAATTTGTTTGACTTTTGATTATTTAAACAGTTTTTCTTTTCCTTCCTTAATAATAAAAATAAAATATTAAAATAAAAAAATTAATAAAAATAATAATAAAAAAATTAATAAAAATAATAATAAACCATAATAATAAACCATAATAATAAAATGTTATATATTTTTAGGGAATCAAAAATTATTAGAAATATTTTAAAAGCAAAGAAGCTTAAGAAGATATTACATACATTGTATATAGAATTTAGATATGCTAAAAATATATGGGGACAGGGTGGGCCAAAAGTCATCATGGGGTTTAAAAATATAATCCCTTTTTCGTTTATATATTTTTGTTTTTCACATTTTATTAATCGAAGCTCGTTACACCAACATGCAAAATTACACCAACGAGCAACGGACCACTTTCCTAATCGCCATTCAATTTTACTGACTTTGTTTTTACTAAAGTACTGAACAATTTAATTATGAGTAATGAAGCATAATTTCATCTTAATGAATGTGAATTTGCAAAATATACGATTTTGGGGTACTACACACTCCAGAGTTGTTTACCAGCAACAATTACACTCTCTTAAACTTACAGCATGATGTGGGGTGACATCACAAAGGTTTATAGGGCCTACACTTCTTTAGGAATAAAGTTGATAATGCTGTGACACTGAATGGGGGTAGGTATCGTACTATGATTAATAATTTTGTGCGCCCTGTAGCTTTCTATATAATTGGTTCCAACAGTATGCAGGAACAGCACATACGTGCAACAATTACTCTTCTAAGTGAAATTTTTGATGACCAAATTATGTCAAGAAATTTAAAGTTCAATTTTAACCGCGCCGGATTGTTCCCACTGGGGCGTTATCTCAAAGAACGTATATATGTGAACTATAGAGCCTCAAACTATAGAGCAGCTAAAGTACAATATTAAAAGTGTGAATAGGGCAACAGAGCTTGATACTATGCATGCTATTATGGAAAACGCCCATTTCAGCGCCCAATTTTGCATTTTACACACACAGACGTAACTTTTGGCCCACCCTGCATAGACATATATATGCTTATACATATTTTTTGTGGAAATCAAAATTTACATACTCTAAAGTAATAAAATAAAAATATAATTTCGCAAAACAATGAATACCTATTGTGATTTTTCTCGTGTTCTGTTTATTGTTTTTCTTTTCATAATACAAATTACGACCCAAGTTAAGTTTTGGTTTTTTTAGGCTCCAGACATACATAATGTGTGTACAGGACAATAAATTTTTAAAGAAATTTTTAAATAAAGTGCGCAAAATATAAACCATCTAATACTAATAATAAATTGTTATAAAAATTGGATGTGATATAAATTTGTTAAAATCACAAAATACTGAAAACCAAAATCTTGAAACGCCACAAAACTACAAAATCTTTAAAAAGCAAAAATTAATTGATATAATACAGGGTGGCCCAACTTGGACTCACTAATTTATTTTATTTTTTTTTTTTTAAATTATAGTAAAAATTATTTACCAAGTCTACAACATAATACACAGTTACTCGAAATACACGTTAAATTTTAATAAAAATTTGACGGCTACCAAAGCAGTTGTAGGTCTTACCTATTACACTCTCTAACTTTGTAACTTTGATTCAGCTCAAAATGTCCTATAAGTTTAATAAGAATATGAATTAAAAATTTTCATAATATTGTATCACACCCTCATAAATCACCTACAAAATAATAATATTGTAAATTAAAAATAAACCAAACCAAAAAAAAAGAGTCTATAATATGTAACACCATTATTTTCAATTTAACATATTATACTATATACCTAATACCTATATAATATATATTATAACTAAATTCTATATTTATCTCACCTGAAAACAATCATATGTTTAAAATTTATACAAAACAACAAAAACAACATCAACAATATAAGTAATAACTTCAACTTTTCTAATATCGTATATAAAAAAAAAACAAATCGTATACAAAAATAACAGTAAATGCTCAATAATGGGTCTATATGCCTAATAATATTGAATTGCCAATTTTTTTTGTAACAAATTCTGACTACAGATTTATACAAAAAACAAAAGACTAACATGCAACAATTTTTACAATAAGACGTTTTTTGTTTTTTTGATTTGTTCCATATTAAAAATATAATAGCTTTGGCTGTAGCAGCAGCATCAGCACAAACAACAGCAGCAATGGTAGTAATAAACAGCAGCAATTGCAGTAGAAGTATAAAAAAGCATGAAATCAAAACAAATATGAAAAAAAAAAATAAAAACAGAAAAGCAAATGAAAAATGTTAAGAAACCACTCTTAGTCGGCGTTGTATGATTCATTTTAAGAAAATTTCAATTGAATTTTTGTTGTTTTTATTTTTTTTTTGCTTGTTTTTTTTTTTTTTGCACAACTTTAGAAAACATTAAAACAAAAAATCAAACTATACGGGTAACTCCAGCAACATAAATATATCACCTGGGTTTTTTTTTTGTTTTTCAATTTTTTTTTAACTGTTTTTTTATATTGAACAAATGAATGAGTTGTATCTATATGTTATATATGTATAAAACGTATTATATAGATATAGGTACATACATATATAATAATATAAAATACCTGTATTTATTATAAATATATTTTTTATATATTTAATAAAAAAAATAATAGATTCGAATATTGCCGAAACTAGTTTATGGCGCTAAAATAATACGCAATTCAAATGGTCAGATTTATGTTTCAATTCTTTTTATAGCACTCACTTTTTTAAAATGTAGTATAGAGAAAAAAACCAAAATAACACCAACTATATACCAAACTATATATTACCAATTTTGTAGTTTTCCAAAATATATAAACAAACCATATTATACACCATTCATTTATATTTATATTTTAATATATTATGAAAAATATAATAATAAAATATATATTAGAAAATGTTGCTTACTTACAAATTGTATATAAACATATTTTATTAATATGTACATATTGTATATATGTGTAATTATTATATTATTACGTTTACTGCATATTTTTATCATTATCAATAGATCACAAGTAATTTTTAAATATATATATATAATTTTTCGGGTTGTATCATTTTCCATTTTTTTTTCCCGTTTTTTTTTGTGTTGCAGTTGTTTATATTGTAAATGATGTACAACATTATCATGAATTCTAGATATTTATAGAGCATTTAATATTATATTATTTAACCCCAATATATATTGAACAAAATAAGTACTATTAAATTATGTATCAACTTATATATTTAACTTCCTCCCTCATCCTCTTCTACTTCATCATATTGAACCTTAATTCTACATTACTAGATTCCTAGGTCTAGAACCTATATTCTAGAATAAAACAAGATTATCTTGTTAAGGATTAATTGAGGAGCAATTTTTGAGCCCATTTAGATTCCAAATGGAAATGGAAATTATAACGAGTATGTCAAGAAGCAAATAGATAATTGGGTGTTAAATATGGAAGAAATATTTTTAAGAATTTTTAAATCAATATTATGGAAAAATTCAATTCATGTGAAAGAAGGATCTTAGCAAAAGAATAAGCGTGACAGGACATGGATTTTTTATGCCTGAAAAATGCACAAAAAAAAAATAGGTTTAGAAACTGTCGGTTATAATGTCAACATTAAATTTCGTTATCCGCCATAATAGCAAAATCCTATATATCCCAAATTCAATTCCCAATCATTTTTTCACATTTTTGTTTTCAGAACCAAGTAGTACATTTGTATCACAGGTCCATTTTAAAGTTTGGTTTTAGTATGATACTATTGGAACTACTTACAGCTCAGAGTATTACAGTAAAGAGAAAATTATGGTTGCAATTTTTTTAGAGGTTTTTTATTTTGTTCTGTTATACGGTGTAGAAACCAGGAACTCAAAGAACTAATATGACCAAACTAGAAGCACATGAGCCGTAAATATGTTTAGGTCCGCCTACAGAATGAAAGGTATAATTGCTTTATTAATCAAATAAATGAAAATTGTTTTTTGATGAATATGAACTTCAATTAGATTATCTATCTTAAACTACAGACTGGCCTGTATACTATAGGGTATCTGATTCATATGAAAACAAAGGGGACCTTCAGCTAACACATTTCCATCCAGTTGTAGATAGATAGAATAAAGTACATTAGAAATTAATTCAGTAATTAAATTATATGACTAAAAAATTTTAGTTGCTATAACAACCGTTAAAATTTTGTTTTTCAATATTAATTAGAATCTCCAGAGTTAAAGAATTTAATAGAGAAAAGTTAATGTGCTATTCATTTCGAATATGAATCCCTTCCCTGGATTTTATTTAATTCGAATTTTGGTTTCTATAAAATACGTCCTGCTTCGTGGATTTTCTTTTGCCATGCGTTTCCATGGAAAATACATCCAATTCTCCAAAAGGAGTTCATTCTTTTTGAATCAAGTTGAAGTATTTTCGGTATGGCGAATATATTTTAAAATCAAAAATATCATTGTCAACATAAGGGTTAATTGAATTTTTTATTTGTAAAAAAAAATCAGTGGTTAAATTATAACCACCTTTATACCATATATTAAAAAAATATAATACTTAAAACGATGTGTTGCATGCAATATTTGTTAGTTCGTCATTTAAAAAAGCAACAAAAAACAAACAAACAAACAAATAATAAACAACCACCAAAAATAACCGATTTATAACTGTTTATTAACTTTTGTTTGGTTTGTTTTTCCGAAAAACTTAAAAAAAAAATACAAAACAACCAAGATAAATCGTTAATAGAATTCTGTAATATAGTATAAGTATAGTTAAAATGTTTAAAAGTTATAATGGTTTATAATAAAGTGAAACCAGTGGCTTACAAGTGTGATAATTAATTTCGCGGTTTTGAAATAACTGTTAACAATCGTATTAATAAAATAATTGTAAAATGGTATATTATAGATAAAATGCATATATAGTATATAAACGCCTTCTAATATATATGTATATATAAACCAAAATTACATTACACTATATATGTAATATATTTGGATTTTCATTGCAAAGTTTTTGGTTTTTAAATTTTTTTTTGATTTTGTTGTTGTAAATATTGCATGTGATGAGGGAAACAAAACTATTCGCGTTTTGTGGCTAGTTTAGTGTTTACAAAATTTCATTTAATTTTTATGTTTTATTTTTTGGTTTTTTTTTTTTATTATTATTATTATTAATTAGAACGTTAATTGACTGTTATTATTAGATTGTTGCAAGAGATTTATTAGTATTTAAAAACTGATTTCTTGTTTTTTTTTTGTATTTTCCTGAAGTTTTGTTCGAACCAAGGTTTTTGTTTTTTAATCGTAGTTTCCAAGTGTTTTTAATCAGTGTTGTTTGAGTTTTTAGTTTTATTTCAAATTACATTAAAATCACTTCCCTATTACTATATCTGCATATACTCCTTTCACGCGAACTTGATCGTTTTCCACATGAAGTTTTTTTATTTTCAAATGAATTTGGTCTTTTTACAAATTAAATTGATCGCAAATTTTTAATTGAAAAGGGGGTTTTTCATAATCATCCCGGTTTAATTGGATAAACATATTGGAAATAAGCTCAAATTAATTTGAAAATAAACTAACTTCATGTGAAAACCTGTTGTATTAGAACCAAAATACAACAGGGAAAAATAAAAAAGTTCGGCTCCTAAGCTCTCCCTCAAAGAAAGCAGTCCTCAAAGTTTTATATACTGATTATTGGAACTTATCTGAATTTTTTCTTCAGCTTCTACTGTAGAGTTGGGGACTAGATTTTTTAAATTAAATCATTTCACCTCCTGCACTCCCCAAGAAACGAGGCGTTTTCAAAAAAAGGAACAAGTTGATTTGAAGAAACCTCAATTCAACTTGAGAAAAGATTAAATTGATTTAAAAAAAAAAGATCAATTTAACTTGAAAATGTACCAAATACATGTGAAAAGAGTATATATGTAATAGCAATGGGAAATACAGTTATTTATCTAAATTACAGGAAGAAAACCCATTGTTTTGCTTTGCAATAACGCTCAACTTATCCTAAGTCATTAAACCAAATACAGACTTAAATTTGAATCGACCTTATTTTATAATACAGTGAATAGAACTCTTAATAGAATTAAGGTTATAAAAGAACTGTGTCACACCGGTTCATGCTCACTACAAAAAATTGAATTTTTGGCGGGATTTCTAATAAATTTTATTTTTGAAGAAATATTTTCTTGAATCGTAATATTATTTACGCATAGCGATAATCAAAAATAATATATAATATAATTTTTCTTAAAAATTCAGGTTTTATAAACTTTAATTTTTCTTCCCCTTTATATTAAAGCAAATTTTCTTATATTCTAAACACCCTTCAAGTTCAGGTTTTAAGAACTTACATTCAATTTATATTTTGTTTTTCTTTTTTGTGCAATATTGTATAGCACCATACAATATTGGGTAGGTAGATATGGTAGATAGGTAAGAATAGGTAGGTATATGGTTAGGTACTCATACACTAAATTTCATTTACCCATATATAACTGCCACCGGCTTATAAGCAGATGGATTACACATATCAAATAAAAATCTTATTTTTCCTGAATATGTGTGTGCATTTGTCTTAAACTTCAATTTATTTATTTTTTTGGTTTTCTGTTATTGATGACTGTTGAAAGTTATTAGGGGTTGATAATATACATATACATATATTGTTTGGACTTTGATTTCTTCCCTAATTTTTAGTTCCTTTTTATACTTTTTTGTTTCCTATTCTTAAAGAATTTCTTGCGCAATATCCTAAACAGATCAGATGTATATTAAAGGATATTTACTTGCACTGTACAATATAAGGACGTTAGCAACCCTCAATTTTTTTTTTTTTTTGTAGATCAGAAAATCTTTTACATAAAGAAAATCTTATAATAAAAGAAGTAGGTACAGCTGATGAATGCAAGCTGATGATGCTGCTTTTTTTTTTTTGCTCTTGTAAAGTTCTTAAGATGTTTTTTTTTTTTTGCTTTTTTGATTTTAGGTTGCGTACTTATTTGTGTTGAAAAGCATGTGCATATAAAATCCTGTTAGTTTAAGATATAAAATTGAACTATTATCCGTTATAAATCGGAATTTTTATAAATATGTATTTAGAATGATTTTATAGAGAGGTTTGTTTCCAGTAAAAAAAAAAAAAAAAAATGAATATAATATAATTTCAATGCAAAAGTTTAAAATTCCCTGCGGTTGTTAAGAAATATAAATATTAAATAATTTAAAATAGTATTGTTTATAAGTTAAGAAAATTTTTAGTCAATCATTCGCTCAAAAGAGTGCCTTAATCAAATTTGTGTTTTTTAACCTTTGGGATTATCATTTTTAACGTCATTTACGCTCTTGAGAGCATTGGGCCCCACTAAACATTTTCGAACTCTGTTAGGTGCTGTTATTTCTACACTCTCGGTTATTCTTCAACAGCTTAGCTTCATAATTATTGTTTTGCGCCAAGTGTTACTCGGCGCAAAAGTACAAGTGTTAATCCACGTCGTCTGTAGCCTTGCGGGTTCCATTCAAGAGCCACTCTATAAACGCGTCCAGGTTGTTTCAGCAGCGTATTCCCTCTCCATCTCCGTTTTATTTTTTCTTGTTTGATGCGGTATTGGTCGCTATCCAGCTAAGTTTCATAAATATGTATTCATAATTCTAGGCCAAACAATTTTACATATATTATTCTAAGGAATTAATTTCTGAACGCCTGCAGCCTGCTGTTGTAGTATTCGAAGTTAGCCAGTTTGTAGTATTCGAAGTTCAAAACCATACATTAGGATTCTATTTACGCATGCATCAAAATCTGCATCTTAGTGTTTCTGGAGATTTGCCTGTTTCCCAACAAGTTGCTATCTGCCAAAAGCTGCTCTAGCTTTTTTATGTTGTTATCCATGTATTCTTGCGCTACACCACTGGTTGATAAATAGTGACCAATTTAGAAGAAGTTTTTGACATTATTTGACCGTTTATTTGTAGATTTTGTGCTACGAAATTGATATTAATCGCTTTGTCTAATTAATATTGAACTTACATCCGACATTGTTTGTAAGGTTTTTAGATCTTCTAATTTATTTTACGCATAACTGAACTTGTTTGAGAGAATGCAAATATCATCTATGTAGTCTAGGTCTTCAAGTTGTTGAGTTGATCCTTAACTATTATAAATTATTATAATTTATAACAAGTAGAATATTTAAAGCATTTTTACATGTTTATTAGGCTAATTCCAAACTCATGTACTAATTGTGTAAATCCAGTACATTTCCTCCTATCCCAATACCCCCGATGCAAAGACTTAATAGTCTAACATTTGAGAGGTTAGCATTTTAAAACAAAATATACCAGTTTGATATAATTAATTTGATATCAGTATCTAAGTTAATATGATAATAACTAAAACTCAGAAAAAAATTTACAAAAATTATCATATTAATTTTGAAATCGCCCCTTTATTAATAAACAAATTAAGTACAAACGAAAAAAATTATGAATTGAAAATTTTTAAATATTTATTAAGAAATCTAAAATAAAATTAAAATAAATTATGTTATTTGAAAAGTTGCTGGTATTTTGTTATTTAAATTACGCTAAGTAAGCCGATTTTATTCTAATTTTTATTATGTTTTTTAGTTCTTTTTATTTTTTTGACTTTGCAAATCTCAAATTGCAATGCCACACCTAATATAACAATGCAGTAATGCACTTGCACGATGACAAATATGTCTGGAGTTTAGGATTTTTTTTTAATAAAATAATCAATATTTGCATAAAAAAACATAATTTTTATGATTTGATCAATTCGAGAAAAAAAAACAAACCAACACCTAATTTTTAATATAAATTTCTTTTTTTATTGAATTTTTTTTATCCGCGCATATCTCACGGATTTTTATTTAATCTTTTGCAATCATTAATTGCGTATTGCGTTATAAAATTGTATTGCATTTGCACAACTACAATATATTGGACCGTTTTATTTGCATATATCTTAAAATTTTCGATTTTTTTTAATTTTCTTACCTCAAACTAAAACTGGCCTTGAACTTGACGACAATTGACCAGGATAAGTTTAGGTATAGTATTGAGAATACGATTTTTTTAATAAAGTTTTGACATTGTTATCAAAAATTAAATAAAAATTTTTGTGGAAATTTATTTGGGTAATCAAAAAATCGCATTTATGTCAAAGTCATCTAAAAAATAAATAAAAATTGCTTTATCTAAAAAAAAAATTTAATAATATGCAAATATTTAAAAATTTTTGCAACACAGTTTAGTGTTTTTGTCGGAAGTTTATTTTAATGAAACCTGAATTTAATATGTTATTTCGTTTTTTTTTTTAAGCACTAACTGTTCCATTGTTAGACTAACAAGCCTGTCTATATCGTAGGTACTTGTTGGAACAGGGAGTCATATTATATTCGTATTATTAGCATTGATCTTAATGAATTTCACATACAGTTTAAACATGAGATAGTCCTAGACCTTATAGCATGTAGAAACGTCTTTGATTTTCAATTGATACAATCCTATTTTTGTTTATATTGTAATATTTTGGGTTTGAGTTATATGATATTCTATATCTGTGAGTTATATTATTCAATTAAATTATTTGTTTATATTGTTATATTAATGTTTTTTTTATTAAAGATATATAACAATTCATTATTGATTAAGCCATTAATTTGAACCCTATGGCGAATGGTATCTGAGTCGAGTCGAAAAACATTAAAGTTTTTTCACTTCCACTGGGATTCGAACCCAGGCCTTTCGCGTGAAAGGTCGGCACTTTTACCATTGTGCCATCCAGCAGTATAAATTTGATATGTTTAATTTATTGTTGATCAAACCAATTCGATTAAAGAAATCAATAATATTTTTTTGGTCCTGAGCACTAAGTCATGTGCCAGTACCTTTTCATCACTTATATTTAATCGGAGCCTTTCGTTGCTGTATTTTGAACAATCATCAAGAATATGTCGTATAGTGATAAATATATCAGGATCGCAAGAACAACGTGAAAAATTACCAGATTCACTTTCAAGAATATAGCTTTGGGTAAGCCTGCAATGAGAAAATCTGAAAAGCGTAAGAGCAGTTGCGACTTTTCGCCTAGTTCTGTCAAATTACGAAATTTTCCAATTATTTTCTTATGAATTTTTATTTGAAATTCTGTGTTCATTATAGGTACATAGGTATGATGAATGATCATACCTTATTTTCACTGAATTACAAAAGAAGATAATTTTAATCATTCTATTTTAGTTATAGGTACATACCTTAGGTACTTTAGTTACTTTGTTAAAAAAAAATTCCACACGTGTTCTTCCTGTACATTATTGTACATTTTTTATAATTATGTAATTTATAAATGAATGATAATCCAAAAAATTAGGCCAAACAAAACATACACAATATAGAACAAAACTTAAAGATATTATCTGAATAAAGAAAAGATTTAGATCGCAAGATTTAAATCTAAATAGAACGTAAATGTTTACACCCTCTCTTCCGTTTTTAATATTATTCTAAAACAATTTTTAATCTTTACAAAATCAGCAGTTTACATTGTCTATAATCTTTTCATCATAGTTTATTTTATTTAAAAGAAAAATGAAGCATCTTGCAAATATAAATAAATTACCTACAATGTAATTATATTTTTATAAAAAAAATTTGTCTCGTGCTATTTTTTATAAGATTCTATAATAAACAATAACGTACCTATACTTATTTATAAAAATATTTGAAACACCAGATGTTCAAAAAATCAATTATAATTCAAGTACTGTATCTAAAGTGTGCATTAGATTCCTATTATTATCATAATAAATTTAATAAAAAAAAATTCTTTAATTCAATCTTAAATTTTACATTTTATTAAAAAAATACAATGCAACTATTCATATGCCTAATACTGTACCTAAATATAAAAAAAAAAAACAATAAAGAACCGCCAAGAATATTCATACACTAAAAACTATATAAAAACACTTTTATAAAATGATCAGCTGTATAACATCAACAGTGTGTACCAATCTTTGATTTGTTTGTTTCTTTTTCTTATTTTTCTATTTTTTTTATTTCATTTATTCCGGCATTAAGAATATGACGCGGTATTAAATTCGCTCACGTACTCCCAAAAAAAAAAAACAAGCAAAAAACATACGAACAATAGTATACAAAATAACTGTTATTGTAGATCAACATACATTTTCAGCATTATAACCAAGCTTCAAAGCTATTTTAAGATAAATATACAACACTATCATCATCAACAAAATAATAAATGAAGCATCAAAAAGAGAGGAGAGAATAGAGAGTTTTATTTTATACAGAACAAGGCTTAATATACAAAAGAGAATCAATTGAGATTTTTGAAGCAATTAAATCTCAAACAAAAAAAACGGAACTTTGTTAAGGAAAACAAAACAAAAATCCCTATTAAAATTGGTACAAAAATAACTAACAGATTTTGCACACCTGTTCCCCACTTTATAAATGTTTTAAAAATTGAAAGGTGAGAGAGAAAATAATGTTGAATATTCTCTCTCAAACTAAATACTTTATGCTCTGGTAAATGTTGAAACTCTTATTGAAAATTGAGAATTCTCAATTCAAAAATATTCTTTTCAGCCAAAGCTAAACTTCATTGTAATCTCAGTTAAATTTTTCAAAAATTTTAAAATAACTGCATTTTCGATTTTTCTCTCAGTTTATTTTCTTCTCTTTTCTTCTAGGTATTCATAATTTTTATTGTTTTTTTTCATTTTATTAAAAACTGATCAATGATCATGTTCCCAATAACACTCACTCTCATTCTCTCTCTCTCTCCCATTTTTATTTCTTATTTACAAAGTGGTGCAAATCCAATTCATTCAATTCTCTTATTATAAAACTCCACCCATTTTTAATTTTATTTATTTTTTTTACCAATTTTTCTTTAAGAAAATTTTCTTTTATATAAACCACAGTGATCTATATAATGATTGCATGTATATATGTAAATATGTATAATGTATATTAGTATAATATATAAAAGAAAAAAAAATAAAAAGAAAAATTGCTTCAAAGGGGGTCTCTATTTTGAAAGAAAGAAAAAAAAAATCTCGGTTAACAATTGGACAGATACCACGTGCTATTTTTTTTTAATAATACATAGCACATACATTTATACTAAATATTTTTATTTATTTTTTTTTAATCGTATGCGTTTTGCAATATCACATATGTATGCGCAGTATGTATATTTATGAAGATGGTGTTTTTTTTTTTATAAATAGCAGTACATTACATACATATATGTTGAATTAAATATGTATTTTTATAACTGTTTTTATTTCTTCATTTTATATAATGTTTGAATGATTCGATAAAAGACGTTTGATCATTAGTTACCTATATGTAAGTTTGTTTGTATATTTCCCTTTTTTGAATAAAATTTTTGAACACCGGTGATTTCTCAGCTGAGAATATTTTTTTTTTTTTTTTTTTTTTAATTTATAATAAAGGTAAAGTAAAGGTGTAGTATTGTTATTGAATTGAGATTTTAACTGGCTTTTATAAAATTTTGTGTAGTTTTTCTTGGCTTTGTAAATTTTTGTGCTTGTTGTGTTGTTGTTTTTGTATCTTGATCTTGAAAAAGAGGGGACTTTTTAAAATTTTTAAATTGACGAAGAGGAAAACAGAAAAAAAATAAACCAATTTTTAAAATGTTGAAAAGTTCTTAAATTCTCAAAAAAAAAAAAAAATTAAATTTTGATTGAAAATTCTTTTGCGTCACTCATTCAAAACTTAACTGGCTTTCTGGAAAGAACGTTGCTGTAATTATTAAATTTAAGAGATTGTGAATTGTGAGAATACGTTTTCGGAACGCGGTGATTTTTTTTTTTTATATTTTGGATTGTAAATTACGCGCCATATTTATATTTTTGGAAATTATTTTAAAATTTTGTGGATTAGTTGTGGTGGCTGTTTGGAATTAAAATTAAATACAAAATTATTTTGAAAATGGAATACAGTAAATGTCCGTTGAAAAAAAGACCAATATTTGTTATTAAAGAAGATATTGATGAGGCTAAATATGAAGATGAAGGTAAAATAATAATTGATGTGGATTTGCAAACGATTTTATGTGTAACTTAGACTGTGAATAGTAGTTTTAGTTAAAGTAATATTTAAGTTGGAATACTGTTATTGTAATCTAGGTTGTACTTAGGTATTATCTAAATATACGAACTAAAACTAACTCTTAATTGATAAAATTTAAAATATTATATTCGATGTGAATTAAAAGTATATAAATGTGTGATTATTTTAGAGGAATCATTAAATATATGCATTAAATTGCTCTATAAGCTGTGCTCTATACACTTAAGGACAAGCTTATAGAGCAATTTATTGCATATATTTAATGATGTCCTTTTTGAATGGTCTGATTAACTTTAAAATGCAATCAGTAGATTTTAAATGTAGACTAATTTAAATCACTTAATAAATATCTATATAATTTTATTATTTTCTTATGATTTACAGATTCTCCAATTGATTTAACAATTAAAAGGACCATTCTGCCATCAAGAATTAATACTTTAATTCAAATTAAACCAGAAAAGCCTTTAAATTTTTCAAATCGATTAGAAACAATTAATGAAGAAGAATATCAAAGTTACAGTGAATTTAAAACAAATGTTATAACACCTCAAGATTTATCATCAAAAGAATATAATAATAATAATGTCTTAGAAAATAGTGAAAATTTTAAATTAAAAAATAATTTTAATGAAATTCAATATACTGATACAACATCAATTAATTTAAATAGAAATTTTAATAATAATCTTATTACAACAAATCAAAATATATATGAATTAAATTATAGTAAAATGTTACGTACTTCACCAGTATCACCTAGTAATAACGATATAAATTATAATGAAAGCCAATATAGAATGGAAATTGATGAAGATCCAGATCAACCACAAGATCTTTCAATAAAAATTACAAATGATATAAAACCAACAGTATTGAGTATACGTAATCCAAATGTAATAATTGATTCAAATAAAACCAATTTATATAACACTTCATATTCAACATCGCAAAATGATTCATATTATCGTTGTAATACATGTACCAAATGTTATTCAACATTAAATGGTTTAGTAAAACATCAACAGACCCATTTAACAAATAATGAAAAAAATTATATTAATGTTATTGAAAATACTGAAGAAATTAATACATTTATTTCCGGATCTAATAATAATAATTTTAATAATAGCTATAATGATTCAGATAATTCAAATTATCAACAACGTGTTCTAAATATTCATCGTTATCAATGTAAAGATTGTGGTAAATCATATTCAACATGTTCAGGTTTAACGAAACATCAACAATTTCATTGTCCCAACTCTGAAGGTAATCAAGTAAAAAAAGTGTTCAGTTGTAAAAATTGTGACAAAGTTTATGTATCATTGGGAGCCCTAAAAATGCATATTCGTACGCATACATTACCATGTAAATGTCCACAATGTGGTAAAGCATTTTCAAGACCTTGGCTTTTACAAGGTCATATTAGAACACATACTGGTGAAAAACCATTCAGTTGTCAACATTGTAATCGTGCATTTGCTGATCGTTCCAATTTAAGAGCACACTTACAAACACATTCTGATGTAAAAAAATATTCGTGTGCTTCGTGTACGAAAACATTTTCAAGAATGTCTTTACTTGGTAAACATTTGCAAAGCGGTTGTCCAGGTGTTCTAAAACCGAATTCATCATCAGAGTCAACAGATGAAAATTCATCACATTCATTTCAGAATCATAATGATTATGTTGAAAATGTTAATAATAATAATAATAACAATAACAACATCCACAACAACAACAACAACAGCAACATCAGCAACAACAACAATAACAGTACTATGATATATAATGATCAAGATTTAAATAATAAAGAAATGAATACAGGAAATATTCAATATTTTAGTAGTGTTATTAAAGGTCCAATGAATTACGATAATGGACATCAGAACTATCAACCAGTCTTTGAAAGTTATTAGATTTAAGTCAAAACGCTAGGAAATTCAAATTTAAAAAAAAAAGAAAATAAATAATTAATTAGTTTATTTTTTTTTAGTGAAGTAGGTGCCATTTTAAAAGGGGAAAAACTTATTATTGTACGATTAATTTATTCTTACTAAATTATTTTATATTGATAAGTAGGAATTAAAAATTATTAAAATAATAATTATTAAATTATTCGTTTTTTGACCAAAAATTTTGTAAAATTATTATTGTATAATTTAAAAATCTCGGTTTCTAGTCCGATTGTTATAATAGCTTACGTTTTGAGGCTAGGTTCTAATTCAATTTTGAATTATTTATTTATGTGTATTGTATTTATTTAAGTCATATTAATGTCAAGACAAATTCAATTAAAATGTCAAAACCAAAATTCAACCAAATATTAGAAGGGAAATATTTATTTTTAAGTTATTTTATTTAATATTTATTTATTATATTTTATTTATATAATTGTATCAATTCGATATTTTTAATGTTTAATAACTTTTTGTTTTTTTTTTTATTTGTTGTAAAAGAATCAATTTTTAAATTAAAATTTTATTATATTTTTTTTTTAATTTTCATTAAATTTAATTTATTAATATTTATTTTATAATATTTAATGTATTAGTTTAATAATATATTTATTATATAAGTTATTAATTTTATTTTAATTAAATTACTTAGTTTTTAAATTTTAATTATATTAATTGTTTATATTTAATTATATATTTAAAAAAAACTGATGTTCAAATTTTTAATTAAATCAAAAATAATAAATAAAACTTTAAAAAACAAAAAAAAATAATTTTACTTTAAAATACCTACATTTAAAAAATTTTTTTTAATATATTCTAATTGGGCAGAATTTAGGTATTACCCTCAAATTTCTGTTAAGGTTAGGCTATAGTTCGACTTATTTTTGAGATAAGTTTAAAATTCTTGATATTACTTCAAATTCTTATGGCATTTGACACCAGGGTTGCGAAGCCGGGAATCGAAACTGACTCGGATTCTGACTTTGACGTTTTAGCAAATTAAAGCAGTTTTATTACTAAAATATTATTAATTTTTTTGTAGTCGGAGTCGGCTTATTTTGTACATGGAGGACTCCAACTTAACATAATGAAAACGACTACGACTCCACAGCCCTGCATGATACCTTATGGTAACTTTATTATATTTTATAGTTTAAATATAGAAAAAGATTTGCGCATTTATATCCAAACCAAAGTTATAGAGATTGCTAAGGTCTTTTTAATGGCACCTTACATGATACCCTTAAATTATGATAAAAACAACCCTTATAATGCGGGTTTATATTTGTAAATCCAGAAAATCTGGAATATTCCAATCAAAATCTGCAGAAGTCGACAAAGCTTTTTCAGAGATTCTCTGCGTACTGAAATACCATCTCAGTTCATATAGTAATGAAAATTAAATGGGTTTTTTTTTTTAAATATGTCCTTGAAAAGTAAAATTATACATTCATTACTTAATTTAATTTAAAATATTTAATTATATTTGATTATAAATAATTTATTAAAGATTATTTAAATGAATCGAATTGATTTTACAATTGACTTTTAACATTAATTAAATATCCAATATACAAAGGTTTTACATGCATATATAAAAATTAAATTCTTTAAATTATCAAAAATTTTACATGGTTATTAATAAATTGATTTTATTGCAAAAAAAAGAGACTGCGAAAATTTTCACTTTAAATCACAATTTAAATAAATATTAAAATTGTAATTTAAGAAGCAGAAAATACAATTTTGGCACACCATATACCATATACCAAAAAATAAATTAAAAATTATGACTTCAAATATATCACAAGATCATCATATATGATAAAAAACCAAAAATGAAAATTCATTGGTATATAATATATATCTATACATAAATTTTATTTAGGTATAATATTATTAATGAATTAATAATATGAATATCCAAAGAAAATTAATATTTATATGTATATTTTATTAAATATAATCGCATGATCACAATTTTATTAATAAAAAATTGATTAAATAAAAGAAATTAACAAAAAATAAAAAAAAAATTTAAAATAAATAAATGGATATATAAAATTAACCAAAATATTCCATTACATTATTTATTGACATCAGTCTCTTAATAAAACGCTTTCTCAAAAATGCCAAAAAAACATAATTTTTTTTTTATTAAGTATCAAAACGCTTTTACATAATTATAAAACTAAATTTGTCATATAAAACGTGAATGACTTTCCTTCGACTATTGGTTTTTCGTTTGTTAGTGCCAACAAGTCAGCATTTCTTAAATTTTATTCGGCATTTTATTCTGAGATGTTTATTTATGAAAACCTGTAATTTATTCTTAATGGAATTAGTGACCAACCATGATTCTCTTCTACGTGGCCTAGTTGGTAGGAACGCAAATATTGTAATTGTATAAGTTTGGTTGTTTCGGGTTCGATTCCTGATGCAGTGATACCTGTAAATAGAAAAAATTAATATTAACATTTCTCTCATATAAGTAACTATTTTTTAAATAATACTTTAAAAAAAATAATTATAATAATATGTTACTTAATTTAGAATATTTATATTAATAGATGTATTTAGGTGCAGATTGTATATTTCTTATAGGAACCTAAGTATATATATAAGATGGAATATGGATGCTTGGGTTTTGTTCACATCTTTTTCAAAACCTCGAATAAGTTTAAAAACAAACCTTTGTTAATTGACTTCATCACTTCCTCCATTCTTTTTGTAGAAATCTTGTGTTGCGTAGGTTATGACGTTTCTTGCTGAGCTAAAATAAAGTCATTAATGCTAACTTCCAAATACAGTCAAAGTACCTGAGAAACTACCAACATACTAAAGAAACTGTACATATCATATCATAAATTCCTTTTTAGTTCGAACTGCAAAATGTTGAATTATCAGCTTTTAAATTTCTAAAATTAGGTGATCATGCTCGATTTACAATTTATACCAATAATTGATTGATCATGAAGTGTGGATTTTTTTTAAAGAAGGAAAAAACTTCAAACAAGGGCTTCCAAGAAGGGACAAAAGGGCCTTGGAATACTAAACTCCTTATTAGTATGAAATTCATTTCTACTAAAAGAAACCTCCTCCCCAAGATATTTTAGTCAAGATTTTGAGATAAACACCCATCCTGTTTGCACAGTCCAATAGCTGTGTTAAGAGTTAAAAACAAACAATTTGGCTTTAGTTGTGAGTTTTGTACAAGTCAGATGCCTCCTTTCATAAACTTCATTTTAACTAATGAAACTTTTAATCTGCCGTATATATATATATATATATATATATATAATATATACATTACATATTATTTTCTTTCTCTCTTTTAATAAAAGCATTCTGTTGTTTTTCTTTCATTTATTTTTTAAATAAAATATTATGACAATTATTATAACGAATAAAATATTATCATCATAAATCTGTTGACACGATCAGAAGTGAATGTAAGGTGCATAAAAATTAAAAAAAAAACAAAAAAAAAACCGTAAAATAAAATCAAATTTATTATTATTTTAATAAAAAAAAAAAAATAATTTCACCACCCGCCACACCGTAAATGAAAATTTTAACTTCAACTTAAACTTTTGTTAATAATATTCAAATAAATCCCACCAAAATATTAAAATAAAACACATTCATTCCTTTTCAGATAAATATAAATTCTTCATTTCTTTTCCCTCCCCTTTTATTTCCCCTCTTGAAAGTTTTTTTTTTTTCACACTTTCAATTTATTTTGCACCACAATCGAATCATCAAACATTGAAAAATCGATTTTTTCTTTCAATCTCTCTTTTTTTGTTTTTTTTTTGCTGCCTCTTTTTTAATATTTTTTAATTTTTTATTTAAATTTGTTTTTTTTTTTTCATATTATGATTCCAAAAAATTGATTTCGAAAAATTTGAATTTTTAATAAATTTTTATTTTCTTTTTCCAAAATTAAAAAAAAAAAAAATTTAAAATTCGATTTTTAATGGTGTTAATAAAATATGACTTTTATATAATGACACAATTCAATGACACTATTTTTTATTGAAAATCAATAAATGTCAAATACAGTAGCACATTTATTAACCTGTCGTGATTTTATGCTAAGCTTTATAGCATTTTATTATAAATCTTCCATTTTTAGTATGAAAATTAAATAAAATTTATAAATAAGTAATAAAAGTTGATTATATAAAAATAAAATTTATTATAATTTGCAAAAAAAAACTGAAGATACTATATTGACAATTTTTGTTTCAAATTTCACTTTTTTAATGAAATTTTTTTTATGTGCTAACTGTTCAACTATATTAGGCTAATAAGCCTGTCATCTATATGCCAGGATACATTATATTCTTATTATTAGAATTGATCTTAATGAATTTCACATACAATTTAAAAATGGCATGGAACTAGGCCTTATAACATGTTAAAACATCTTAGATTTTCAATTTAAACATCTTATAGATACAATTCATAATTGTCAAAATATTGTTATAATTTTATATTTGAATTATAAGGTTTTTCTGCATCTGTGGGTTATATTAGTAAATCATATTATCTGTTTATATTTCTATATTAATGTATTTTTTAATAACTGTATACAAATATTAATTATTAGTTAAGCCACGAGCCCAATGGCGAACGCCTGCACTCTAATCACTGTGCTATCCAAAACTTCTTCATTTAAGCTTTAAAAAAACTTTATAAATATAACTAGGAACACATATTAGAATGAGTTTTTGTTGGAGAAAGCCACAATCATATTGACTATTGGGTGTAAAGTAAAACTAATACATAATATATTTTCTGACAATTCCTTTAATTTTCAATTTCTTTTGACACCTGCTTTTGTATAAAACTAGAAATTCAATACAACACCGGAAATGAACAAACTGGCACGGTAGTTTACATAATGTTAATATAATTTTGAAAAAATGTTACAAAATCAAATAATATACTGTTTTTTAAAAAAAAATTTCACCTTAAAAATTTAGTAAAAAACATAAGCTGACATGGTTATTAGTTGTCTTCATTGTATATTAATTATTTGTACCTGATACTGACTTTTCTTTAATACGACAAAAAAAAATATTGGCATTAAATAAAATTTCATATTTTGTAGAGCATTGTGAAGCACAAGTGTATATCTAGTTTTTTTTTTCTTCATTATTTTGATACAAATTAAAAAACAAACTTTATAAATCCTCCAAATAACTTTTAAATAGCGCAGAAATAAATGCTTTGCTTGACTCTACATAACAAACAACTAAAGTAAAAGAAGGCAACACACAAAAGAAGCCCACGCGAATACAAAATAATTTTAAAGCGATTATACTAATTAGAGGAACACCTTATATTATATTATGATGATGAAGTTTAATTTAATTTTTTTTTTTCTTATAAGAATAAAGTATCATTATGGTGAACACGTCGTTGTAACTCGTATAGTCAACGTAGTTATTGGAGTCATCATTATGATCATTGACAATGATTTAAAAAAAAAAGAAAAGAAAAACAAGATAAAAAACCGACTAAAAGACGATTTAACAAAGGAATATAATAATAAATCCAATAAAAGGAAGAAGGTAATAATAACAATTGCGTTGGCCATGCTAACTTTAATATGCTTTTTGGAGGATGGATTATTATAATAAGAGTTACGCATTGAAATATTTTATCATTCCCTTTAACAATTAGGACTAAACTTTAAATTACGAAAAAAACAAGGTTCCTTTTTTTCAATAGTTAGGCTAATAAGGCTTTTTATACCACAGGTATATGTTGGAATAGGGAGTCATATTATATTTGTGTTATTTCAATTTATCTTAATGAATTTCACATACAATTTAAACATGAGATAGTACTTGGCCTTAAACCATGTAGAAACATTTTACACAAAAGATACATTATATTCTAATAATTTTGTATTTGATTAAAATGTAATTCTATATCTGTGAGTTATATTATTCAATTAAATTATTTGTTTATATTGTTATATTAATGTATTTTCAGATATATAATTATTAATTATTGAATAAGCCATTAATTTGAAGCCAACGGCGAATGGTAGCTGAGTCATCCACAGGGATTCGAACCTAGGCTTCTCATATAAAAGGTCGGTATTTTTAACATAGTGTCAACCAGCCGAAAACATCACATGTTACATATTGCTTCAACAAACTTTGGAAAATATAAAATGCTAATTAACTAAAATATTACAAACGTAAAACCACTTTCCATCTTCACTCCTCCATTTATTCGTTTCTTTCAAATAACAAATTTTAAAAAAAAATTAAATCAAGCCAGTTTCAATTCAATTCACTTGTTTGTGCGGAAATTGAATTTGAACATTTGAACAAGAACCATTTACCCATTTTTGAAAATGTGTGCTGTTTAAAGTCACAGTTTATAAAAGTATAAATGAAATGTGAAAGAAAAAAAAACGTTGAAAAATAAGTATTAAAAAATAAATTGAAGTCCTCGCCAACGCATTCCTCAACAAAAAATAAAAAAAAAAGTGTTAAAAAAATACCTGAGATTTCAACAAGGTATGGGATTCTCTGCAAAACTTTTTTGTTTTTATTTTATTTTCTTTCACTAATATCTTCAATGATTATGCGATGACTTTTCATAAAGCAAACTTGATTTTAAAAATAATTTTTCATTAAGAAATTAATAAATAAAAAATATGTTTAAAGTTTTTTTTTTATTTTGTTTGTAGTTTGCAATTTCCATAGTTGATTTTCAAAAATTTCACTCAATTATCTTAACTATGAATTACGATCATTATTTTTAAGTATATAGATTTTATATAAGTGAATTGTAATTTACGATAATAGTGACTTATTTAGTTTAGCTATGATTATAATATTTTTTTTAAAAATTTTCGTCTGAACTAAAAAGTTCGTTACTAAAATTAGAATTGGGATTTATAGTTCCAATAGATAGCGTGGGACTGTAACACATCAAAACCACAATCTTTTTTGGACGAAACTTTAGGATAAGACCTGTGATACATACAACTGTACTGTACAACTTCGATTCGACGATAGTGATGACAAAGGATTTGGGGAACCAGGAAATATACTCTTCTGGGGTTATGAGGATAGCCATAAGTGGTAGGGATATTTAAAAGTAAGATGTTAGAGTTCTTCTTACACTTTTCCAAATCGTACACAAATGAATTACTCACTTTAGGGAACACATTTAATATAATACGGCTCCATATTCGTCATAAGTGCATGACAAAAGAATTTCCATAAGCTGTGTTGTGCCACCTGGATAGTTCAAATGTGTAGAAATAAGCATCTGAGTATCAACTTTTCGAAAGTTTTTTGTAGTTGAACCAAGCAGTCAAAGAGTTTAAAAATTAAAAAGTAACGAATCCGCAGTGGATTCAAATAATACTTTTTCAAGAAATAATCCCTAAAAATCAGAAAGAACGTAGCTCTATATGATCTTCTAAAAACATGTTGCTCAAAGCTTAAATTTTAAACGTTTACTGTTATTGCTCTAATTTTTACAAGCGCTTTAAACTGTAGTGTTATTTAATTATAATTCCAGTGATTTTGTTGAAAACATATTAAGTAATATAAATTAATTCTTAAAAATATTCCAAGTTAATGTAACAGACGTACTAAATTTATGTTTAAATTTAATTCAATCATACTTAGTTATTCCGGAAAAACTCTTAAGTCCCTTTGTACCTTAAAATGTTTTCCTTTAATTTTTTGTATTTTTAAAGTTATTTTTAAAACTTTGAATGGAATCGACAAATACAATATAATTTAATCGAATGATCGTAAACAATTCATGCAACAACATTGTATACAGTCATTTTATATAAACTCTTAAGTTAGCATCTATAGCTATACCTATGAATAACGTCAAACCTATATAAATTAATACAAAAAAAAAAAAAAGCTGTAAGCGCAGGTAAAACGCAGGTACTTCCTCACGCAATTTTCAAAATAAACTTCAAATTCAAAAAATCATCAACTTCATTTGTAAAACTAAAAGCAAAAACAGATTTAAGAAAGAGACAAAAAATAAATAACAAAAAAAAAAAGGAATCACTTACAAGAAACCAAAAAACAAAAAAATAACGAAAATCTCGACATTTATTGCGTAGTCGTTTGCAAGGTGCGTCCGTCTCAGCATTTAATTAATTTAATCGAATAAATTTAAATGATTTACTTTTTAAAAAGAAAGAAAACGAAAATAATTTAAAAATAAAAATAATATCTTTTCGCTAAAAAAATAATAAGAAGGATTTCTACTCAATGTTAACATTTTGTTAATTTCAATTAAGAGTTTTTCACTAAAAAATTACTTTATAACAAAATTAAAAAAAAAAAAAAAAAAAATCCGCATAAATTATGATGAGTCTATTTATTCAGGAGGTATTTACACATGTATACGCATGAAAGTTTTTTTTTTTTATTGCTAGATTTAAATTATGGGTGACTATAAATTTTGGCGTTCAATTAATTGAAAAATGTCTTCATTTACTCAGAAAAAAAAAATAAAAACGTAAAAAACCAAATCGTTCAACCCATAGAAAAATTCAATTAATTGTAAGCGTGTGTGGATGTTATTTTGCAAATAATGATGATTTTTTTCTTTTTAAATAAAAAATTTACTTAATATTTAAAATAGGTTCATTTATTACAAACCTATTATCCAATAATAAAAAGACAGCAAATGACAATGCATTGAATTTACATATGTCAAATGCTTGTAAAATTAAGAAAAAGCAGTTTACAACTTTTTTTTTATTTGCGTATTGAATATACCTAGTATTTTTAATTAATGGCCCGTTGTAAATTTGAATATATTTTATCGTTTTATTTGAATGAAAATACTTTTAGATGTATTTTTAACTTCTATTGAAAAAGTAAAAAGAAAATTGACATAACAATTTTAGGTTTCAATATAGTGACAGGGCGTCAAAATTTATGCGAAACTTTAATTGAATATATAAAATTTCCCTTCCCCAATTCAAAATTTATCCGGATCAGTAATAATAATAAAAGTTAAAGAAATGTCACTTAGAATATAAACAAATGCGAATAAGAAACATTAGCTTATTAATATGCCATAATTAAAACTAATAGATAATAACTTTTAGATAATAATAAATAAATAATATTTTACAAGTGACAAACGTCTCAAAGTCTTCAAATGGTCGCGTCGCTTAAGTTTTGTATTTGTTCAAAAAAATTTAAATTCTATATGAAACCGTTATGTAAAATAAATTTTTAAAAGAAATGACAGGTAAAAGTATAAAATTGATCTACTCCAGGGATGAAAAATGAGTAAAATGAACTGTATTAAAAGAATGATAAAAATTGTACTAAATTGGGAATAATTGTACTGAAATTTGTTTATATTATGTATCTGCATAATACCACAATAAAACTACATTAAAAAGGACTAGTTTTAATAAAAAAATTAAACATTAATAAAACAGAAATAAATATAAGTTTATTAAAAAACAAAAATCACATAATTCTTATCTTTAAACCTTAAACTAATATTTCGTCTGCCACTCTAGCAGCATTTTGTAAACTTTTTTTATTTAAGTCTCTCTCCACCGTAAAGCTATGGCACTGGTCATTTATAATTAAATCCCTGGGTGGTATTATATATTATATACAATTGTATTGAAAAAAGTACAATTGTATCGAAGATTTCATCACTGATCTACTCTATTATCGCTTCGTTGCAGTGCTTTCCTTTGTACTTTGTATTTGGTCATGTGATATGTCATATTTAAATTAATGTACTCTTTTCAAACGTCAAAATGACGCGAAGAATCAACGCGCGTATTAGTTCTTCCTTCTTTAGATTTCACTATATTTAAATAAATCATAAATATTTACACTTGTATTTTTGCAATTTTAAAATTTTGTGATAATACAAACACAATAATTTTTTTTTATATTTAGAAAAATTTTACACAGAATTTGAATGTTCCATTCACAATAGAAGACATTTCAAATCTAAATAAAATTTAACATTATAACTTCCATACCGGAAGTGGCAATCAAAATAGTCTCGATTTTAAACTTTAAAAAATTGCCTAAAAGCTTTTTTTTATTATTATAATAATAATAATCATCATATTAAATACCAATTATTAATTCAAATATTATAACACTTCCCGGAAGAAAATCATTCAAAACAAAAGTACTTTTCACGATTTAAACCATACTTCATCTTTAAGTTATTCTATATTCTAAAAAAAAAAATCTTTAATTCATAAAAACTAAAATGTTTTTTTTTTTTTTTTTTTTTTTAACAGGTTACCCACTTATTTTTTTTTTTTTTTTGGATTCTTCTTTTTTATTTTTATGCTATGAATAGTCTCTTAAATTTCAATTGAACTGATTAAAGATTCTAGTTTATTTTTTTTTTTGTAACTTTTGATTTAATTTTTAATTCCGATGAAGTTAAAATAAAACCGAAAAAATCAGAATTTTAAATCAATACCACCCACCAAAAAAAAAAATCAAAGAACAAGTACTTAAAACTTATTTTAATATATGATAAACTTAAACCGAAGAATAAAACAAGAATAACATAATCCCAGGATATATATATAGATTATAAGGTGTGATCAAAATAAACAATCATTGCATTAATTGCACTTCTGTAAATCACGAGTAATGATGATGATCCTCTTTAAATTTTTTTTTTTTACAAAAATCAATGGGATTGATTTCCTGTTAAATGAAAAAACAAAAATTTTTAAATGCCAATATCAATGTACAATAGTAAATATACAACAATAACAACAATTACAGTAACTGCAACATCAGAAACATCAAACTCTTCTATATTAAGTCAAATAATCAAATATAAATGTATTACAGAACTTATAAAAGTTGCACTAAAAAAAAAAAAAACATCAAATATACCAAATATCAGAATATTACCATTTTGTATGTTATTGAATCAAAAGTCTTTCCATCAATATTGTATATGCAATATGCAACTGTCTCTTAAAAACAACCAAAAACACAGTTACAATTCAGTTAAAATGTTTACATTTTATCACTTTTAATACTGTACTGCATAAGTAACTGACAAAAACTTTCAAGAGCTCCTCTTCAAATAATCATCCAAAATATAAAGTGAGCATATATATATATATAACACCAAGTAGGTACAATAACATCAAGTCTCCAATAATAACAAAACTGAGTACTAAGTGAATACATTTGAGTTTTTTTTCTACAGGTATTCCCCATTGAAAAGTTAGCACTCTTTTTTCAAATACGTACACTCTAAATTTTTTATTTTAGGTTTTGTTGTTGTTTTTTTTTTTTTTTTGTCTTTCTTCATCAATATTTTGACTTTTTGTTGGCTGGTATTTTAATGTTGTCAAGTTTTTACTGTCATTTTAATGCACTGTATATACAACAACAACACAATGAACTGTTCAGTACTTTTGAATAGTTACAGTACAACACAAAAATGTTTTTTTTTTTTTTTTTTCATTTCAATTCAAGTGCCATAATATACATACATACATTTCATTCTTGATCAAGATCTTGACAGTCAACAAATATATGGTTTACGAGTACACTGTTGTATATTACAAAGTAAAACAGAATTCTATTATATTTGTTGTCCTTTTCTGTCATGAAATGTGCAAAACATACCAAAACATATTCAGAAGAAATAAAAAAAAAAAAAAAACAAAAAAAAAAACAACAACAACAACAACAATAAGGAATATTTAAATATATAATATTGACTTGAAAGAGTTTGTCAAGTGTACAAAATACCTTTCGGTCACCAAAATGATTGATTCACTTAAAAAACATTTTTTGTTGTTGTTTTTTTTTGTTTTTCTTTTCTAACAATATGGTCCAGCTGAATTCTAAGACTTTTATATATATATAAAATATGTATGTGTATGTATATGTATATTATTGGATTGGATTTGAATCATTGCCATCATTAAGCTAAATACAGTAAACGGTAATGTAGTAGTAGAATCGTGGTTTAATTTACATGTTTTTTTTGTTGTTGTTGATATTCTTATTCTGATTTTATTGCTGTTTTTATTATTTGTTGCATCACAATTTTTTGTTTCGATGATGGTATTAAAATTAAAAATAACTTGAAGACGTTCTTTTAAAGCTATGAAAAGAAGGCCAACAAAAAATGCAATAAATGCTAATAAGATTTATAATAAAATAATTAAAGCTACCAGATGTTAACTATTTAAGAAAGAAATTTCATAATACCTGTTGCGCTTTGCTGCGCGTTTCAATAGGTTTTTAATTGACTTTGATGTTATTGAAAAGAATTAACACAAAAATTACACATAGTGTAAATGGCAATTACATATTGTAAATTGTGTCACAATAGGGTCCCGGAACTTGATAACAGCCTTTTTGAAACTTTTTTTTGGATCAAGGTAGTACTTCTCAAACTTGGACGTTATTCCTTTCCAATTTTTTGTTTTTTATCCAATAATACAGCCGTTGTGGGTCAACAAATTCCAAATCTGTTAATAGAGTCAACTCTAATGGCAATAAGCAACACATGTACAAAGTTTTAAGTCAATCATCAAACCTCTTTTACTTAAGAGTGAAAACCCAGAAACACTCCCCGTACTCAAAAACTTTTATATACAAATTTTCATGATAATCGGGTTGGGTAGTTTTTAGACTACATGTCATAAACAAACATACAAACTTTCGTTTTTATATAGCAGCTACAATGGATGACAGTTCAATTCCTGCATGACAAATGTTTCAATTAGTAATTGACATACATAAGGTTTTATAATTTTAGGTATGTTTTAATGAAGTAAACGAGCTGCATCGTAATGTTGTCATAAAAAGACAGGCCTGTCTCGGTATACAACACGAGTTGAACCATCTTGTTGGAAAATTTTACGAAGTCCGTAGATAGTTAATACTTTTTTGCTACCGCTTTATAAGTTAAAGCCTGGCAACATTATGTGTACAAAAATCAATATTAAATTTTTATAGCAGTTCTAATAACAAATTAATTTAATAACAGTGGAAACTGGTGATTCTTTTATTAATTTTTCACCTTCTTATTTGAATTACAAAGATGGAGAATTTATTTAGAGCTGCTTAAGCTTCTGTTAATGTTGAATATATAATCATCTTAAAACACAGCTATCGCAATCCCTCAAATATTTATTTAAATAAGTCAAATGTGTCCAGCTGTAGAGACATGGGTCACAAATCTTAAAATTTTGGGTTTATTATCTTATTTTTTTACTGCTTATATATTTTAAATCTTCTAAACCGTCTCATATAAGTTGTTTGGATGTTATTTCTTTTTTAAAAATCACTTCATCTTGGAATTCCTATAAGATTTTTCTAAATTCAATCTTTGTTTATATTTAAAAAAAAAAACTCCTGAGTACCAACGATAAAAAAAATTGAAATATCAGGTAGCAAAAACCAATAAAGTTTTGAGTTGTTTACAAGTTTTATATGACGACAACGACAACATTTCTAAGCTATTAAAAAGACAATTTAAAGACAACCAGCAAACAGTTACCAAAATGCATAAGCAAAATTTAATAAAGTAAAGAAGTATTAAAATTTTTTTGAAACTTGTACTTGGTCACGTTTATTTAAATTTTGTTTTTTTTTTTATGGTGAATCTTAAAGAAACATTTAGAAAATAAAAAAAATGTTCACTGATTTATACAATAATGTAATTCAAAGCCACTGTCAGGAGGAAGCTGTTAACTATAAAATAAAACAATAATAAATAAATTATTTCTATCCTTTTCTAATTTTTGAAAGAACAATACATATAAATAAGAAGAATTGCTTTATGTTTCAAAAGAATTTTGTAAGAATTAAAAAGTTTTTGTAATAATTGTTGAATAAAGCATTTTCTAAAGAGTTCTGCTCATTCCATGTAATATTAACGTATGCTAAAGTATGCTAACATAACATAATCATCGCAAATAGAAAAACAAAGCTAAGAATATTTTAAGTATGCATAAAATCCGTCCTCTTATATGGTAGCGAAACTTAGGTGGTAAACAAGATAAGGAAACACACAAACTACAGGTATTCGTAAACAAATGTCTTAAAATTATATGCACAATACGCTGGCCAACAAGACAAAACTAATGAAGATCTTTGGAGCTAGCTTTCCAAACCAAACTTTCAAATCAAAAACCAACAGAAATAACAATCAAGAAAAGAAAGGACAGATGAATAGGAGATATTCTTAGAAGATCTCAAATCTGCACTTAGTTTAGAAGTAAAACAGGTACTGGAATGGAACCATTAAGGAAAGATAAATATTGGAAGACCTAAAATACATGGCGCAAAACAATAGAAACAGAAATAACATAAATGAATAAGATATGGTCAGAAACAAAAATCATTGCACAAAATAGAAGCAAAAGATTTTTGGGGGTGTAGTAGAGAAAAAAAATAGCAGCAACAAAGTATTTAAAATAATAGGTGCTGCTACCTCCAAACCTTATAAAATATACTGAAACCCTGATTTTGTATCTAATTCTAAAATCCCTCTACACATAATATGAAATTCTAATTAACTTGTACTACATACAAATCAAATACGGCACATTACAAGCTCCCGTTTATGACAAAATTGTGACTGAAATATTCTTATCTTGTAATCACCCCATTTTTCTATTATCTCCGCCATCTCTAGATCTGGATATTGCTATACTTATATTTTTATCAGAATTTTTATCTCATATTTCTATTAATTTAAATTCTTAAGCTTTGTACAAGTGACTTCATGACCCAAATAATTATATGAGTTACAGGTACCATTATATTGCTATAGAAAAAATTCTTCCCATTTAATATATTAACAAAAAAATCCATCCATGATTTTTGTTTTTAAATTCATGATGTTACAAAAAAAAAATATTTAACCCAAGTATTCCAAATAAGCAATCCAAATTTATGTACAAAATTATTCTTCAATTGAATTTATTTTTGATATTCCTAATTACACTATTCTGAAAAAAAACCATTTTTTCTCACCATAATACAACTATAAATTAAGTTATTTTGATTTTAAACTATTCCATAACGTGTCATTTTATATAAATCTTTTTATTTTTTTTTTTAAAGTGATAACTTTACTATCATTTGACATTATCACTTTATACAAATCGATTCATGAATGATGAAGATCTTAATAAATTATTATTTATCATTCGTTATTTAACTAATCACGCACCATACCCAGTCAAAAATCCATAAATTCCCAGGTAAAAAGTGAAATTTTTAAAAGAATAATAAAAATGAATTTTTTGTTTTAAAAAAATTTCCCTTAAACCAAATCATCACGATTATTCGGACCAAAAATGAAAATAATATGATTTATGAAATAAAGTTTTATTTTTCGCCTAAAAGTGCGCTATAATCCAATTAAAAATTTAAATCTGTTTTTACATTGGTAGGGTATAGTTATGTATTAATTCAGTTTATAATTCAGAATTCTACGTTGATGGAAAGTTTATCAACGCAATAAAGCTTTAATTGAATAATTTGAACTCAATGGGATTGAACTTAAAGAATATGAATGATACCTATATGCTTCTTTAATAATGCTGGAGAACTTTTAAAAGAATAATATTGTGGGTATTTTGAGCTTTACTCATATAATTATTTTAAAAATATGTTACTTAGTATACATTTATAGATTTGAAAATTGTAGTTAAATTGAAAAATTAAGATGAGTATCTTTGGAATATTAAAATCGAATCAAAAACTTCGTCGAGTTGAAATTTATTCGTGGAACTCACCACAATTTTTTCAATTCATAACTATTAATGTTCAAGGATACAAAATTTTTAAAATTAACTGCGAACACTACTACTTTTTGACGTTTAGAATTTGTTTTTATTTTCATCTGATCAATTATAGCTCAGTGGTGATTTGCAGCTTTTCAATCGAAAAGTCTCGGATTCAAACCCTGGTCGGATCATATCTAATAAAAAAATATAGTGTATATTAAAATAATTTAATGAGAAGTCCAAATGTCAAATAGGCAAACATTGAATGATCATTATTTGGCAATATTTAATATTGTGTGGTACTACAAATAAATAAATAAATGAATAAGTAAATTAATTATATTTTGTTCTTGTTTTTGATCGCTTTGATTTATAATTAACAGGAACAACGACAACTACATAGTATTTTATTTTGAATTTTTTAAATATGATTTCCCTTTTCTTTTAAATATTTTATAAATTTGTTATTTCTTTCTTTTTCATAAATAGTTTTTCCGGCATTCGTGTTTCTATTGTTACTAATTTAAAATTGTTGTAAATGATATTTTTATTTTTTATTTCTTAAAAAAAAATTAACTATTTATTTATTAAATGTTCAAAATGTTTTAATAAAAGATAAAATAAAAAAAACAAAAAACTTCTTTTTGACTTATTGTTGGTTTAACCTGTCAAAATGTAACTAACAATATAATAATTATAACGTGATCCCTTTCTTAGTGGAACTGAATGGCCTGTAATAAAATCTCGATCAATATTTTTTTTTTTTTTTTGATTTTTTTATTTGTTTTTAATTTATTACTTTAATCATTTTCAAAAATCGTCTAGTTATTACACGAAAGTAAAGTTTTTATTATAAATATTTTATTTAAAAAAAAAATTTATATTGCATTTTCTTTAAATATTGCATATATTTGATGTTGGTATTGTTTTTAGCTTTTTATTTTTTATTTTATTAATTGTTATTACAGGATAAAAATAAATTTTAAAAATAATTACATAAAAAACAAGACAAAAAATTTGTGACTAAATTCTTATTTGAACTTTAACCTGTGTCAAAGTTCAGACTAAGTATTGTATACTTTTATTTATTAATTTATAGTTATTAAAATATTGAGAATTTTTTTTAAAGATTTAATAAACATATTTCAGAAAATACATGAAGAAATTAAAATAAATCCCATCTAATAATATTCATAGATGCTAATTAGTAATATGACTTGATGACACAATTAATTTCTAATTTAATAGAATTAACCAAGGAAGAAGTAAAACCTTTTCCTTAATAAATAACCGCACTAAAAATTATAATCATATAGTATTCAATTCTCAGCGCTGAAAATATAAAATATAAGAATATATAAAAAAATAGATCTAAGTCTGTGTACAAAAATCTTATTTCTTAAGAATATTATGTAAACTTTTGGGTACACCTAATTCCCATTTTACGTGAATTTAAAATAACGCGAATGGCAAATATTGGATACGCTTTTGACCTACAGTTCCGTTCAGTAGTGCAGAAGTTCTTTTAAAGTACTTGTGGGCTATCGGAAATCTGTGATTTTAAGCTCTGTATATTAGAAACTTATTTAAACAATTTGAACAATAAAATATTTTGTCACCTTGATTCCTGATTGAAAATGTCCTTTTCATATTTTTGACAGTACTGTACAATTTTTCTTTCGTATTAAAAAATCTATCAAAAGAGAAATATACAAAAATGACATTTCCAAGCAAATTACGAAACGATTTCTTATCGACGTCACAAATGTTAAGAATTGTTTAACAATTATTATACGCTTTCATTTTACATGACAAAAAGTACAAATGTTGACAATTTAAAAAAAAACCAAGTAAAGAAACAGTCAGTCGGTGCAACCGACTTAGAAATACCCTACACCTATTTGGTTATAATTTAATGAGATATGAATAAGTAATTTTAAAACCATAAAAGCTTTTATTAGTTTGATCGTAAGACATAGCTAACCAAATTAACTTTATAATACTAAAATCATTTTCTAATTACACTATCTATTAAAAAATATTACAAATTCTTACTAATTTATCTATTTAAAAATATTAAAAAACAAAAAAACTTGAAATAAATGAAAATATATTTATTCCAATTAAATTACAAAATGAAAAAAATTTAATTATTAAATTTTGTGATAAATTAGCTTTTTAGCATAAAATATTTAATAATTCAAATTTTTCAAAATTTCAATTATTTTAAATGGTTAGTTTATATACCTAATAGAAAATCTTATAAACGCAAAATATGCAACAAATGTATTTCTAAAATACAATTACAAATTTAGACCTTTTCATATAATTCATTTAAATATAAAAATAAGTTTTACAAAAATGCAGCAAGTACCTTTAAACATAGCTTAACCACTACAATTAAGTCTAGGAAATATAAAATGTATTGTTTGGTTTTGAAATTATACTCGTTCGGCCTCAAATCGATCAAAAGCTTCTAGAATCCGAACTCATTGACCAAACTCGACCAGAAACAATTCCCATGATACTTTCATTACTAGTAACCTAGAGTTTAAATTTCATCAAAATAGCGGCATTATTTTTTGAGTTATCGTGTTTTAAAATATATGTTTGTTAGCCCTTGAACTTTTCAAAGGTTCCAGAACCCGAAGCCATGGTACGATTTTGCCCATATGCCATCCCCGCCGTACTTTCAGTCCTAGTAACCAACAGTTAAAATTTCATCAAGATAGCTCCATTATTTTTTGAGTTATCGTGCCTACGGACGGACGGACGGACATTGCTATATCGTCTCAAGAGGTCACGCTAATCACAAATATATATACTTTTCCATATCTAGCTCGCTTCCTTTAAGTGGTTACAAACACCATACCAAAGTTAATATACCCTTTTATCTATTCTATAGGTGCAGGGTATAACAAGGGTTGTGCAAAATTAAACAAAACAAGGGTTGTGCTAAAATTTTGAAATTAAAAAATTAGTATAAAATCAAGTACAAATATTTTAATATAATTACATTTTTATTCGCATTATAAAATCGCAATTACTTCAAACGCACAAAAATATAACAATCTACTCGTATTTTACGTGTATTTTCTTCAATGTTTTTTTTTTGCTACACTTGATATTAATTGAGTTAAGTTCCGCCATTTTTATTTACATAAAATTAAATAGTATACCAGATAAGTGTTTGATGTATGAAAGTCAAAATGGTGGTAAGAATATCTGTGATTGTCTAAATTAAAAAAAAAATCGTGATTAGAAAATAAACGCGCGTTCTTCTTTAAATTTATGGAATAAAAAATAAAAACATAAAAACAATGCCAATAAAAAAGTACTTAAAAATGTTTGGATTGTTTTTTCCAAAAGAAAGGTAAGAGAAATTTTCATAAATTTAATAACAATGAAAATTGGGTACACAAAAAATAATTATAACAAAATTCCATTCAAAATCGATTTATATTCTGTGATTTTTAATTATTTGAAATTTGTACTCAATTTTCGATTTATTTAGCTCATTCACAAAAAATTTTGAAAAACAGTGCTTATTAGTTTTACTCTGTCCGTCTGTATGGTTACAAAAACTTTTACACCGTTGGAAATCACCAACTTTTTAGAAGCTGTAAGAGGTGAAAAATTTAAATTTTGTTATTTTTAAACACCTATAATTAGAATACCTGTTGAATACTTAATTTTTTTTAAGAGATATACAAAATTCAAGGCTCAAGGCTTCAATATTTTATTTCAACATTTTTCTTAATTTTGAAGGGTGACGAAGCTATAGCCCCAAATTTTTTGGAAAAAAAAATTCCAAAACACTATATTTATATTGTTATATCAAGAGTTCTATAGCGTATGTTTTCAATCTGAGAATATTACCGTTACACAAAAATGTACAGTTATACAGAACTCAATTTTTGCAAAAATTTTTGGCTCCACATTTATTCTGAACGGCTCAAGCTAGAGATTTGAAATTTTAAAATGGGAAATTTTAGTACCGTATGGCAACCCTAAACATTTGTCTTTTAAAAATTTATAAAGTTTATAAAACCAGCTATTTCTTACCGTTTTCAGATTGAAAATACACTTAACAGAACTGTTGTTATAATAATTTAAATATAAGGCTTTTTCCAACTTTGGGAGACTGCAGCTCCGTAACGGGTTGGGCTAGAGAAAAAAGTTCTTCCACAAAATTATTTTTTAACTTCTGAATTTATTATTTAGTATAATTGTAACGACTATCTGTTCTAAAAAAATAAAGTAATTAATGCGTCCATTCAAAATTTTTCAGGATTGATGAGTGGGTCGGATAGATGCTCTTCTCAAAACCATAAGGATGGTAAATCGAAGTTGGTTGAAGCCGACACTATATAAAATTCAACTTGTTGATGGATTTTTATCAGCGCAGAAAACTGATTATTGATTTAAATTCACTAGCGTAAGTGTCCATTATCTACCTACAAGATATTAATAAAAAAATTTATACTCCAATATTTTGGCAAGTGTCAGAAGATTAGTGAAAATTGCGTTCATGTTTGGGTTGCCAATCACAGGCGAACTTTGGGATTTCATTTTAGTAACTTAGACTCCATTTTAGATCGTATGTAGACTATTATAAATATTATCAAAAACATTACACAATCTAAATAAACTGTTACATCAAGTTAGTTTTATCAAGAACTCTTTAACACAGACTACCTGCATTTAAATTAAATAAACATATCCTATAGTTAATTTCAATTTTCATTATTATTTTTGTTATCATTTTTCTGATCGTTTTTCTTAAAATTCTTTTAATTTTTTTTTTTTTGTTATATTTTTTCCACTCTAATCAGATGATGATGACGATGTGAAGCAAAAAAAAAAAACAAAAATTAAATTAAAAATAACAATAAAAATAATAAAAACAAATTAATAATAAAAGAAAAAAAACAACAACAAAACAAAAAAATAATAAATTAATAATAAAATATCAGAAAATAGAAAGAGAAAGAGTATATAACAACAGGTTAAATAAAAAAAAAATTTAACTCTTTGCGGTGAATTACCTGTGAAGCAGCGTCAGGTGGGTTCGTTTGTTTTTTTTTTATTTTATTTGTTATCATTATTAAATAAATATACATACATATCGACATACATATTAGCGATCATAGATCTTATAACACACATTTATATATACATATTTATTTATAGAAATTATTTTTTATTTAAATTTTATTTTATATTGTAGGTGGATTTTTATTTTTTATGGGTAAACGTGATTGATTGAGTTTTGTTTTTTTTTTTTTTATCTTTCTTTCTCTTTCAACTTTTGTTTTGTTGTTTTTTAATAAATAGTTACAACAAAGAATACAGAGTTAAAAAAATTAGAAAGAAAGAGAAAGAAAGATATGAAAAAAATGAGATAAAAAAATAAAACTAGAAAAAAAAAAGAGTTATTGATCGGATTGAATTAAAAATTAGTTCGATCTGATATTAAAAACCGTTTGAAATGTATATATGTATTTTATATATATGTATGTATGTACAAATTTATTCAGTTCCTAGAAAGTTATCATATAGTTAATAAGAAAATTTTTTCAAGTTTTATTACCATACCTATAATATATATTATGTATGAAACATGTATATTTTGTATGTTTTAAAATAAAATAAACGACTCATAACTTCAAAACTGATTAATGTTTCAAAAAAGAAATTGACATGTCTGTAAAAAAAAAAAAATAAAAAAAAAAAAAAAAAACAAAATATGAAATTGTCTCTTCTGTTTACTGGGTGATATTCGATTTGATGAGTTGGGTTGTGTTTTGTTTGTATAGTGAAAAACACTATTTATTAATAGAAATGTATATATATATATATATTTATATATTTAAAGGTACAAACATATATACATATATATATATACAAGTTTATATATAAGTGTATCATTGAAATATTTGAAAATTTATTGAATTATTCTGAAATTTATTAGTTTTGTATGTTATTGTTATATATTTTTAGAAAAAAAAGGTTTTTTTTTTATTTCTTTCATATATACATATTTACATTTTATGTCAGTTTTCTTTTTTATTTAGATTTATTTTTTTATTATTTTTATATGTATAATGAATTAAAGAAGAACATTATTATTTGCCTACTTTTGTTAATTTAAAGTTTATTTGCTGTATTTAGAATAAGAAGAGAAGAGAAATTAAAATATAACACTAAATTATATGGTTATAACATTTGTTATTGAGATTTGGTACTTTGTATGGTTAAATTTATATTAAATTTGATTTAAATAAAATAAAATTGAGGTAAATGATCAGAGGCGACGCGACATTTTGGCAAGTAGCGATTTATGTCAGAACTATTTTGGAAAACATCTGTTGCATTTGCTCTCCACATTGTAGAACTAATTAATTTTTCAAGAATTGAAACTGTTGAGTAAATATTTTAGAAGTATGGCATAGGGAAAACCACTATATTAAAAAACTTGCAGGAATAGATTACTTTTAAGTGATCATCATTTTTTTTGGAAAGTATTTGGATTTCGGAGAAACTTATTGTCGCCTAACTTGATAAAGAAAAATTAATTTATTTTATTTAAATCTAGACAAATGGGTTCTGTTAATTGACCCGAAAAAGCTACATATTAGATATATAGTTTTAGTTTTATTTTCAAAATGTTTTTTTCTGTATTAAATCAAAATATTTGAAATGAATTTTGTTAAAAGTGTTATGTTAATTATTATGCTAATAATGTTATGCTAATGTTATGCTAACTGGCACTGCAATAGGTATTGGAACATATTATGATCTATCTCATTATATTCTTTTTATTAGAATTGATTTTAATAAATAACACATATAATTTAAAATATTTAAATGAGACCGTATAACGCGGGGGAACGTTTTAGATATATCGTTATAATTTTATATTTGGATTATAAGGTATTTCCGTATCTGCGAATTATATTATTCAATTAAATTGTATTTTTATATTTTGTGTTTGTTTATATTCTAATATTAATGTATTTTTTATTAAAGAATTAGAATTATTAATAATTGATTTTGTCATTCACTTTTACCCAATGGGGAATGGTGGCTGGCTTGAGTTGAACCCTGATAAAAGTTTTTTTTTCACTTTTAATTGGATTCGAACCCGGGCCTCTTCAATCAGCATTCTAACCACTGTGCTACCTAACCTTTCCTTCGAATTATATGAACTGAGGTCTAGATTTGTCATTGGGCTGATGCAACAAACAATTCTAATAATAAAGTACCTTATTTTATAAGTTTACTATGCTTATTTTATAATCACGTCCCTGGTTAAAAAAGATTTAATTATTCGAACAAAATTAGGCCAATTATTTTTTTTTGTATTCAAATATAATTTTATCGTGATCATTTCACACCTTTTGTTAATTTTTTCAATTTAATTGTTTAATGTAGAGATAAAAAAGTAGTATATAAGTAAAAGTAGTTTAAAAATATGGAATAAAATATTTTAGAAATATATAAAATCAAATTGTGAAAATATTTGACGCTATAAATATGATCTGCTTGTATTAAATTTTAAAATAATTTAATAAGGAATAATATATTTTCCAAAATCTGAGATTTAATAAGGAATCACATATTTTCTGTTATGGAAAATTTATTAACTTATGAAATGTTTTATTATTTAATAACAAAATAAATTTCTAATTTCTTAAATATTTTTAATTCAGGAGTTTTTTTTGTTAATATATTTAGTACCTAAAAGTTGACATAAATGAATAAAATGGTGTCTTTTTTTGGGTATATATTTAAATAATAAAATATTTTTATTTTTTATTATTCAAATTGTGGCAAAATACAGGAGCTCTTTATCAATACATAAATATGATAATTTATGAGAAATATAAATATATATATTTTAATTTAAATATATTTTTTTTATTATTTTTTAATGACAAAGATCGTTTTTAATTTTTTTATCTTAAGATATGATAATCTTATCGAAAAAATTTTTAATACATCAATACCACCTATGATGTTAAAGATCCAATAAAATTTATGATTTTTATACAACTTAATTTTTTAGTTATATTTTATTAATTTTTAAAATTTTAAAATTTGGAATATACAATAAATTCCTAAAATTATAAATCAAAACTCAAAGTTCGAGAAACAAAATTTATAAAATTTTGAACGTGTGGAAAAAATTTGGTAGAGGCGAGGTTTGTATACAACTTTGCTCGCAATCTTAGGATTCTTGATACTTATAAAAGTATATACATTTTGCGATTCCTCTTTCCCCCGATTTATTAGTACTAGCTTAACCACTTGGTAAAATGTTTACTATACGTTAGCACTTATATAGCATAATAGAGGTTGATATAGGTACTACCAGAGTAATAGAATTTTCAGTTGAGATTTCAAGCTTGGATAATAAAATTGTATTTGAAATTTACTTATATTTTAAAGTTTGAACTTGAATTAAGTTATAATTTAAATCTAAGCGACTAAATACTGACATTTAAAAAATAAAGGTTTTAAATCCGATAAATACCTATAGAACTATTTGTTTATAATCATTGAGTATTTTTCGATATTTTCACTTTTAGCCAATTTTTAAGAAACCTTCCAAAACAGAATGAAATTTAATCAGAGACTACTATAGAATAACAATCTATAATAATCTAATCAATTTTTTTTTAATAACTCTACAGGAGGTAATTGTACTAAAGTTTTATTAATTTATTAATTTTTTTGTTTTTGTTTTCTTTGTAAATCATTTAAATATTGATTTTGAATAAAATTTTAATGAAGAATTTATTAAAAACAAATAAATATATGTTAACTTATGTGTACATATATGATAGAAAGTTTTTAATAAATCTTGCTTAGTTTTTTTTTCAAATCAAAACCAGATTTTATTCTAAATAAAATGCCTAAAGATGAGCTTTCATTTGATTAAATTTTTGTTAGAAGAAATTATGTCAATTTAAAATATTTTTAAAAATTTGCTTATTATCTTCACTTGCCAATCGGATAATTAAATTTTTATACAACAAAATTACATAAATTATTAAAGGAATTTGGTCCTTACTAATGATCTTTCACAAAGTCGTTACTAGCTTCTTAATAATGCTTTGCTAACCAAAATTGCATACTATAATGACATTTTTAAAATTGACTAAATCTAAGCAGTAAATTAATGATTTGAACAGTATAATTCCGGCATTGAACGACAGCTTCTTGAACAAAATGAAGTCAGAAACAGCTGCGGTGGGATCAAAACTTTTATAACAAAAAACATAAACAACTAGGTAAATTAAATAATGGGAGCAATTTTAAAAATTATAAAAATAGCTTCAATTCTTGCAACTATTACTGAAAAACAAAAAAAAATTAATCGATGGTGGTTGTCATTCTTTTTCGCTAAATAAATAGTGGCGACATGAATTTTGACATCCTGCCGCGGAAATTCGACGTCATTGTGTTTATACCATACATTTTAATTATCTGCGTTTAGCTGTCCTTTAGTTGCGTTAAAATTGTTGTCTTTTAAGTTTTTTAAAATTGATATATCACTTAGACAAACTTTTGACAATTTAAAATTTTAAACATTCGGTATTTTTTTCAGAAGTAGGCCATAAAAATTTATTATACCCGTATGACTATATAGTCAAAGGGTATAATAAATTTGCCATTACGTTTGTGACGCAGAGAAGGAGGGGGGGTAGATATAGACTCAAGTGTATGGATCTGATCAGAATCGAAAAACAAATCGATTTAGCTATGTATGTCCGTCCGTCCGTCCGTCCGTCCGCACGATAACTCAAAAACTAAAGGAGCTAGAATCTTGAAATTTTCGCAAATTCGTTTTTTTGCAATAGCCGCCATCGCTATTTAAATCCAGCCCTTTTGGTCCATGGGTTCGGGGGGCTGCCATACAACTTCTTTTTTTATATGAGTATTTCTCTGTACCTATTACAGCTACGTGTCTGAAATTTTGGCAAAAGTAGTTTAGTTTTATGGCCAAAGTTTTTGCAAAATTTGGTTGGTCTGTTGCAGTGAGTTCGAGTAGCTGCCATACAACTCCTTATTTTATATGAGCATTACTCTATACCTGTTAAAGCTGGGTGTCTGAAATTTTGCCAAAAATAGTTTAGTGTAATGGCCAAAGTTACTACAAAATTAGGTTGGTCTACTGCAAAGGGTTCGAGTAGCTGCCATACAACTTCTTATTTTATATGAGCATTACTCTATACCTATTAAAGCTGGGTGTCTGAAATTTTGCCAAAAATAGTTTAGTTTAATGGCCAAAGTTACTGCAAAATTTGATTGGTCTACTGCAAAGGGTTCGAGTAGCTGCCATACAACTCCTTCTTTTATATGAGCATTATATTTCACCTAATAAAGCTGATATGTGTGAAATTTTGCCAAAAGTAATTAATGTTTGTAATAATAATGATATAATGTTTATATAACGGTCATACGGGTATCCCAGAGTTGACACAGTCTACTCTACTACACTTTTCCTCGTTTTTTTTTTAATTTAAAAAATTTTTTAAATTTAAAAATATATTTAAAATACTTTATTGCATAAATAAAAAATAAATTTATTATTTATACAAGTAAATAAAAAAAAACAGAATACTCGCGTCCCTTCTAGCGTCTCTTTGACGTTTAAGTAGAATAAGTAGGGTTGTGGTCATTAACTTTAATGTCAACGTGAACAAAAGTAGGAAGCTGCTCTAAATTTATGTCGCTTTTCTATTTGGTCAAGTTTTATTTAAATCAATGTATTCTACTTAAACGTCAGAGCTAAATGCGCCGCGAGTGTTGAGTAATCGCCTTTTAACTTTTACTATAGTAATAAAAATAAGTAGAAAAACCCTTTTCATATTTGTTTTAATTGAAATATTTAATTATCAAACTAACAATTGCATTTTCAACAAATGCTTGGTATTAGCTTTTCTCAAGTTTTTAGAAGTGTTTGTTGGTATAAAACTGCTGGGCTCTTCAGTACACTATTTAATACACTATATAACGTCAAATATACTTTGTTAACAAAAAGGTAATAGTGATTCTACTTTTAACATAAGAAAAGTGACTCTAATTGGAAAATAATCAATGATAAGTTAATTGATATTCCTTATAAACAATATTCTGATAAGTATAACGAAATATTAGATTAAAATACAAAAAGTAGTGCAACTTTCGCTTCTTTTGTATCACAAACCAATACATACATTAATTAAAAATGTTAATTATATTTATGTCCTTAATTTATGTTGAAAATATAACTTTTGCTACTTCTTAAAAAAATAAAAATCATTGTTTTAAAATTCAATTAAATTCAATCTAAAGACCTATGTCAAAAACTTTATTATTATTATTATTATTATTAGATATACAATTTTAATTGATAGGTGGGTTCTTTTGTACTTTTATACAACTTCTGTACATAAAATTGTTTTTTTATTGTGCTTGTAAAAGCATTTAATGTCACATATAGAATAATTAATTATAGTTAATAAATTAATTGATTCTCCCTCCCTATATACAATTGCAATTTCGAAGAGACAAAAAAAAAACAAAAACGAAGATTAAAAAAAAAAAAAAAAGTAGAAAACTTTATTTATGTATGTACAAGTTGTAAAACATAGAAAAGTATTTACCTGAATTAATTAATGGGTTAGGTAAAAATAAAAAAAAATAAAAATTAAAAACAAAAACAAATCAAAATGTCAAAACAATATCTTAACTCTCTATAATTCTCTTTTTTTGTCTAAATCAGGTCACAATTTTAAATTATTTTTATTCTGTTTTTTTTTTTTTATTTATTATTTTTTTTTTTGTACCAAATTCATTACGAATTTAAATTTAAAATTTATTTTCAATTTTATTATTTAATTATTATTATTCATCATATCTGTTATATTATTATTTATGGAAAGATATGTAATTAAAAAATAACAAGAACATAATAAAATTAAATAAAATTAAGTACTTGTGTATTGTTTTGGGAAGGAAGTACAGCTGTTTGTTGTACTATTTATTGACTCTGCTTTAGTGAGATGAGGTTTTCATTAACATGTGATTCTTTACAGCTTTTTCAGTATGTATAACAGATGTATATCAATGAAAAACTTGTTAAGAACTTATCTTCCGATTAAGTAATTTTTCACAATATATTGTAAAAAATTGGCCCATTTTTATTTGATGGGACTTTTTCTTGTACATCCTACACCTTTGTTACATTTCAGTTAATTTGCTGCATTAAAACTTAATAAAGCGCAGACATGTTAAAGAAAAATATTTTTTAAAAGAAAAACTGTTATTAAAACAATCACGTATCCCAGATGATTTTAAGAAAATAAAACTTGCATCAAAAGAGGACCAAAAGAATTGCAGCCCTTCGCCAATTCCCAAAGCAATTACTAAACTGATTTCAATTAAAATTGTCACACGTGTGGCAGTAATAAAATTTATGACTTCTGAATTAAAAAAATATTGTTTGGATTCGGAATTATATATATGAAGAAAAAAATGCATGTTCTTCAAGCTTCTTTCAAGTTAAAAACTCCCCCCCCCCCCCCAAGTTGTTCTTCAAGTTAAAAAACTCCCCCCTTAACTCAAACAAAACTAAAACGAGTTAATTGCTCCTAGCGTTTTTCAGAAACATATACCGTAAGTTAAAAAAGTTAATTCTTCCGAAACTAAAAGAAGTTGTTTTATTTTCAGTTTTTCTTACTATTTCTGCCTTATTTGTTAAGGGATTTTGTGTACCATGCCATTCCGTTGCGTCTCTTTCCTGCTCCCTCGTTTGTTTATAATTTTCGACAAAATCTATTAATATTTTTATATGAAATATTGAGTACAATAGTTCCAACTTTACCTACATTTGTGAACTACTTAGATTTTTCCAATCAAAATCAATTTTTTTTTTCGAAGGATCGGCCTTAAATTCTTATTAAATTCTTTAGAACTCGCACTTAAATTCTTTAGAACTAGCAAATGTTCCGATGACTACCCATGGAATTTCTAATATGCAAAGTCTTTTACTTATACCCAATTTATTAGATTGCCCCAAAATACCAATAATGAATTTGGGGAGAAGAAACAAATAACAGAAAAATTAACAGAAAACAAAAACAATGAAATAAAAACAAAAAAAAACCTAAACCTGAAACCTGTGCTTTGAAAGCTTCATCTGTTTGGACCACACAATTTTTACTGTCAATACTATTTTTCTTTTCATTTAGATTTATTATTATTTTTTTACAATTTTTGTATTTTGTTTTTTTTTTTTGTCTCAAACAAAACAAAAACAAAAAAAAAAATAAAAAACAAATTATAATATTGAAGTTCAAAAACCTGAAACCAAACCTTGCGTGTAGGTGCATATAATACACACTAAACTCTATAATATCTACACTTATACAAGTTGTCTATTTACCATATTTTTTTTTTCGTATTGAAACACACACAGCTTTTATAATTGTTGACTTGCAACTGACTTATTTAAAAAAATTTCCAAAAACAACTTGGTTGTTTGGTTGGTTTATTGTTTGGCTTACTGCAAAATTGGTTCGACTTAACTAACTGTATAGTTAAAACAAAAAAGAACAAAACTAGCTTTCTATGGCTTGCTGTGGCTTGTTGAATGATTTTGCCAGTCATTTTATGCCAGTGCCAATCCAACATTTTTATAGATTAAAGCAAAATCGAATTAATATGCGATCTGTAAATGAGACACCAAAAGATACAAAAAAAAAAAACAAAACAATTTTGTTTTAATTTTGTTGTTGATGTTGTATAATATTGTAAATAGCTGTTGCTGTTGAAATTAAGAATTAAAAAAAAAAGTATAATTTTATTTAAATAAAAAAAAAATTAAATACAAATTCAGACGACTGTGTTATGACTCATTTCAAGTTTATGTAAAAATAATTACAAGTTGAAATCGACAAGTTTATACTATAATTTTTTATGCTAGCTTTTTTTACAAATTTTTTTTTTATTTTTTGTTATTGTTTTTAAAGTTTTTTCTTGTTGTTCTTTTGTTTTATGTCATTTTTCATTGTTGTTAATTTTTTTTTTATTTATTTCCAGGTGGAGATAAAAATTATTAATAGAATATATTGAATTTAAATGCATCTTGTCAATAGGTTACCGTCATACAGATGGCTCTATATAGTTGGATCATTTTATCTAAGAATTTTATATATTAGCTTAAGATTTATCAAACGTTGGTTTTAAGAGTGAATTACCGTAACTTGCATTATACCGAATTTGTACATCGAAACTTCACAAGTTTTTAAAATTTATTCACTGAGACCATACTACAAGATATTAAACTATTATTATATACATACTGAATTTTTCAATAGGTATGATGCGAACAGGAACCTTAAGCTCTTCTATTGAAAGATCGACGTCCTAATCAGTACACCACCGATCAGATAAGCAAATTAATTAAAATTTAAATAATTTATACCTAAATTTAAAAGACTTAAGATAGAAACTTGTTAATGATTAAAAAAAAATTAAGAGTATACAAAGAAAGCAAAGCATGAAATCGTTATATAAAATACAATGCGCCTAATAATACGCAATTTTTTTGAAAATTTTGTTGATATGAAATTATTTTAGTCTTCCTAATAATGGCCTGGTAACCGGTGGTCATGTATGAAATCCAATGTATCTTGTAATATTAAATATTAATTAACAAATAAAAAAAAAAATAAATTAGTTTTCATCAGAGGGCGGTAGTAGCGGTTTTGCACATGGCTTAATCTTTAAAAAACTAAAATATTATGATAAAGTCATCAATAAATAGAAAATATTATATACAAAATAATTTTGAAATTACTATTAATTTACTTTAAACAAAATAACATACATATACCAATTTAAAAAAGTATTGAAACTACTAACGGCTAATAATACCAAGCTAATACAATCAGCCATATTTCAAAACCCTATATGATTTCTAACTTTAAAAATAAACTAATTTCAGTAGGTGAAAGACTTACTTGAAAAGATAAGAATAAAATTTTTGGAAAACTCTTAAAGAATAATTGAAGTTATAAACGTTGTTTCTAACTCATGAAATATTAAATACTTCACATTGAATTTTGATATTTTTAATAAAATAGTAAGAATTTTATTGTAATATTATAAAACCTCTATTTTGCATCTGATTATTAATGAAAAACCCAGATTCTGTTCATTACAAAATCAAAAAAATTAAAGTAAAAATAAAAAAAATAAAAAATTATTTAAATATTATACTGCAGATAAATTTATGAAAAATTAGATTTGTTTTTTATGTTTTTTTTTTTGGAATACGAATTTCATTAAAATCAAATAAAAAATAAATAATTTGAATAAAGCTTTTCAACACAGCATATTAAAACATTAAACAAAGCTAGAAACTAAAATGTGCTTTGATGTAAAACTATGATGCGAAAAATTTGATTAATTTTTACAATTACAATTATTACAATTACTTATTAAAAACTACATCTTAAATTGTAATAAAAACATTTTATAGGAAATAATAAATTTCCAAAAATTAAATTACGATTAAATTCTTTATCTTTCGCTAGATATGCCTTGTTTAGAGACTGACCGTCTCAATGCATTAAATAAATAAATAAATAAATAAATAATTTTATTTATAATGATAATTGTTATAATGGTTTTTTAAAAGAACTTGAACTTATTTTGAAAACTGATTGATGATAACTACATTCTCTCCATTCTCAATTTTATTTTAAATGGTATAAATTTGACAGCCCCATCTTGAAGAAGTGAAGAATTGACGTCTTATGTAGTAAAAATCCCATCACTGCAAGTGTTGACGTCTTTCAAAAATAAAATTGCCAAACATCAGTGTCTCAATCTATATGTGCTGCAGTCTAAAAGAATAAAATTTGACTCATTAATTGATTAAATAACTTAAAAGGTTTATTGAACTTAATTTCAATATGTAGAAACTTGTTTAAAAGTATTGAACGAGATTTTATTGTCTATATTGTAACAATTGCCTAATAATATAAATATTTTTTAATTTAATAATTATTTTTCATCTGACCGATAGCTCAGTGATAAAGTGGCGGTTTTTCAATCGAAACGTCTCGGGTTCAAATCCCGGTCGGATCATATCGAATAAAAAAAATATAGTGTAAATTAAAATAATTTAATAATAAGTCCAAATGTCAAATAGGCAAAGGATTAATAATATCAGTCCAGGATTAATAACAAATCCAAATGTCAAATAGACAAAGGATTAATATTATCAGGCAATATTTACTATTGTCTGGTACTACAAATAAATAAATAAATAAAATTTACTTTTCCCAAATAATCGTTTTTCCTACTGTTTCCTTATACAACTGAGTACCAAGTGCTATTAAAAGAGTACTAAAAATCAATCTACAGTTATATATTCAAAGTAATCAAATAATTCCTTTTAAGTGTTGTCAATGTAATTTGTAATTTTTTTAATATGTGGGCCAAAATTTATCTCATTTTCTACTATATTAAAATTAAATTTAATGGGATGTAATAAAAATTATTCAAAAAAAAAAAAATTATAAAAAGATTTCATCATCAGTTTTGATCTTTCAAACACATTTGTTCTTTTTTTTTTTTATTTTTTAATAATATTCATAAATTTGTTGATTTAAATATTTTTCAAAATTTTTTTTTTAATGAATTCATAATTGACATTTTGATGTCGATTTTAATTTCATTTTATATTTCTCTTGTTTATTTCTTTTAATAATAAAAAAAAAATTTTTTGAAAACGTTTTTATTTTTTGACATAATAAAATAATTTTAATTGAATAAATTATGACAGATGACGATAACGTAAATAGGTTTAATAAAAAAAAAAAAAAAACAAAATTTAATTTGACAGGTATTTTTTTGATGCGATTGTTATTGTTATTCTATTTTTTTTTTCTATATATAATTAAATCTGATTTTAAGATAAGATAAAATTGAAAGAATAAGGAAGTTATTTCAAATTTTAAAATTGAAAGCGTAAATTGAATAATTGACTGAAATAGAATATAGTAAGTTACACATCATATGTGTATATATTCATTTAATTAAGATTGAGCGTAAATATTCACAATAAACCCACGCAAATATTCTATTAACTGTTTTTTATGAATTTTTAATGTATCTTGAGAAAACAACGTCTCTTAATAATATGATTTACTCACTTAGTGATATAATTTTAAAGCATATAGGTATATCATGAAATTTTTCAAATTTAATCAAACTTTTTTGATAAAATTTGATTTAATATATTGGGAATTATAATTTTAGTAATTAATGGTACAATAATACACAATTAAGTAACAGCAGGTTAAGCAACACTTGCATTAGCGTAATTTTGTTTTTTTTTAAGCGCTAACAGTTCAACAGTTATAGGCTAAAAGCCTGCCTATATATGTGCATGTTGGAACAGTGGGGAAATATTATATTCTTGTTATTAGAATTGATCTTAATGAATTCCACATACAATTTAAACATAAGATAGTGCTACGCCTTATAACATGTAGAAACGTCTTAGAAACTTATAAGTTTAAATGAATTCTAGAATATGGCTCTAGTATATAACCTCTACTACAAATTACCTAAAAATTAATTTACAAATTTAAATTTTTGAATTGACCTGAATACCTTAAAACTAATTGAAATTTACACATAATTTAACATTAAAGCGAATATTCTTAAAAAAAATTAGCAAAAATCAATTGCTTAACTAGTTTTATGTAAAGTTTATACAAAACGACATTTTACTTTAAAATTGTTTACTAAAAGTTCTTAAGCATGTTTTAATACAATTAACAGCCTTTAAACATAAAATTAAAAAAAAAAAAAAAAACAAATAGCAAAACAAAAGAAAAAATTAGAGGGCGCAGCTTTTGTAAATAGAGCAGATTGTCATTGTAATGTTAAACACATTTTAAAATTGTTTTTCTCTTTTTTTTTAAAGTTAAAGTTTTTGGTTAAGTTTTTTTTTTAAACTTGGACACTAATTTTAATTTGTAGCGGGGGAATTTTTCAATTAAACATTTTAATAAAAAAAAAAACTATTTATATTTAAATTTTATTGAAATTAGGCATTAAAAAACAAAATCAGGGCAACATTTAAAATTCAAAAGAAAATGAAGTTAAATTATGAATTGTCCGTAAAATGTAATATTGACATGCAACGTGAGTCCTGAAGCAATAAAAAAAAAAACCTTAAAATAAAATCGAAATAAGATCATTACAAATAAATAAACCATAAAAAATAAAATTAAAAAGAAAACAAATATTGTACTTGTTGAACTTGCACTAAATGTTAAAAATCGACATTTACCAAGTCAAGTATTCTAAAATCCTAATATTAATATAATATGTTTATATATGTAGATATACGTGAGTAAGTATGTTTGCATAAAATAAATATTGACTTTGCACTTATAAAAAAGTGAACTGCTTTATGACCTCTGATAAGTTGACCTCATCTAAATATTCTATGATTTTTATAATGCATTTTTACATTACGATTTTCGAATTGTTTTTAGTTTAACCCTTATACTAAGACAAGGGTCTGTTTCATACACCAAATTTTATTTATATTATTTTATACTCTATCTATGGAGTTGGCTTGAGAAATTATGTGTAAAGGTATATTAACTAAAGTGCGGAATTTGGAATCAGCAAAAGAAAACAAGCTGGATATGTATGTATATTTCTTATTAGTGGCATCTCTTGAATCGATTTAGCAATGCGGCCATCCATGATACTATCTTGATGAAACTTAGAGAAAAGGTTACTAATGACACAAAAACTGCCAATTTTGGATTGTAAATGAGTGAAATTGAACCATGAATTTGGATTCTGATAGATTACAATCGAGTCAAAGACAAACCAACATATTTTCGAAACCAATAAAGATTCTTGAATTTTGGTACAATGTTTTGTCCTGTGTTTCCCAAACTTTTAAAGCACATCTTCGAAATTAATAAAGATAGAAACTTCAAATTAAGTACAATAGTTATATGCCTGTTTGCATTATGTTCTTTAAACTGGTTAATTATCGTGCATACGGTCTGATGGGCGCATTGCTAAATCGATTTAAGATATTAGTTTGTGTGGTTGTTATACCTCCCACACATCTTTGATCTCACATGTCTTTAAAATTAATAAAGACAGAAGCCTGAAATTTGGTACAAGGATAATCCATTTCCATAACTATTTTAAAGTCCGGGGTGAATCCGAGTAATGTAACTAGTCGTGTAACTGGTTACTTGACTTTCAAAATCAAATCATTTCCTTAATTACACAATCTTCAAATTTCAATAAGACATCTTTCAATAGCATAGAACTAATCCAAAAGAAAGTTTTGAGGGTTAACAGTGTTAAACAAAATTTCTAAGGTAGTTAAGTAAAAAAAGTAGGAAAATAAAAATAAAAATGAGACATTATTGAACTGAAAGTGCAATGATAGCAAGAAATAGAAGCTCTAGAGTAAAATCCATTTCAAATGATATTGAGCATTAGTTTTTTTTTTTTTTTTCTTTTCTTTCTTTTGATTTACAAAAAAAAATGTAATTTTACTCTGGTTGCAAAAAACTATCATAGATTTTAGGCACTTTTTTTCTACAATAGTTCAACATGGACAAAAGATCATCATTAAGAAGAGCAAACGAACGATAAGTTCCTCATTCAAAGAAGTAAGCAATAGAATAAAAGAGAAAAAAATGGTAAAAACCAAAAAACCAATTTTTCTTCTCATTCTTTCAGATTGCTTTTTTATTTTATTGAACAAATTTTTATATATGTATAGGAATAAAGTAAATGAACATATCTAGGACAATTCGCATATGACTGTTTTTTTTGCAACAATATTGATGATGATGATGACGACGATGGTAGATTTAATTTCCATATAGTTTGGTGCAGTTTTTTTTTTTATTTTTTTTACTTTTGGTTAGTTTTTTTGGTGGACCCTAAAAAAGGAATTATCCAAGCTTGTTATAAATGTATTCACGCAATCACGATCTAGTGCTTAAGGTAATATATAAGTTTTTTTTTTGTTTCATTATTTTTTAACTCGTTGGTTTTCTTGGTTTTTTGAAGCTGGGATTTTTTTTTAAATAATAATGTTTGAAAAAAAAGAGGTAATTTCTAAATTTTCCAGAGTTTTCTTACTCCTCTTTCATTTGTTTGATAATGAAGTGCATTAAATAAAATAAGGATGAGGGAGCTACATGGAAACTATTTGTAAACGTAAATGAAGTCGAAATTATAAGACTGAGCTTGAATTCAAATCTCACTTTTTCTAATGAAAAAAACGAGTCCCAGCTAAGTTTTTCCAAACAGCTTTGTTGTATGCATTTAACCCATTATTAGAATAATTTTGTGCAGCGCTAGCAGCTTTTGTGTAAATTTTACCAAATTACCAACCATTTTTTTATCCCCGCTTTAACTGTTTTCGTTTTTAAACCACTTCTATGGATTAAAGCTATATTATTTTAGTTTAAGCTTGAGTTTACCTAGAGTTGGATCTTAAGTTCAAAGTCCGGTACTGGATAAATTCCCACAATTCTTTTCAAAGTAGAATTAACGAAATTACCAACCACTCTTCAATCCCGACTGTCTCCCTTTTTGAAACAACTTCTATGGATTAAAGCTATAATTTAGTTTAAGCTTAAGTTTAAGATTGTGTTGTTAAGATCAAATTCCGCTACTATTACCACAAAAATTCTTTTCAATGTTGGTGATATTTCTAAGAAGAAGAAATGTTAACCTAGTCTGCATGTTTTGAAACCCAAGAAACCTTCTTTGGTCATCTATCTTATTATCTAAAATAGCTTTTGTGTTTCGTATTCGTTATGATTCGGGTCCACATAATTGGACACAAGTATAAAACTTTACTTAAAAGCGTTTCTATACAAACGTTTATATTACGTATTTAAACAAATTGTTGAAATAATGAACAAGAATCTTAAAGCAATTTTTAAACTATGAACATAGGGAGGAATAAATTAAATCTGGACTCTAACGTCATTAACAATAAACAAGCAATATTATATAAGAAAAAAATTCAAATTACTTTAACCAATTAACAAAAATTTTATTCAGATAAGTTCATTCATATTATGTTGAAGAAATTATTATATGGATGATGATAATATGCAAAACCAAAAAAAAATAAGAAGAATAAAAAAACAAAAGTAATAGAGAAGATATTGTCATATCGCATAAATTTTGGTATTTTATTAGATTTTTCTAAGTCTTCCTTCCCAATTTTTTTTTGGTTTTTTTTCTAAATTAAAATTTTTAATTTTAATAAGGAAACTGAATAAAATTCTAGACATTATGTAAAATGTATTCTAATCGTTGTATGTTGTATATATATATATTGTATATTGAATTTATTTAAGTATTTGCTACTTTATGTGATTAACGTGAAGTTTAATGTCCTTTTAAAATTTATTTATATATATATTAATCGTGCTCATAAAAGTTTATTCCATATACTTGTTAAGTAGTATATTAATTACTAAAAAAAAGAGAAATCTATTTTAATGGTTATGTAAATTAACACACAAAAAAAAAACTACAATATAACGTACAGTAAAATGAAAATCGAATATTCAGTTTTTAGGGATAAGGGTATCTTAATTATTTTAGGGGTTATAGAATTCCATATTTAAGTTAAAACTAAGTTGTAGTATGAAATGAATGACCAACATCCAGTCTTCTTCAATGCTTGTACTAGATTAACTTTAATTAAAATAACAATTATGAGATAGAAATTTTTCAAAATGAGATGTCAGCTTTTCGCCTGTACAACTTTCGTAATTTTAGGGTTATATGAGTTGCTTAATGTTCAAAATGCAGGTGAATAAAAGGAGAGTTATAGATACTACAATAATCGTTATATTGATAGCATTTTTTTTAATTAAATAGCTTTAAATGATATTTCGCTTAAGATAATAATTTTTAATTTCAAGCTCTGATAAATCTAGTTCTATGGCGTAAGTTAGAGCTTTCATTGAAATATTTTAATTCTTTCGTAACGAAGATATAAAATTTAGCAAAAGTGTGAATTTATTGATTTAATGATTTCTTAAGAACAATTATCAAAACGGCTGTATGGCACATTGTTTAGAGTGCCGCTTTTTCATTCGAAAGACCGGGTTCGAATCCTAGTGAAAATAAAAAAAAAAACTTTTATGGTTTTCGATTCGACTCAACTACCATTCTAGCATATTTTAAAATTCATGGCTTAATAAATAATTAATAATTATATATCTTTAATAAAAATACATTAATTTAACAATATAAACAAATGCATAATATGAACAAATAATTTAATTGTATAATATAACTCACAGATATAGAATATCATATAATTTAAAAAAAAATATTACAATATAAACAAAAATAGAATTGTGTCTATTGAAAATCTAAGACGTTTCTACATGTTTCAAATTATAGTACTATCTCATGTTTAAATTGTAAGTGGAATTTGTTAATATCAAATTATTTAATATCAATTCTAAAAACCGGAATATTATATGATGCTATGTTCTAAAATTTATCTATGGTATAGACAGGCTCTTTAACCTCACAATTGAACAGTTAGCACTTCAAAAAAAAAAAAAAACAAACAAAAAAAAACTAAAAAAATTATCAAAATACTAAAACTATCCTGAACAGTTGATCAGTAATTTTACATAATGAAACAAAATTAATGAGAGATGTTTCTTCTACCCGTTTCAGTTTGTCATTGAAAAAAAAATCTGAAGGCATCACTTATAGCTTTTTTTCAAATGCATAAGGAAATAACGCTGCAATATGAATTAAATTTTTTTTCTGTATTAGCATTTATTATATATATATATAATAATTTTTATATATATATAAATATTTTTCTGTATATATAGGTTATAGCATTTTAAGTGTGTATTGATTTCAATACAAAATTATAATGAAATACTATTAAGGCATTGGTTCAGAATTTATTTTGACAGTTAAAAAAATTTAGGGCTACAAACTGACATCTCATAATAATCCAAAAAACATTAAATATATTTCCAATATCCATATACAGTAAATATATTTAAACACATTATATACTTGTATATATTATATAAAGCAAATGGCAATTTAAATATTATACTTAACTAGATTAATTAATACCTATATATTTTATATAAAAATAATTTTAAAAACGTTTTACTTAATTAAATTATTACAGTTAAAGACTTTAATTAACCATAAATATGACTAAGAAACATTTTTTTTATATTATATTATTCAAATTAAATTAAAAAAATAAAAGTACATATACCACTCCTATGCCTATTAATTATATCTGTAGGAACTATATTATTAAATTGGTTAAAAAACTATAAAATTTATCAATTTTTTATTCTGATTATTTTTCAATTAAGAATTCACTTGATCTCAATGATATAATTAACATTATATCCGGAATGTAGTAAAAGTAACTAATGAAAAAATTTATATAAATACCGTGTATAATAAATTTAAAACTGTAAAAAAAAATTTTAATCGAAATTCTGATTAAGATTAGTTCAAGTCTTTATTGAAATATAATTAATAAAGTGTCCGAGTGTAGATAATGTAAGATAATGCATGCATTTTTATAAAGTATTTATATTTAAATAAGAATGTATACAAAAAAAAGTAAGCGCCTTTTTCAATAACTATATATTATAAATATTGCATATTATAGAGAATGTTTAATATTAATAAGCTGAATTTTTTAGTCGATATCGGAATCTCGGTCAGATTTTGGGAATTTAACTTTTTTTTCAAAAAAACTATATTCCGATCTTTTTTTGCAAAAGATTCTTCAAGATGCATTCCATTCGTAGAAAGTAGTATCAGGTTTTAAAAAAAACCATAGTTATACGATGAAATCTATAATACAAAAATTACGAAAGCTAAAGGGTTTATTTTCATCAGAATTCATAATAGCTAAGCTATTGAATTATAAAAAAGCTTTTAAATTCGATTTCCAAAGAAAAGATTCGATGGGTTAGTGGATAAGCATTTGGCTTACTTACCAAGGCGCGCGGGAACGATTCCTGTACGGATCATGAATTTTTAAATGTACAAAACAAAAATAATTGAAAAATAATTTTTCTTAACAAATCACCATGGTGACCAAATATATATAGTAAAATATAAAATATATGATATAAACAAATTAAATAATATTGTAATTATAAATAATTAGAAAATATTAAAAAAAAACACCACACATTCCACTTAGGAAGCAGTGGAAAAATGATATTTATGTATCAGATATCTTCAATTTAATTAATAAATAATTTCGAAGTTCATAATACTGAATTGCTTAATTTTTCCAAAAGTTCTCCGAGAGAATAATTACAATTAGGATATATAAAAAATTTAATTAGTTGTCTTAGATATATCATATCTTTTATAAAATAAAAAAAAAATTAAAAATTTAAATTTTCTTATTAAAATTAATTTTAATATTATATTTCCGAAATATAAAATTCCATAACAAATTTCTGTATTACTTTTAATCAGAGATAATTTCTAAAGACAAAAAAATTTTAAAACAATATTTTAGAAAATTATATCAAAAACTCTGTATATAAGATTATTCTTATGCCAAGTAAAAATACGCAACTTTCATATTCTTATTATTATTAAATCACAAAATTATTTCTTTTACATCTTTTTTCACATTTTTGAAAAAATTTTGAAACACAAGTGCACAAATTAGTTTCACTTTGTCCCTCTATCCGTTCGTATGTTTCAACAGTTTTACACCTGTTTCAAATAAAGAAAAGAAATCTAAACTACATGTATAGGTTCATTAAAGACTTTTTTTTCTATCCCCACCCCTAACGAAGTTGCAAGCCCCAAACATCCAAAATATGTTCTCCTTTTAAATTGTCAAAATAATGGTTCAATCCAACGCTAGAGAAATTCTCAGTAAGTTATACTAGTGCCGGTCTACCTAGAGTCAGGCATAAACAACTCCAAATAATTTTTGATCAGACAAATGCTTATATATAATAAATTATCAACATCATCTGTGAGTTATAATAAATAGATCGAAAATTGTTTTAAATTAATTTAAACAGTGTATTTTGTTTGCTTTATAATATTATTTTTATAATTTGATCGCTGGTGTTAGAATGTAAGCATGTCTATATGCGTTCGCCAATAAATGAAGTTATATTTCATATATTAATTTTGTAAATTCTTAAAGGTGGAATACACTTAACTTATATGTGACAGTTGACAGTTTGTATTACGGTTCTTATGTGACAGTTTGTTTTACGGTTTTTCAATATATTATAAACTAGTATTCAATACACTCTTTACCCAAAAAACCTTATGTATTATGGAAAATTGTTTAATTTGGAAAATGTGCTTTTTTAAAAACCCTTAATTTTTTCATGACTTGGTTTTGATTTTCTTGTTAAATCACCATTATTGTCTTCACCTTGATTACCTGTACTTTATCGGAAAAATATATTAAAAAAAAAAAAAAACAGTGCGTTGGTTACATATTTCCGTCTTATGAAAAAAGTAAAAAAAAAAAAACAAAAGTCATAAGACAAAAGACAACCACAAGCAAAAACAAAGCAACGCAAAACAAATCATAATCTCAGTTAAATCTTTTTTTTTTTTTGTTCATGTTTAAATATAAAAAAAAATAAAACAATTTTATAAGTATTTATTTTTTTAACGAGATCTTTTTGTAACGATTACAATCTGTTTTTTTTTTATTTTAAAATTTTTGAACAATTGTTTTGGTTTTCAACTTTACCTTTAAAAAAAATCAAAAAAAACAAAAAAAATTTAACCTAAAACTTAACTTTTAAAATATTTTCGCAATAAACAGACTTTTTAGATACAAAATTTGTGATATGTTCTTTTGCTGCTCATATAGTGAACAATTTTTTTTTATTTTTTTATGACAATTTAAAATTTTTTTTTTTTAATAAACAAAAGTAAAATAATAAAAAATAAAAATGCAATTATACGAGGGTGGATTAATGCAGTCCGTTGTCTCCTACAAGTTCCAGTAAAAAGAAAATAAAAATGTAACAATTCACAGTGTATACATATTCAAAATCATATATTTATATACCTACATATTTATCTACATATGTATATATAAGCCTTAAAGTCGATATACTAAAAATCAACTTATATTTTTTTTTCATCAGAACTAAAAAAAAACAAAAAAACTGAGCAGAAAAATAAAAAAAAAAATATGCAATCCCGTCTAATAAACTCAATGTGATCTCGCGTTTATTTTTTCTGCTGCTGCTTTTTTTTTTACTTTTTTTTTTATTGTTATGCACTCTTATCAAGGACAAATTCACCTGTACCAGCATAACCAAATATACCTATAATGAATTCCAATTTCAATATAAGAAAAACAAAGAAAAAAAAATAAACAAAAAGGTATAAATATAACAACAGGTAAACCGGTTGGATAGTTTATGGATCGTTATTAGTTTAGTTTGTTGGCCGGTTAGTTGGTTCAACAAATAATTTTCTGACTACTACAGCTAGTTTATACTATTCTTATATTTATTATTATTTAACTACATTTCATTTTCATAACAAAGAATTTTATATATATCTATATATGTATATATATATAAATATATATATATATATATACGGCGCTATGAAATGAATTCCTGTGAAATAGGGCTAATTTTCATTACGGCAATTTACTGGGCAAAAGTTAGAGCATAGGCAGAAGATACAAAAATACTATTTGTGCGACAAAGAAAAAACGATAAATTACTGGGAGAAACATCCATATTCCTTGGAGAGTCATCCATAATCCTTAGACAAGTATTGAGAGAGTGCCATAATCCTTGGCAAAAAGATGTTCTCTTAGGTCTTTTTCCTATAAAGTTGCTACTACATACAAAAAAAAAGTGTATTCTACACAAAAATTTTTTGCATACTATTACATATTTTTATGGATACATGACATTTGAATTTTGTAAACAAACAAGAGAATGTAAACAAAGAAAAAAAACATTTTATATTATGGTTTGATGAACGAATTTTTATTTAAAATTATTTGAAATTGATTAAAATTTTATCATTTATTTTAAATTAATAAAATTTTAACTTTAAATTGAAAAATTCGCGAAATATAAATTTAAAAATTAAAAAATAAGGTTATGTAATTTTTTTTTGTCAAAAGATATAAAAAAATTTTAATATAAATTTAATCATTTTACTCTTTCTCTCCTATTGAGAGTATACTATATACCTCTCTTTCTAAAGTCAAGAATACTGGGCAAAATTTTCTCATGAAAACCTGCCTATAAAGGTTCAGGGTTGTTATTTCTCATTTTTATTTCTCTTTCAATTTAACTTTCCAAATTTTGAGAAATAAAGCCTCTGGATCATGTTTTTTCAAGATTTCGAAGATTGAATTGAAATAACAGCCCGAAGTCTTATTTCTTATACCTTTCGCATAATAAAAATTTTAAATTAGAAATAATTTTATATATTTGGCGAGATTCTGAATTAGCTCATATTTTAAAGTTGGATTTGAAATTCTGGAAAAGTGTATTCTGTATTCTGTTTTTGAATCTAACTCTATTATCCTTTCAAAATATTACCAACATATGAGAACTAACTTCCCGGGGACTTATTTCTCAACAGATCGAAGATTAGACTGAAAGAGAAATAACCCTTCCGGAACTAATTTCTCATATCTGGTAATTTTTATATGTACTATCTAATTAAGTTTAAGAAGAACATTAATATCCATCTTCATGACTTTCCTTTAATTGAATTCCTTTATCTATCATAATCCCAATTCCTAATCCTAGCCATAATTTCCTTCCCAATCCCGATCCTTAAAACCGAACAATACATATGTATTTTAGGTCCAAACAAGTTTTGTTTTTAAAAAAGGGGGTGGTTTTAGTTGGTTAAAGTTCAACACTGCCCAGATGAACCGTACAGTGATTCTGGGCGGCTTTCAATGCTTTCCATCAACCCTCGCAAAAAAAACAAAAAAAAATCTTTTGGCCTATTTTTAATTTATTAAGAGGTTTTAAAATAAGGACCTGATAATGAGGCTTATATTAAACAACCTTACTTTGCAGGTTCTTATTTCAAGGCACCATTACACATTATTAAAAATATATTACATACATATATTGTTTTTTGAAATTGGTTAACGTAATAGTAATAACATTTTAACCAGACCATCTTTTTCCATATGTCGCATTTCATCCTACGTTTTTATTTTTAAGGTTCCCCAATAATAATAACAATAATCAGAATAATAACAATTCAAGAAAAAAAAAATAATAAATATCTCAAGTACATAAGATACAGGTACTTTATAGAATATTACTTGTGAATATTTTAAATTTAACAAGAGAAATATTTAAAAAAAACTAAAAAGAACTCCAAGTAAAAAATAATTCAGAAATTAAGTAAAAAAAAAAGAAAACCGAACCAAGTATTCTCTGTCCTTTTTTAAATTCTAAATATATTCACAGACATACAAAAAAAATAAGAGAAAAATAAAATCTAAAAAAAAAAAAACAATCAATTCGAACCCGCAGAGTTGCACTGACAAGTGTATTTTCTTATATTCAGACGAATTTTTCGAAAAAAAATTTCTTCCCCGTCATACCGCTTAACCCATCACCTGATCACAAACAAAAAAACAAAACTAACAACAGTGATTCTGATGAAATTGAAAATAAAAAAAAAATATATTCATAATACCGCATCTTAAATTGTATTACTGCGCGCCTTAAAAAAATATGACCGCGCATTTAAAAAAAAAAAACCAAAAAAATAAAATTCAGTAAAGATGCGTACAAGAAAAGCTATAAAAAAAATAAATAACAAATCTTATATTCCTCCTTCACATCTACTCTACCCTTTGGGCATCCTTTTTGTTTTTAGCACATTTTCAAAAAATTTTAAAACATATGTCTACATAGTTTCACTTTGTCTGTCCGCCTTTCCATTCGGGTATTTACAAAACTTAAATACAGTTTTAAAGAAGCAAAAGAAGTTTTAACTGCGAGTAGTTATTGCAAAAAAATTAATTTCATGAATAAATCTTTTTTTGTAGCCCCACTTGTTTGGAAGCTAAATCTCCAAGTTCGGAAAAGCCCTACATTTTACTACTTACAACAAAATTTCTATAAGGTAAATTTTCAATATTGAAACGGTGAAAGAAAGCAGGTTTGTAAAAAGCTCAAATTTCGACTCAACTCATCGCTAACTCAAAATTTGAGTCCGCTCAATATTAGAGTCCCCTCAACATTTGAGTCCGCTCAACATTTGAGTTCACTCAATTTGTGAGCAAATGTGTATCGCTCATAGTATGAGCAGACTCATCATTTCATCATTTCATCATTTGAGTTGAGCTATTAGTTGAGTTTGGCATCTGAGTCCGCTTATTTACAACCCTGAAAGAAAGTTTCCGAATTTTTTTCGAAAGCTGTTTTACTTTAATAGTTAATATATAGGGTGACCATATCCTTGAAAATCAGTACAAGTTTCAGAGACTTTCGACAAAAATTTGGAATCTTCTATATTCAAGAGATATTAGGACTTAAAAATTTTCTGATTTTTAAAAACTAGTAACATAAGCACCTGTAACATGAAATACCCCTATTCCAATGTTAATGTTGAAGCTCTGAAGTAAACAGGTTTTGTATATTATAAAACTTGTATATTATATATATAGGGTTTATATTTTAACGATATATCTCCAAAACTATTGGTCCTATAAAGACACGATAATTAATTTTGCCGATTCCGGATCGTGGGATATACGAAATTATTTACAAGATATATATTTCGTTATTATTCTTAATATATAATGAATTGATTAAATAAATAAATTATAACATTATTAATTAAATTATACGGAAATAAATTGTATGGATTTTAAAACAAATAATGGCAAAGAGGAAAATGGTAAAAAGGGGGGCTCATCGTAGAGTGAACATCTGGCGGCTAGCCAAGAGACGATAATTTGAAAGAAAATTCATTCGCAGGACATTTATATTTTGTATCCAAAAAACAGTATGAAATATTCTGCAGTTCTGGAAATGTGCTTTTTTAAAATCCCTTAGCTTTTTTAATCACTTGGTTTGCTTTAAGATTTTGATCTTGAACATAATGAAAGATTAAAAAAAAAAAAATTATCACAGAAATAAGAACAAGACATCGTTTCACTTCAGTTGTATATCTTTTGAGAAATGCCTAGAAGCCTTTTTGTGAGAAAAAAAAAAAAAAATGCCGAAAAACATAGTCATTGCCGCTTTTATCCAACACCTTCATTTAACATTAATGTATTAACATTATTTTTTCTTTTTGTCCCTGATTCTTATATTTTTCCAATTCTTTTCTTCTTTGATTCATTCCAGACTGCATTTTCGAACACAGAACAAAAGACACAAAAAATGAAAAAATTCTTTTCAGGATTTCAAAAAAAAAAAAAACAAAATCAACCTGTATAATAAAGTTTTTGTGTATATATATATATATATATATAGATGAGATGTTTAAGCTTTACAAAATAAATGTGGGCTTTAAATTTCATAATTTGTGTTTTGTTGTTGTGGTTGTTTTGTTCCTTTTATAATGTTAATCTCTTTAGAATCATAAAAACTGACTAAATAGTTTTGTTTTTTTTTTTTTTTTTTTTTTTGGAGGCAAAATTATTAAAGCGCAATGTGTGTGGTTTATTTGAATTTAAGATGTGGGATATATTATCCCCATTATGAAACCAAACATTATCAAATTAAATTCAAAATTTCATAATTTCATTGAAAATTTCCTGTGATATTTATAATTGGATTCTAAAGTCAATATGTTGTAAATTTTATAATGATTAATTAGGGAAGTTCAGGTGATATGATGATTGTCGCACTTTTCGAAATTATAATAAATGAAAACTGAAGAACTTTCATTATTTAACTATTGAAACTATTGAAGCGAAGAATTTTTTCATCAAAATCTTTATCACTATGGTAACAGATTAGTATACGAATTTTTAAATCAACGGTAACACTGCAGTAAAGCTTTTTGCACCAAACTGCTTCCATTGCTCTGATCTGGGAGTAGAGTATAATTTTAAACTATACTTTCATCCCAAAAAATTAACATATATTATTAAATCAAAGAAAGATTCATTCTTATCTAAGTCTGTTGATTCAGTATCCCAGTCAATGCAGAATCATCTTCTACAACCTAATCTGCGATGTCGTCTAATAGGCCGCACGTGCAAGATATTGTAGTTTTTGAAGGAGGATAGTATACATATCATTACACCTAGGCTGCTTGAACATCTATGACATTTTGTTTTTATTAATTTATAAGTTTTATTAATTATTTTGTTTAAATCAATCTGCTTAAAATTAAATACATTTATCTATTTGGTCACCAAGGAGATTTTGTAAAAGAAAGAATTTGTGTTTTTAAATTTTCTTTCTAATTATAATTTAGGATTTTTACGAGAATCAAGGAAACTTACACTCCTCGATAAGGTTAATTACCAATGTTAATATCCAGTTCACAATCGAGGCCCCTAAATCCCGTATTACTGAAGAAATCTATCAGACTAATTAAGTCAGGAAAATTTTTAATTCATTTTATAACGGTTCATCCAATTTACCAGCCTCGGCTATCCAGTTTCTTTTAATCTAGGGGATTCGGAATCGAATTCCACTAATGACGCAAACAAATTCTACTAACGCATAGACTCCAAAACCATACATATTGCAAGTTTTACTGAATTCCACCATATTAGAAGACGCGTGCCAAGAGTTGAATGATTATTAAACCGTTAGCTCAATTTTCATTAAAAAAGTTATTTTCTAATTAATATATCGTGTTCCAACATTTAATCCTCATTAAACTTTACTCAACCTTCTATCAAAACAAAACTATTTTATGATTAATTATATAATATGTTTAACTCCATATTATATTCTCCAAGAATTTAAAAACTCATTAAAAATCCTTACGTCACACAAGAGAATCAATATAGAAATAAACTATTCAAAAACCGATTATCTTTAAATATTCCTATAAAAATAGGTTCATAAAAGTGTCACTAACAGCTAATCAAAAACTACAAAAAAACCAAAATAATAATATAAATGAAATTATGATGCGGGAATCAGGTGCTCATTTAACACAATATCATGATCATCATTGGTGAGGATCGTATTTCGATATACCAAAAAAAAATAAAAACAAAAATTGAAAAAACGATTATAAAATGTAACCATATAAACAATTTTAAATTGGTACACCTATAAATAGAATATAGAGATATCCAACTGTTGTTATTTTATTTTATTTGTATACATATACATATTTATATTCTTATTAAAAAAAAATGTAGAGTTAATAATCAATAACAGCGATCGGTCAGAAATGCCTATAGATACATTAATTGATATGAAAAATATTATATACATATACCATAAAATATTGGTGACCACCATAGTGAGATTACAAACGATGAACAATAAAAATAAATGAAACCATTGGCGACATAATAATATAGAAAATATTGTACATATTAATATGGTATCATATAATATAACAATTCAATATTGTGTCATAGTTTCATATATGTATATAGTAAGTAGATAAGACATACGGTATTTAATCGAGACGCATGACAATAATGATGGTGACTGTGACCGGTGACACTCTTTGAATTTTTTTCTGATATAGTTGTAAGTACGATATATTTATATATGTATTCAAATTAAGTTTCTAGGTGGCCTGCTTAGTTTTTTTCTTTTCCGAAATACAAAGTAAGAATGTTTATAATATTAATTTTTGATCTTAAGTATATTATAAAAGTATTTTAATACAAAAGTAAATGTATTCTTTTTGAATATTCCTCAAGAAATTCCAATTTCAATTGGAGCAAAATTAGTTTTTAAATTTCTTTGTTTTAAATTGTGTCTGTCCTGGTGAATTGAGAAAATTAGTATGCCTTTGTTAATACGTTCTTAAAAATGTTCAATTTCCTTGCTTTCTCAACAGCATACATAAACCGTGCCAAGCAAACGCATATTAAAATAATATAAACCTTTCAGAATAAAGTCCTACGTAACAAAGTAAGTGCAACAAGTTGCGTTGTTCCTGGTATGTACGTAATAGGGATGTTCATAGAGATTTACAGGTTCCCAAAATTATAGATGAAATAAGAAGATATTATAAGGTATAAAGCTCGTCTAGAAGGGCATATAAGTATTGAAGCTGCTTAGTTAATAAATAATCAGATTATTACAGAAAAGCTTAAAAGAAAAAGACCTTTAGATAATATAATATAAAGTACAAATTTCCTTAGGGAAAGTACACAAAACCTATGATCAAACCAAAGATAGCAAAAAATTAATGGTTAGTCAGTTCTACTAGTTTTAATAACCTAAGGATGTGGTTTAGCTCGGTAAGAATGCGGTATACTCTTATGCTACGGGACAGTTTGTATCTTTCGAAGATTCCCACCAATCCACGTATAAAGCAAAAAAATCTCAAAAGCTTTCAACGCTAAATATTTGCTCCAAAAACGTCTTTATGCGCCAATAAAATTAAATAGATGAAAAAATAATTAACAGAGCAGCTGTTAAGCAAATATTTGCGCTGACTAAGTCTTTATTCGTTATCTAGATCGTTTTAAACAAAAAACCAAATCCATCTTAACTTATTTACTTATCAAGTTTAGGCTCTTTAATTTATGTATCTACAATTGATACTTCAGATGGGTTAAAAATTAATTCCATCATTTCCAAGTAATTCTACAGCACTGTTTAAAGCAAATTTAATATGACATTCGATTTACTGACAATGTCTTAATTTAGGCCAGGGCTATAAATTTTTTAAATATTCGTTTACTTTTAACGCCTTTGACTAAGGTCTGGCTTTAGACTTTTAGTTTTCGAATTGTTTTATTAACTTGTAGCTCGAATTACTATCTTACGTGCGACTTCACAATCTTTCTATTAATGTTGCTAAGCCATTATAATATCCCATAATTTCAGCAGTTCAGTTTAAACCGTTAATTTTACTGCAATTCTGATAACGATATTATTATTAATATCCCATATTTTTTTTATAATAATATAATAACATAAATATTTGTATATTATTATTTTTAACACTTTTATCTCAATTTAAGACCCAATATATTTTTATGATTATGACTTTATAGCATTTTAGAGAAGCTATATTGATTTCCAATTACACGAATAAAATTTTGTATATTAATAAAAAATAAAAGACAAAGAAAGCAACAAAACCAAAAAAAAAAAAAAGAAACAGAAATAGAAACAAAATACAAAAATTATATTTCTTATTAAAATTTCATCTTATTTCACCTTTTTTTTATTTTGATAACTTTTAATGTGAGAAATATATTTTAATTTAAAATCGAATTGATTATTGGTTTGTTTTTTTGGAGTTGGTTTTTGGTGACTGATGAAAAATGGCTTTGGGTGGGCCAAAGCTAAAAATCAATGAATCCAATGGAAATTGGAGATATAAGAAACAAAGAGGAAGAAAGAAAGAAAGAAAGAAAAAAAAAATAAAAACAACACTTAAGACAAAATATCTTAAATTTTATTAAAATTGATTGGACTTTAATAGTTATTATTATTAGTTTGTCGTATGGATACAATGTGATATTAAATAAACAATAAGCTTAAAAATTCAGATATAAAAAACAAATAATTAAAATACTAAATCAAGAAATAAAAAACAGACAAAACTTATACCAAATCTGGTTGGTTTTTTTTTAATGATGCACATTATTACAAATTTATAATTTTTGTGAATATTTAATGTTTTCTTTTTTAATGGCGTTTTTTTTTTTGATAATAATGAAGTGAATGTTGCAAGTTGCAAACATTTATTACCACCATAATATTGAAGGCACATATTTATTGAATATTGAAATTTTAAAGTAATTTAGTATTAAATTTAGTATGTATAAAATAATGAATAAAATTAATGCAGATAAGTTGAAAATTTTTTTTTTTTTGGGAGTTTTAAAATTAAGAAAAAACTTTTTTTCATCATTATTTTCCTGAAAAAGTTTTTGTTACAATCAAATATATAAACATATTGGGATTCGACCGATGGCCTAGTGGTAAGGACGTCGGCCTTTCAATCGAAAGATCTGATGAAATTAATTTTTTCTTTATTTATTTTAAAAATTAAACATTTTTTTAAGGCATTTTAATTGGTTTTGAATATTATTGAATTTAAATGGCCTCCACGCCCAGTGATGCAAGTACGGCATCTTATCAAAAAGTTGTTCATTACTGTTTGTAGAGTATCAGCGGGAATTGCCTCAATTACCGTTTGAATTGACTGTTTTAAAGCGTTCAAATTTGTTGGTTTGTTTTGTTAACTTCTGGTTTGCAATAACCCCATAAGAAAAAATCAGGTGCAGTAAGGTCAGGAGGCCAACGGAATGTGGAGATTCTTGAAATCAGTTTATTGAGGAATTTTTTCTGCAATTCTGTCATAACTGGCCCGGCTATGTGTGCAGTTGCACCATTTTTTTGAAACCAAACAGAGTTGAAAGGAATTCTCTTTTGGCTTAGTTCTGAATAGAAAAACTCTCTTAACATGTTTAAGTAACGGTCTCCAGTGACCGTAACAGTAACACCGTCTTCTTCAAAAAAAAGATGCCCGTCAGTGTACCTTGATGAAACTGCACACCATACTGTGACGCGAAGTGGATGCAATTCCATCTCATGGAGTATCTGTGGGTTTTTTTTCTTTTTATATAGTTTTGTTTATTAACATTGCCATTTAAGTCAAAATGGGCCTCTTTAGACATAAAAATGCAGTTTAGGATGTTTTCGTCCTGTTCCACCATTTCTATCGTTTTTTGGCAAATTTGCAAGCGAATCGGCAAGTCTCCTGGGTTTAGTTTACTTGTTAGTTGGAATTTATATGGAAATAAGTTCAAATTTCTGTAAGAAAAAAAAAGAAATGGAGAAGATTACTCAAACAAAAAAATATTTATTGCCATTTATTTTGGGAGCAGCTTTCATAAGCCACCCTATAGTATAAAAGCCGAATTGCATAAAAGTATAAATATAATAGTATAAAGGCCACACTTGAAGGGCTGATCCACTTGCTTATCACATTCATGAAATAAAAGATTGTATAAAAATAAATAATAAAAAAAAAGTGAAATTGTTTAACGTAACCATCTGAGTATCCTTTACCTTTAAAATAGTTTAAAAGTACTTTGTAGGGAAGTGAGAAATTTTTACTTTGGATTAAACTGTGAGCCCCTTCTACTTTCGTTCATTTTACTCCTTCCAGTGGCTAATATATAAAATTATTACAATGTCTTTTTAGATTATAATTATAAATTTATTCTTTTGAAAATTGCGTTTAGTTTTAAACAAATTTGTTTGAAATTCTGAACTATACCTCAACTGTATATACACGTTTGTAAAACCTTCCAACATGTTTTAAGATTGTAGTGTCGAAAGTAATTGGGGTTTTTTGCAAGTCTTTCATTTAAGCGTTCTAGTTTCGTTTTTTAAACTAACAAAGATTAGGGAAACAACTGATCTTCTTTTTATAGCTTATTTTGCTGCTCTTTTAAATTTGGTAACACATTTGTACTATATGTGGTTTCGAATTCCTACGATTTAAAAAAAAAATTATTATAGAAGCCGACATATTTTAAAATTAGTTGCAATCCTTAACTAAAATAAAAAGTGTTTTTCTTACTTCACATATTATAGGTTGCCTCCAAAGCTCTCCTTTTGTGAAAAAAAATTATAACTTGAGCCTACCTATGCTGCGGAAGCAGTTTAATGTCTATTCTTCTAGTCAGACTGTAAAAGACATTTTTAGAGTTCGTCCCAGCGTTACACTTGAAATTTTGCATTTTGAGAGAAGCCTGACACCACCAACGTGCATAGATAATCTTTAAAAAAAACAAGTGAAGAAACAGTCAGTCGGTGCAACCGACTTAGAAATACCCTACACCTATTTGGTTCAAATTTAAGGACATATTCATAAGTCATTTTAACACTATAAAAGCTGTTATTAATTTGATCGTAAGACATAGCTAACCAAATTAACTTTATAATACTAAAAACATTTTCTAATTACACTATCTATTAAAAAATATTACAAAATCTTACTAATTTATCTATTTAAAAATATTAAAAAACAAACAAACTTGAAATGAATGAAAATATATTTATTCCAATTCAATTACAAAATGAAAAAATTCTAATTGTTAAATTTTGTGATAAAAAGATAATCAAAGCATAATATATTTAATAATCCAAATTTTTAAAAATTGCAATTATTTTAAATGGTTAGTTTATATACCTAATAGAAAAGCTTATAAACGCAAAATATGCAATAAATGTACTTCTAAAATACAATTACAAATTTTGAACTTTTCATATAATTCATTTAAATATTCAAATAAATTTTACATAAATGCAGCAAGTACCTTTGAACATAGCTGAACCACTACAATTTAGTCCAGATTTCGGAGACACATAGGACATAGGAAATATATTCTTTGGCTTTGAAATTAAACTCGACCAGAACCATTTCGCATGGTACTTTCATTACTAGTAATCTAGAGTTTAAATTTCATCAAAATACCGGCATTATTTTTTGAGTTATGGTGTTTTTAAGATATATGTTTTTTAGTCCTTGAACTTGTCAAGGGTTCCAGAACCCGAAACCATGGTACGATTTCGCCGATATGCAGTCCCGTCATACTTTCAATACTAGTTAACCCTTGTATACAATTGGAACGTTCTATCTTAATTTTAAGTTACTAGTTTTATTAATTTCGATGATAAGCTTTTACACATTTGGGGGTCTTAGAGAGGTCCTGAACCACCACTCCAAATGATCCCAAATTAGGGGGGCACGGAAGAAATAGTAAGGAACACCCTGGGCCAAATTTGAAGCTTCTACATTTTTTTCAAGTTACTATTTTTGTTAATTTCGAAAATATGCTTTAAGGTCCTCGGATCTGAGTGGCTGGTCCCCGACCCCCTAGTCCAATGGGGCTCAAATTTCAAAGACACTTACGCAATAGGAAGGGACACCCTGATACCAAATTTGGAGGTTATATCTTCATTGGTTTCGGAATTACGCTAGTTTGGCCTAAATTCGATCAAAAAGTTCTCAGTTCCGAACCCATTGTCCAGTCCTCACCGTACGTAGTTACCGTCGTAGTTTCATTACCAATAACCTACAGCACAAATTTCATGAAGATAGACTCATTAGTTGTTGAGTTATCGTGATTTTTAATATATGTTCGTTATCCCTGACACCGACTAAAAGGTCCAGAGTCCGAACCCATGGGCTGATTTTGCCCTTATACAGCCCGCGCTTTACTTATAGTACTAGTTAACCCTTGTACACAATTTGAACGGTCTATCTTAATTTTAAGTAACTATTTTTAGTAATTTCGATTATAAGCTTTTAAAACTTGGGAGGTCTGAGAGGGGTACTGAACCACCTCTCCAATTGATCCCAAATTAAGGGAACACGCAAGAGATAGTAAAGAACACCCTTGTGGCAAATTGGAAGCTTCTACATTTTTTCAAGTTGTTATCTTTATTAATTTTAAAGATATGCTTTAAGGTCTTCGGAAATGTGTGGCTGGTCCCCGACCCACTACTCCAATGGGGCCCAAATTCCCAAAACACTTAGGAAATAGGAAGGGACACCCTGATACCAAATTTGGAGGTTCCATCTTCATTGGTTTCGGAATTATGCTCGTTTGGCCTAAATTTGATCAAAAAGTTCTAGGTTCCGAACCCATGGTCCAATCCCGACCTTACGCAATCCCCGAAGTAGTTTCATTACTAGTAACCTACAGCACAAATTTGATGAAGATAGCGTCATTAGTTGTTGAGTTATCGTGATTTTTTATATATGTGCGTTAGCCCTTCGATCGATTAAAAGGTCCAAAATCCGAACCCATGGGCCGATTTCGCCCATATGCAATCCCCGCCGTACTTTCAGTCCTAGTAATCTACAGTTAAAATTTCATCAAGATAGCTCCATTATTTTTTGAGTTATCGTGCCTACGGACGGACGGACGGACGGACGGACGGACGGACGGACGGACGGACTGACGGACGGACGGACGGACATGGCTATATCGACTAAGGCGGTCACGCTGATCACAAATATATATACTTTTCCATATCTACCTCGCTTCCTTTAGGTGGTTACAAACACCATACCAAAGTTAATATACCCCTTTACCTATTCTATAGGTGTAGGGTATAAAAAAAACGTAATAGAGCTAAAATTTACTTTATCCTGTTTGAACTTACTTAAAAATAACTTTTGTGCATATTTTTCAACTTGTAAATATCCGAATAAAAAATTTACATATTTTTGTTTTAATAAATCCTTAAAAATTTTTAAATTTAATTTTAGGTCAGCAATTTGTATTTTAATATTATTTCTTTCTCTCTTCTTATTATCTCTTTATTTTCGTTGGAATCGAATTGTTTATTATTATGAAAATGCATATTTTTTAATTTTTTTTTATTTTTTTGAGTACCATATCAATTGATTTATTTGAAAACATTTAAATCCATTAAGAATTTTTATGTAATTTAAATTTCATGTAAATCATCACATAAAAAAAAAAATAAAATAAAAAAAACTAAAAAACTAAATTAAAAAAAAATTTTGAAAGTTTTTCTTGGGAGTAAAAATGTTTTCCTATTGAAAATTTACAATATCGTTTCCATTATAGGCTTGAAGCAATCATGAAACCATTTAAAAAAAAAAGCATTGTTACATTCTTTACAACTTTGTTCATTTTATTTGCTTATATAGTTTTTTTTTCTCTTTCTAAGTAATGTGTTAGACTTTCTATTCTTTCTAAAATTGTCCAGATACATCACTGTAAAGTTAAGAAAATACCACAAAAAAAGTATTTTAATAACTTTAAAAATAAAGTTAGGTCTGGTAACTTTACGAAATTTTAAAAGAACTGATACTCCAGTTTCACTTTTATTTTAAAGAAAGGCTTTTAAACTAAACAATTAATTGGTGAGGTTGATATAGTAACAGTCGCATTATGCAGCAAAGGTTTTTGCAAAAATCCGATATCTCGACTTACAGAAGAATTAATTAATTGATAGGATACATATATCAACTATCTTCGCTTAAAGCAAATAAAATTTAGTAGGCAATATTTAGAAGGATTTTGCAGAATATTTCAATCAAAAACTTTTTAAAAGCTTTATAGAATTTTAAAGGTAATGGACAGATTTTGATTTTACTAAGTTGACTTTTTTTACCTCATGAACCAAGTCAGTGCACAAACTTAAGAAACGTTTGTCAAATTACTTTGACATGTGTCAAAGAATTTATTTCTAAACAACACTTAAAAATTTATAAATATTATTTTATATGTTGTAATGGAATTAAAATAATTATTGGATTTTGAAGTAAATATCTATTGAAAACTAAAAATAGCTTTTGAACAATATTAACTGTAAGAACTGTCAAAGTCAACAAAGTGAAGTATTAGTATATATGTATAGTATTTATCAGTTCATTTTTTTTCCTTTTTCCACTCCTTTAGGGAGTACAAGGCATTCATCAAATATATTAATACTAAGCTTCAGTTTCTTTAATCGTTATATTAATTTAGCCATTTATTACTCAAGTGCAGCTATTGTATAAAATTATGAACATAAAAATGTTAATTTTGTGCGCCATACATAAGAGTTATTTATATATTTATATTAAATCTTATCTTATATTACACTATAATTATACAATTTTACGATATTTTTCAATTAGATAAGATCTGGCAGAAGTTTGAAACCGAGACTTTCCACATTAGAGACGCTATCTTTACCACTACGCCATTGGGCAGATATGTCAATTCTTTACTACAATCCTTTAGATTATTTTGAATATTTTGTACCTATTGTCAAAGTTTTCATAGGAAGTACCTAAAGGAAACAAAGCAAGCCTTGGACTATCACCTTTAGCATTCCACAATAAAGTCGAAGCATTTAGCGTTATCATCTTAAGAATTGGTTGACAGTTTTTGATCTGTATGACTTGCGAGCTTGTTAAATACTATTTTAATTCCTCTCTAATTTTCTGTTCAAAATATTTTTCACAAGTTGTAATGCTTCGCATCGTTAATCCTATGAGGTTTTTGTAATGCTTTAAATAACAAAGACATAAAGGGACATTTTAAATGTCATATAGTTATACAGTAAACCAAATTAATTATAGTAAGAAAACTTTCATATTTTCTTAAATTTCATTTATAAATGTTACCAATTTAACACAATTGTCAATTCAACTGTACATTACAAAACTTTCGTACGGAAAAACAAATTCATAATACCAATACAAGAATTTTAATTGCAACAGGTTTAAATTCCTCTATATTTAGCATTTTGTTTTTGTTTAATGAATTACCGGCATTTGCAAAAACATTTTAATAAACACCATCAAATTTTTTTTTTTTTTTTTAAACTGTCGTTTCATGTGTTTTATAGTTTTTTTTTATACTAATTTTTATATTTAACTTACATTACTTTCATAGATTTTCTATTTAATTTTATTTTATTTTAAACTTTTTCTTATTAACAAAAAAAAAAAAAACAAAAAGTAAAAAAAAATCCAAAACAAAATAGCTCTTTAACAATATTTGGTATTGTACACCGAACTAATTCTAATCAATTTAAACAAAGTTACAATAATAGTTAAAAAAAAAAAAAAAGAAAACAAATAAACATGAGATTCAAAATAAGGAGCAGAACAAATATATATATATATTTTTTTAAGAAAATTTACCGCCATTATATAGTTTAAAACTTAAGAAAAATTGTTTGGATAATATTTTTAACTAGATGCAATCACCACCTTCACTTCTGCTCCTGCTTCTAATATATATATATATATATATACTATATAATTCCGTCATTAATGCTTTTATCATCACCCGGTACCACCACAAATTGCCGCTTTTAGTTAAAGTTGTCAAAACATCTTGTAAGGCAAATCTTTCATTGGAAAATGCACTTTACTTTTGAGTATATCCCATTTTTAATAAAAAAAAAAAAGAAAAAAAAAAAAAAAATAGTTTTTAAAAGCCGACAAGTTTTTTTTTTATTTTTAAAGTTTATAAAAAAGGCGAAGATCACAAAAAAATAACAATAAAATTCTCATATCTCTATTTTTAACCACTTTTTTTTTTTTTTGTTCTTTTACCATATTTTTTTTTATTTAAGCATTTTGTTAAATTTATAATGTTCAACATATATTGTGTGCAAGGTGTTTTAACAGGTAAAAAACAACAAAATTGTTTTTTTTTTTTTTTTTTTTCTATTATCGCGGCAAAGCGATTTTTGTTTTTTTCCATTTATGTATCTCATATAATATGTGATATCTGGCAACAACAACAACAACTGAAAGAAAAAAAGCTACAACAATTTTTGCACAATGCAAAAAAAAAAAAATAAAAATTATAGAAAAAAAGTAATGAAAAAAACCAAGTGTTCTTAAAAAAGCACATTTTCAAAATTAAGCAATGTTCCGGAATAAGTTTTGGGTAAACGGGTGTATTATCCGATCCGTGGCGCAGTGGCTAGGTCGTCGCCCTTTTATTTGAAGAATCTCAGATTCAAACCCTGGTCGGATCATATCTAATTAAAAAATATAATTTATATCAATAACAGTTTATATATTCATAATATAAGGTGTATATCTGCCACACCTGAAAGGAATTTGCTGAATCCCTCACTTATCGCATTGTATGTGGTAGGGAACTGTTCATAAATAAATTAATTAATAAATCAAGACACACTTTTTTTCAATCTTGAGAAACCCCAACATATATTTAAGCTACAGGTGTTTTAAAAATGGAAACGTTAAATTTTTGACTTTTTACGGCTCCTACACAGAGGGCCATACTAGTTATTTTTAAAAACACATACTTATTTCTTGATATCTAAGTTTTTCAATTTTAAGTTCCTAACTCAAATCGTTTGGGAAAATATAAGAGGTCAAGAATTTTTCAATAATTGACTATCGAACAATGGCGGTATGGCAACCCTATATTTTTGTGTGATAAGTTCCTAATTCAAACCGTTTAGAAGATATAAGGAGTGAAGAATTTTGTAATAATTGACTGTCGAAAATGACGGTATGGCAACCCTATAAAGTTGTATTGCATGTTCCTAACTCAAATTGAATTGACAAAAATGTTTGAAAGATATAAGAATTCAAGGAATTTGACAAAAATTGACTTTCGAATGATGGTGGTATGGCAACCCTCTTCATTTATGTTACAAATATTTATAAAGCTCATAAAATCAGCTGAATTAATAATAAATTTTATACAACTCTTGTTATAACAATTTAAATTTAGGGCTCTTTCGGAATTTTTGGGGCTGTAACTCCGAAAGGGCGGGGGGCTATAGAAAAAAGATATTCTGTGAAATTAATTTTTCGAAAAACTACAGTTGGAATTTATTTTCTTTATTTCAATCGGTATAAAAATTTTGTAAACACATACGGACGGACGGGCGGACAAAGTGAAATATTTATAAGCACATTTTTTTCAAAATTATTTTAAAATATGTTAAAAAATAATATATCTACTTTAATGGGTAAATTTGAATGTTCACGGGTTCAACAATAAAAAAAAAATTAAATAATATATATATATAAATAAAATAAATAAAATGGTAGCGTCACATTTAACCTCTGATACACTATTTTTAGAGAGGTGATCGTTAGGTTTATTTTTTTTTTTTTTGTAATTTTGTTCCTTGCAGATTTTTATTTTTTTTTTTAATTTGTTTTGGGATCCTACACATACAATTTTTGGATATCACAAGATTTTGCGCCAAAAAACAAAATTATTTTGTGAGAATATTTTAATTCTTATATTTTTTATTTTGTTTATTTCATTTTTTCTAATTTTCATTACCATATTAATTTTTAGGAAAGATTAAGTAAAAGCTTTTTGTAAGGGTATAAATTTTAAGTTCAAAATTGGAATTTAAGTTTATAATATCAAAAAAAAAACATGGCGATTTATATAGTATTCTTATAGCAGAAGTAGAACCTAGTGAGTTTGGTCATTGGTGATTTTGTAATATACCCCATTTTTTTTTTTTTTATATTTTTTCATATGTGTCAGACTTAATCTCATTTCGGATGAAGTTAAGTTATTTTCACAATAATTTTAACTGCGTTCCCCTTGATTCAAATAACTGAAATGAATGACCAGACCAATAAATCGACTACTCAAGTATTCATTAAGCGGTGCATCAAAAAGATATGTATACGCCATCAGGAATTATGTAAGAAAATGAGGAAAAATTTTGGATAATGAAGAAATTTAGATGAGACGGTCACATCTTGCTAAAGCCTAACAAAACCTAAATATATATAATCTTATAAATTGAAGTGTAAGAATAAACATACTAGGTCACTGAGGTAATAAAAACATTGAAAAAAAAAATACAGAACATCAATGCTAATCAAAGGTTAAGGTCAGTGAATAAAACTTGACTATATAATTCAATAGCTTTTTTGTTTTTTTTTTACGAGGGAATCGAAAGCCACCCAAACTGTACGGTGCTTCTTTGGGTTGTATGCAACTTTAACACACCAAAACCAGACCCTTTTTGAACCAAAATTTAGGAAGGAACCTGTGATACAAATGTACAGTTTGGTTACAGGGATGGGGATATGGAAGAATTTAAGATTATGATGGAAGTTATTAGGAATTTCGGGATTATGTGGGATGGGTAAAATTTGGCTAAATCGTACATATATAACATTTTCAAAAACACTTAGCAGATTTCTTAGCTATTCCAAAAATATTATTTGACAAAGTCAATTTTTCAATCCCCAATATGTTCGAGTCTGCCGAATAATGCAAAGCTTTTTGTTGAAATGAAATTTTCCGAATATTTGTTGCTATTTTTCGCGAAATTAGGCGTTGAGGAGTTTTTTTGGTGTTCGCTGTAGATTCCACCCCATTTTTGGATTTTAACTAAATCCTTGTTCAGTTCACTTATAGTAAAATTTTTGGCTGTTGTATTAATCTGATGAATAATGTTACAGTGGCTATGGAGTTCATAGGAACCAACAAGGGTACTGTCGTCTGCGAAGCCATGGATTGGATTGGAAATAAATAATTTTGAAAGAGTTTGCAAACTCCCGCTACCCTAAAATCTAAAATGGAAGAAGTTATGATTATCACAAGAAAACCTTAAATAGAATTGGAAAGTTTTAAACTAAATTTTTTCCAAAAGTACCTTTTTTAAATTTAGTGATAATTCTGACGTCAAAATTTATCATACATATTTATAAAAAAAACTTAATAAAAAAATTCTTAAAACCAATTCTTATAGCCCAGGCGCTCCGTTTAAAAAAAAAGAAATGCCGTGTTTTTACTATCTCTAACAAAAATACCAATTTTGCGATATAATATTTTAATTTTGAATACAGTCATTTAATATTTTTTAATAAATTTTTATATGCAGAATTTCTTGAGCACGACAACCAAATCAATTTTTATAAAAATAAAACTTACAAATTTTTATATATTCTAAAAATTTTATCGAAATTTGCATATAATATATACTGTCATTTATTTTAAAAATTTTCATTTAAATAATAATTCCTAAGGCTTATTATCCAATTACTAATAAAAAATTTTCTCAAATCAATATAATCGCAGGTTTTTTTTTTTTTTAAAGTGACTATTTAGAAGTGTCAGTTTATTAAAATTTTTCCGATAATGTTCTTAAATTTCAAATCAATTTTCTTTACATTTTCATAACTACTTCCTATTTTTATTCTAAAATCGAAAAAGATCTTATAGTGTTACCCTCAAGCTAAATGTATTTATTAGAGAAAAAAAAAGAAGTTCTTCTATTAAATATAACAATGTTACATTATAGGTAAATAGTATTAAATTGATGATAATGATGATGATTGCTGATCTTCTTAAAAAAAAATATTTAATGATTATACTGAAGATGATGATGATGATGATGATGATGATGATGTTCGTCTATACTGAAGTAAAAGGTGTGTCCGTTTTATTTCTCTTTTAATATTAATTCTTCGATATTTTTTAATTTTTTTATTCATTTTTTTTTTTTTTTTTTTGAAAATTTTATGCATCTTATTTATCACCTTATAATAATGATACTCCCTCTCTCTCTGTATCTGTCGCGCTTATGCTTTACCATTATACTTTACTAACTAATTTTCTATGTGTCGCGATATTTATGCTAATAATATATATATATGTATATTTTCGAATTTCGAATTATAGATGTACATACGTATTCTAGTAATGTGATATCCTATAATCTAAGCCGCTAAATTCCATTGTAATTGAATTTGTTAGGTTTTACCAATAAATCGCACATATTATCACAAATAAAAATTATACATAAAATATATATATATATATAAACATAAATATGAATGTATATATATAGGGAATTAACTAAAAAGTAAAAGAAAAATGACAAAAATAAAAATAAAAACATAAGTTATATGACCATGAAAAGCAGTCAGGGTTGGTGTTGAACCTGCTTGTTCTTTATTATTAAACTGTATTTCAATAAAGGTATAAATAAATCGATAAACATACTCACGTATATATATATTTACAATTTTTCTTTAAGAGTACACTATCTTTTATAGAGTAGCAACATATATTTTTTATTTTTTATTAAAAATTTATGGGCACAAATTAGTGTTACCATCTTATTTAAATTATTGCTTTATTTTTAAAAGCTAGTTGTAATATTATGTCTTAGTTGTATAGGTGTCAGAATATCTTTAAAATTGTTCTAAATTGCAGTTTTGTTTAATATTTTGTAAAATCAGTAAAATATTTTACACGCCTAATACAAGACGTATTAATTCGGTGTTAAAATAGTTTTTAAGTTTTTTTGAGTCTAGAACTTTTTCTTGACAGTTATTTTTAATTAGTATTTAATTAAGTCAGTGTTTAAGTGTAAATATTCCACTTAATGCTCAAAAATTTGACTTTTCCTTTGAGAATAGATAATTGTATCCTAGAAATATGCAATAGTATAAAATTATAATAAAAATTTTATCTAAAATTACAAAGTATCACATAGCTTAGCTGGCGCAGCGGTTAAATACCTGTCGTATGTACGAAGGAGTTTGGGTTTGATCTCACACTGCTTGTAAGTTTTTTTCGAAATATAATAATAGAAATCTTATCTAGAATTGCAAAGTATCACGGGATTTAACTGGCGCAGTTATGCATCATCTTGCATCCAAGGGTAGTGCGTTCGATACTAACATAGCTTGCTAGTTTTTTTCCAAAAAATATATTTATTCCTTGAAATATATATAATAGCTGATAATAGTAGTTTTCATTATAATTCCCCAATACTATGCAATAATAGTATAATATAATTAAATAAATATAATAAATTAACGGCTGGGTGGCACAGTGGTTAGAGTGCCGACTTTCATGCGAGAGGCCCCGGGTTCGAATCCCAGTGAAAGTGATAAAACTTTTATCTGGTTTTCAACTCGACTCAGCTACCATTCGCCTTTGGGTTCAAATTAATGGCTTAATTAAAAATTCATTTGATCAGTTCTAATATATGAATATATCTCCCCTGTTCCGACATGCACATATATAGTCAGGCTGTTTAGCCTATCACAGTGAACAGTTAGCACGTAGAGGTGCCGGCAAAAAAAAAAAAAATAAAAAAAAAAAATAGTATTTTATATAATCTAATATTAGTATCCAAACCAATAATTGGTTTCATTAATCGACGGTTTTAAAAAATTTCATTATCATAATATTTACACCAGACAACACAGGTTGGCAACACTAATGAAAGAAAAATTTTTAAAATATATATATATTACTTTTTTTTTCTGATACCATAAGTAATGATGGTGTTGTTAAAATTTTAAAATTCACTTTTATTCCTTGTTATTGTTATTCTCTGCAGTTATTATTTTTATTTTTTATTTGTTTTATATAAGTTAAAAGTGTACTTATTGGGGATATCAATAAAATGTTTCATATCAATTTATACCCAAATATGTATATATGTAAGAATATGTTTGGAATTGGTGCATTACTTGATTTTGAATATCATATATAAGAAGCTGTATGCCGCCAACGACTTTATATACATGCAGAATGTATACAACATTTTAGTTTTAATAAAATTTATTTTTTCGCTGATAACTCTTGGAAAATATTTTTTTTTTTTTTTAAATTATTTACATTTGAACTCTTTTATACCAGAAATGTCCACCATTATTACCAACATTGCCCATTGCAAAAAAAAAAACAACAAAAAATAAAATAAAATATATGTTCCATATATCTGAAAAATTTCTTCCGATATTTTAATGTATATACATACATCTTCATATATACTTATGCATATTAATATGTATAACAGTTGTATAACAGTGTAAAGTTAAATGGAAAAATATGTAAATTATTTGTTATAAAATTGCATATATAGGAGGGCATAGAACATATACTAAAAAAAAAAAACAAAAAAAAAAAAAAAGGGAGTCTCAAAATAAACTACGATCTTTGATATTCTTTGACATTCCACTGATTATAATATTATAGATTGTTTCAATTTTTTGTTTTTTTTTCAGTTAACTATAGTTATTGCTCTTGTTTGTTTAGTTGTTATTGTTGTTATTGTCGGCTAATATACCACTTACCATTTTGGAATTCAGATTTTTTTTTAAATTTTCTAGAAAAAATATACTTACCATATATCAGAATTGGTATCAGGAATCAAAAAAAAATATAAAATAAAAAAAAAAAATTGTGAAAAATAAAGTAAAGTAAGTCTTTGGTTATCGTAATTTTTCAATTTCGTGTTTATTTCTTGTGGTTAAAGAGGAAGCAAAACTTTAAACTTTTCTATTTATAATTTTCATTATCTTATAAAACTAACCAACAAAATAAAAAATACAAAAAACTTCTGAAGTAGTGAATTTTCATTAAAAAATTTACATAAAAGTAAAATAAAACTATATGAAAGATTAATAAGAAATACTGTAGTAATCTTAGAAAAAAATAAATCTGAATTAATTCAAGGTATTATTATTTTCTTAAATCTGAATTATATTAAGAAAAATATTAAAAAATAGTTTCGTAAAATAAGATTTTAATTTGAAATATCTCCTGTTTTTATTTTCAGAATATAATTATTTAATTTATTTTATAAATTTAAATAATGCTCTTTGTATTTGTATTAAGGTTTATTAATTATCATACAAAAATTCTTCAAAGCCCGAATTTGACAAGTATTTTATGTAGCAATTATTACAGTCGGAAGTTGTACAGAAAATGTTAACAATCACATAAGACTTTATCAACATTGTCAATTTACTAACAAAATGAAGAGACTCGGGTTCAAAACCCTAGTCTTATCACATCTAATAAAAAAGTATAATTTTTAATTTAAAACATAATATCAGATAAATATAACTGTCACATCAGAAAAACAATGACTAATTCACTCGTTATTCACGCTGTAGGGAATTGTTTGTAAATAAATAAATAAATAAATAATTTGAACTTATTATATTTCTTTTTTAAATAGCAATAGCAAAAAAATTTTAATAATTATACATTAAAATTAATTAATTTTAACTATAATGTCTTTTCTCAATATTATTTTAATACCCGTATGACTATATAGTCAAAGGGTATAATAAATTTGCCATGATGTTTGTGACGCAGAGAAGGAGGGGGGTTAGATATAGGCTCAAGTATATGGATCGGATCAGAATCGAAAAATAAAATGGATTTAGCTATGTATGTCCGTCCGTCCGTCATCACGATAACTCAAAAAATAAAGGAGCTAGGATTATGAAATTTTCACAAATTCGTTTTTATGCTAAAACCATACCATGAAATTTTGCTTTCACTTTTGAAAAAAATAGTTTAGTGTAATGGCCAAAGTTACTGCTAAATTTGGTTGATCTACTGCTGAGGGTTCGAGTAGCTGCATACAACTCCTTCTTTTATATGAGGATTACACTACACCAAATGAAGCTGGGTATCTGAAATGTTGTCAAAAATAGTTAAGTGTAATGGCCAAGGTTACTGCAAAATTTGGTTGATCTACTGCAAAGGGTTCGAGTAGCTGCCATACAACTCCATCTTTTATATGAGCATTACTCTACATCTAATAAAGCTGAATGTTTGAAATTACAAAAGTAAATAACCGGATGATATAATCTATATGTTACGGTCATGCGGGTATGCCAGAGTTGACACAGTCTACTCTACTGCACTCGTCCTCGTTCACACATAACAGGAGTTATGAAATTAGAATAAAATGTCATTTGCAAACAGAAAATTATAAAAATATACATATATCTTATGTCAAATGTCATTTTCGATTGTTTCTATTTTAAATGTCACAAACGACATTTGACAATCCATTATTATTTAATAGTATCCTTGAGTTAAAAAAAAATTCGAATATTCAATTGAAGAAAAATTTTAATTGAATTTGAATTGTCAAATTTGAAACAATTAGAATTAAATATGAATTAAATTATTTAATTAATGTTTTTAAAAAACGGTTTATAATAAGAATTAAATGTTAATTTATAAGTATCGTTATTTATTTATTTCTTTATTACAAAATGTCTTATTATATATACAGTTCGGTTTTCACTTACAGCGAAATTTAAGAATTTGTAAATTTAATAAATTGTTAATTTTTTGATTGAAATTTAATAAGATGAAAGAACTGAAAAAATCTTTTGACCTTTATTAACTTATAACTCAGAATAAGAACTTAAAAACTATAACTAGGAAACTATAGGATATGGAAAATTAAAAATATTAAAAATTTTTGTATTTTAAATTTTTTAAAAAACTTTTCAATTGTTTTATTTTTTTTAAGAAAGGAAATTCTACAGACTGAACTAAACAAAGAAACTCTATTTTGTTTTTTATAAACCATTAGCACATACACTGTACGCGTTGTTGCGTCGCTCATGGGATTTTTACAAGTATTAACTGAAGAATTTTTTTAATGTCATTTTATAAAACGATTTTTTTTAGGCGAATGACAAAAAAAAATTTTGAGCTTTCTTTTCGGTCAAACACATACTTTGTAATATTGAAAGTAATTTGCTACTAAAATTTTTTTTTAACAATTGTCGTACCGATAATATCATACCTATATTATGGGTTAATAAGGTCCAAAACTGTTAAAAGAGTTAACTCAATTCTCAAAGAGCAACAAAGAATACAAAATTTGAAGCTAATTGGTCAAACCATTTTTATTATACAATAAGTTATTTTCTTAAAAACTTTTACTCACGCAACGTAGTTCCAATCTAATTATTATCTAAAGTAAATTGCTGGATTAAGGTTAATGGATAGAAGTAATATTCCTTATATCGGCAAATCACTTTTATATTATAGCAGTCGTTAATGAAAAATATCTACAATCGATTTTTTTTTATTTTCTGTAATTTAAGGGGCCACTTTTACTTTAATGAAAAAAATGTTATTTTTTTAACATATTTTTGCTTTAATTACATTTTTTTCAGCTATGGCGGCATATTAAAATTAAAGGAAAAGCAAAAATGTAGATACTTTAACGAATGTATAGCTAATTTCAGATTAAGAACAGTACCTACTTTAATTGACTTCTTTAATATTATAACTATTTGTTATTACAAATAAACTAAAACAATTCTTTTTAAATGCATTTAGATTCATATAGATTCATAAGAATTTGAATTATTTCAATAATTTTTAATAACTCCAAATTGCAGACAATTATAAATAATATTCTTTAATAAAAGATGTACATTTAATACATCCATACGATAATACACATATTCCCTCAATCAACAAACCCAAAACCAAAAAAAAAAAACTGCGACAGATCAAGAAAAGTAATCTAAACAGGAAACAGGTTCACAAAGATATTTTGAATTCATTAAAAATAAAAAATAAACAGAAATTACCTTGTAGCTCTTTAATAATTTACTTGATTATTTTTGCATTTTTATAATAAATTTAACAATCAAATCACCTGTCTAAAAATTCAAAAATTTCAACTATAAAATAAATAAAACTTTTTTTTTTGTTTATATTTTTTAACATGCATATACAAACATATTTATATTTAATAATTTTTTTTAAAACTCACCTATAAAATTTTTTTATAAAACATATGAAAATATTCAAGTCCTACTGAAAAAAAAACAAAAAAAAAAATTTGTATCTATTTAAGTAGAAAAGAAGAGACTACAGAACAATTTTAACGATTCTATTGATCTGTCAAAACAAAAATACATTTAAAAATAAAAAACAAAACCAAAATTGTATCTTAAGAATTTATATATGTGTCCAATATATACAAAAGGAAAAGAATCAACAAATTTGATTTCATCTAAATTTTATGTTTTAGGTATACTCCTACTCTTTTCAGCTTCTTTATTTTCGTTATTAAATTGAATCAATCTTAAGATTCAATTTTTATTTTTTTAAATTCTATAGTATTGAAGCGCATATTCTACATTTATGGAAACTACAGAAAAACTAAAGTTTAGAATAAAACCAGAACACAGTCAGAAAAAAGAAAAAATCATGATGAAAAATCAACTTTATTAAGATATATCACATGGTCAAAAAAATTACTTTTCAAAAAATTTTCCTTTTACTTTAACAAAAACGTTGAAGAGTGTAGTAGAGTAGACTGTGTCAACTCTGGGATACCCGCATGACCGTAACATATACATTATATCATCCGGTTATTTACTGTGTAATTTCAAACATTCAGCTTTATTCGGTGTAGAGTAATGCTCATATAAAAGAAGGGGTTGTATGGCAGCTACTCGAACCCTTTGCAGCAGACCAACCAAATTTTGCAATAACTTTGGCCATTACACTAAACTATTTTTAGCAAAATTTCAGATACCCACCTTGATTTGGTGTAGTGTAATCCTCATATAAAATTAGAAGTTGTATGGCAGGTACTCGAACCCTCTGCAGTAGACCAACCAAATTTCGTAGTCACTTTGGCCATTATACTAAACTGGGCAAAATTTCAGACACGCAGATTCCATAGGTATAGAGTTATGCTCATATAAAATTAGAAGTTGTATGGCAGGTACTCGAACCCGTGGACCAAAATGGCTGGATTTAAATAGAGATTCCAGTTTTTGCATAAAAACGAATTTGTGAAAATTTCATAATCCTAGCTCCTTTATTTTTTGAGTTATCGTGATGACTGACGGACGGACGGACATACATAGCTAAATCGATTTATTTTTCGATTCTGATCCGATCCATACACTTGAGTCTATATCTACTCCCCCTCCTTCTCTGCGTCACAAACGTAATGGCAAATTTATTATACCCTTTACCTATATAGTCATGCGGGTATAAAAACATAATATAAAAGTATCTCCAGATTTGTTACATGAAAATTTATTATTGAACTGGAAAAATACGAAAGAAATCCCCATTATTATATTTCTATACATTGAAAAAACTGAAAGTTCTATGTGTCTTCATATAATTATGAACCCAGGTAACAAACGTATCATACCTAATTCTGAATTGATTTAAAACTACAAAAACAATAATAACAATAACAATAAAATTTAAAGAGTTAAACAATGTTATACTCTCTATACTCCAATAGCCTTCTTTTTATTCCAAATATAAATCCAAACTTATTATCCATATTATTATTTTTTTATTGACAAGAAATAAGGAATGAAAGAGATGGAAATAGTTTAAAACATATATTTGCAATACTGTTTTACCGCATTACTAACTGAATATTATACGCAATTGGTAGCTATAAATAACAAGAAAAGAACAACTAACGATTGAAAAAATCAAAACAACAAAAAAAAAAGTAAAAATACAAAAGAAAACAAAAATCATAAACAAAATAAAAAAAAAAAACAAAAATAAACCGCGAGCTAGTGTTTGACTACTTTTATTCACTGTCTATAATTTTAGCTAATTGACATTTCTTTAAAAATTTATTAGAGGCCTAAAGCATTAGTTATTCACCACACTTATCTCTTTCTTTTTTTTGGTTTTTTATTATTTTGAGACTGAAAAGATTTGTTTTGAACAGTTAAGAAAAATACAAAAATTAAATAAGAAATTATTAATATTTGAAAATAGGGTGTGTAAGTTTGGGGGTTTAGTTGAACACGTATGGTTAAATCTATGTCTCTGTAGAGCGAGTCTTAAAATACTGATTGTGGGCTCAAATTTTGAACGATCGAAGAGGTGTTTTATTGAATTTATATGTATTTGAAATTTAATATCAAAACGAGGAAAAGTGTAGTAGAGTAGAATATGTCAACTCTGGGATACCCGTATGACCGTAACATATGTATTATATCATTCGGTTAATTACTTTTGGCAAAAATTCAAACATACAGCTTGATTAAGTGTAGTGTAATGCTCATATAAAAGAAGGAGTTGTATGGCAGCTACTCGAACCCTCTGCAGTAGACCAACCAAATTTTGCAGAAACTTTGGCCATAAAAATAAACTACTTTTGGCAAAATTTCAGACACGCAGCTGTAATAGGTACAGAGTAATACTCATATAAAAAAAGAAGTTGTATGGCAGCTACCCGAACCCATGGACCAAAATGGCTGGACTTAAATAGTGATGACGGCTATTGCAAAAAATCGAATTTCCGAAAATTTCAAGATCCTAACTCTTTTAGTTTTTGAGTTATCGTGATGACGGACGGACGGACATACATAGCTAAAACGATTTATTTTTCGATTCTGATCCGATCCATACACTTGAGTCTATATCTACCCCCCTCCTTCTCTGCGTCTCAAACGTAATGGCAAATTTATTATACCCTTTGACTATTTAGTCATACGGGTATAATTAGATTTTGTTATTACTTAAGCAAGCGATAGCTAGTTAAAATTGAAGTTGTAAAAGGTTACAATTTAAATAGAAATAAAATTATTCTATTAACAACAGTAGAATGAGTGCGAAATAGAATTTTGTCATATATAGCTGCCATACAAAAACATATATATCATCATACTCAAACCTTTATTTTAAGGCTACAATCGTATACAAGATTTTTAGTTAATATTCTCCAAACGATTTTGGGATAAGATGTAAGAAATACTAACCAATATTTATACTAATCAAAATAAAAAATTTAATTGAAGAATATAACTCACAGTTGTAGAATTACCATATAACTCAGGTATAAAAATATTATTCATTAAGATTTATCCCAATAATAGTAAAAGAATATGGCAAGTATCGTTTACTACTGTTCCACTATGTACTTATGATATATAAAGGCATTTTATTATAACAGTTTGTTAAAAAAACAAAGAAAAAATTGACGGTAGATGTCGGTAAATTACATATTACTTATAATCGGATACTAACAAGGGCTAATCTGAAATTTATAAAATCTAAGAGCCGTTATAGAAAAATATGATTATTTACTCAATATTAATAAACTGAAGAACAGTTAGTTTTGATTTCCAGTTTGGAGTTACCTTCATTGCCTAAAATCCGATTTTTTTTTTTTAATTATATAAACATTAAAATAATTCGCAATAACCCTGTATATTATTTCTTAAAACTTAAATTTAAACATAAATTTTCTGTTTTTTTTTTTTTTGTATTTTGGACATTTTTGCTATTTGTTGACAGTGTCACATTATTATCATCATATTATTGGTGTAAGTACGAAACGAATGTAGAAATTAAATAAAAAAAAAAATTATATTAAAAAATTCAAAAATATTAAAAAAAAATAAAAAAAAAACTATGGACAAAAAGTCGAAAAAAGAGATAAATGTTTTTTACATGTTCTTTTGATTTGATTCAAGAAAATTTTAAAATAACACAAAAATTTGGACAAAATAAAAATCAAAATAATAAAAAAAAAAAAAAAATATTTTAAAGCATCATAAAATACAAGCGAAACACGAGAAACAAAAACTATCACTAAATTCAGGTGTTCAAAAAAAGTTTTAAAAAAAAAAAAAATTCAACAGAATCTTTCACGATTTTCAATATAAGCACATAGAATTTTTTTTTTTTCATAATGGGGCAATAAGACAATTTTCCAAATTTATTTCCCCATTTTTTTTTGTACTCAATAATCCGAAAACACCGTATGCTCGTTTTGCTTTTTTTCAATTTAATTTAATTTAACTACATATTATCTGAGGCATCAATAAACACCACCTATCTTGTAGATAACATGAACTCATAATTTTTTGGTTTTCGAAAAACAGTGTTTTGGGACAAGATACTAATTTTTAAACACGACAATCAATAACAATTCAATAATATTGTCCATTGATTGTAATATAATTTTGTTCGATAGATCTCTTTAAATCTCATAAGATATCTTACAGAGATCTCATAAGATATCCTAAAGAATTCAGCACCTTTCACTAATAATATTGGGCGAAATTTTAGCATATAATTATGTTCATATATCCAGTCATTATAAATTTTCAATTTAACATGATGAAAAATATTGGTTAATAATATAATTGGAAAACGAAATGAAAAAAACTACATAAGAGCGAAAGAGATAGAAAGTTGATTTAAAGAAATTGTAAAAGAAATGCATATTATTCTAAATCAAGGTGTATAATAATAATAACATTGAAATGTAATTAATTAGGTGAAAATGGAGTAAAAATTACTGTTGTCGTGTATTCATTTATTTATTATAATTTACAAAGTATACAGTAGTTGTACTGGAAACAATAAGATATAGTGATTTTATAATAAAGTAAGTTCGGTTTTTTTTTTTAGTTTTTACTTTACAGTGATAATTGTTCAACTATTAAGGTATTTCTGTATCTGTGAGTTATAATATTAAATTAAATTATTTATTTATATTTTGTACTTATATTCATTCTAACATATTATTTATTTTATTATTAATTATTGGTTATGCCATTAATTTCAACCCAATGGCGAATGGTATAGCTGAGTCGAGTTCGAAACCATCTTTTCCACTTTTACCGGGAATCAAACGTGGGAATTTGAGAATATAATAACTGTATTGCAATCAACATTAAAGAAAAATTGAAGGAACATCTCATTACTAGCATTGACCAAAATGAACTCCCAGCACATAATTACAGTTATATAAAAAAAATATATTAAATTACAATTGATATAATTTAATTTGTTATATTGTAGTGCAGTAATTTAACATTTGAGTTGTAAGTTATTCTATATATGTGAGTTATATTTTTCAAGTTAAATTATTTGTTTATTAAGATAGACTCCATGATTTTTACTCTTAAAACCCTTTCTCTGCCCTTTTCGATAAAAATTGACAATAAGACAATTTAAAGGCGAAAAATTGTAATATGAACAATATAATCAAAGAATAATTTAGTTTTTTGTAAACAAAACATGTCAAACAATTGTCAAATTGTCGCTTATCGGAATTTATGGAATGGAGTCCGGACAATGGGTCACCAAAATGCTTGAAATGCTAAAATCTGATTTTAAACTTATATAACATTTTGAAGAAAAATCTGATTTTAAACCTTGAGAATTATGTTTCTATATAAAAATAAAAGTAATTGATTCTAACTCTTATATATAAATCCCTTAAAACTTACGAGATCTGTGTCATTACTAAAAAAATTTTTTTGAAGATTATCCCTACACTATAAAAATGAATCCTTTAAAAATCCTTATAGTTCAACCCATTAAACAAACTCATTTTAAAGGCATTACAAAAAAACAGTAGATTAGTAACCTAATTAAGAGCAATTGAAAACTACTTCATAATAATAATACCATACAATTTTTTTTAATATAACGGTATTTCCTCATGTTTCAATTTTTTCAAAAAAAAAAAATTTACTGTTCACGTTTATTTCTTTTGTTGCTTCCTTTTTTTTTTTTATTATTTTTTTTTACCTTTTTTATTTTAGTAATTGATACTTTCAACTAAACGATCAATTTTCAACTTATTGAAAGTGATTTTTATTATATTGTTATGTGAATTTTGTTGTTGTTTTTTTTTTCGCTTAACACTTTTTTATGCCTTTATTTTTTTTGATTTTTTTTTTTTTTTTTTTTTTTTGTAATTTTTAACACGATACACGATTGATATAAATTTTAGACCAGACCAAATAATAATACGTACCTATATGGTAATAATGGTGATAATAATAAATTGGCGCATAATATTTTTGGCATTTTTTTTGTTTTATTTTTTTTTATTTTTTATTTTTGTACTCAAATTTAATCTTAAAACGATAAGTAAAAGAAAAGATACTTTCAAAAAATTTGAAATAAAAATAAATTTTCTTTTTATTTTTGTTTTTGTTGTTTTTTTTTTGTTTTCTTAACGGGAATATTGAAAAAAAAAAACAACAATAACAACAAATTGTATAGTAATAATAATAATAATAGATGTAATAAAGTGGTAGATTATACAATATAAAAGTATCTTAAATCTATTGTTAACTATCGAATTTTGATTAACGGGATTTAATATGAAATAAATGTTTATGTATAATATACATGTATAAATTTATTTGTAGATAATATGATAGGTCGTCAGATGTTGGTCGGTAGTTTTTCTTAGTATTCCCTAAAAAAAAAAATAAAAAAAAAAAAAAAAATGAAAACAAAACTATCACATAATGGGTAATATATGATATAGGGTGTTTTATTCAATTCATAAATAATAATTTATGCTATGATCAGGTTTTAATTTTTATTTTTTTAAAAAAAATATATGTATATTTAATATAAATGTAGAAATGGATAGATATATGTATATTTAAAAATTTCTTTTTTATTTTATTAACTATACAATGATTTATTTGGGAAATTTTACGGATTTTAATAATAACACACATGTCATAGATGAGGATTAACGTCTTTTCATTGTTTAAAATTTTTCAAAAACATAATAATCGATATTCAATATTAACATAATATTATGGTTATTGTTTTTTGTTTTTTTTTTATATTTTGTAAATTTGTTAAGGGGATTAGTGATAGTTTTACAAGTTTTTATTTTTTTTTTTTATATTTGGATTTTAAGTTTTAATCCATTGTAATGGAAAATGTTTACAGAAATACAGTAATTTTTTAAGTTTAAACTTTCATTGGATAGTGATAAATTAACTTTGTGATGGTGTTTTGTTGTGGATTTTGTTTTGATAAGTTTTGTTTAAAATATTATAGGTATAGGAATATATAATTTTAGTATAAAAAGTGTTTTAAGTGCTAATCGAATTGTTTTTTTTTAAGAATGCTTCTTTCTAAATTGATAAGTAATTAAAAAAATGTGATCTTTTAGCGAATTCTAACAAATTGTTTAATTTGTAGTATATTTTCAATTTTAATTCATTTCAATTGATTCAACTATAGGGTACCCTTTTAATTTTGTGTAATAATATCATTCCGTTAGGTAAAGCTTTTTATCTTTAGTACTGAAGCAAACAGTGGTTAGAAGGCCGACCTTTCATGTGAAAGAGCCGGGTCTTACCTCATTGAAAGTGAAAAACTTTTTTCTGCATATCAATTCGACTCAGCATACCATTTGATGTTCGAAATAAATCAAATCATATTCAAACATTTTGTGCTTTATAAAACTTTATCATTTTCATAAAAATTCTGTAATTATTTAAATTAACTAAGTAAAAATATATAAATTACGATATTTTACGACTGATGGTATCTGAACTTGTTGTACTTTAGAGTCCTCAACCAAAAAAATTTTTTTAGAAATATTGGTACAATCTTTTGATTAACAATCAGATTACAACTGAATAAATAACCAATTTACACTTTTATAAAAAAGAAGTAGAATAGTATTTGCTTTAATCCGTCAGTAGACTTTTTTTATATATTTTTTTTTAAATCTAATTTAATCTAATATATTTTTCATAATTACTAAGTATTTATCCTATGATATTTCGTTTTTATATTCTTATTAAATATAATATATTATTATTTTGTCAATGTTGTATGGTGTACCGTTTTTCTCTAAATTAGTTCGTTTTTAATCGTTTGGTTAAATTTTCATTATGCAGGAGCTGGAGAGCCTCGATTTTGGTCTGTTGATGTAGTCGTTATTTGTGACTTTGGACATACTGCTTGATGACACTGTTGGCTGCTCCTACAACAAAATTCTTGTGCACAAAATCATTGCGGATGTACCAAGGACCATTTAATATACCATATGAAGTACTTTGTTTTAGAATCGTTAGATTTAATCTTTGTTTCATTTGATAATACGACCCCAGAGTTGAGTACAATTCGTTTACACTGGTTTAAGTACTTGCTGATAAAGCAGAAGCGTCCTGTAATTTAAGTGTCACTCCAATAACCAGTACATCTTCCTGTACTTAATAAAGTAGAAATTGATACAATTAATCTATAGAATTCTAGTTTTTGAGAAACATATATCAGTAATCAGTACACATATAGTTAAATCAACTTATATATACGTTTATATTTATAAAATATGTATATCTTTCCATATCTACACCTTTTCACTTTATCATGTATTCATCATAAACGTAGTGGCAAATTTATTATACTTTTAAAACTTAAAGATAAACTCGTATACGAATATATAAAGATTATAACATCCAAATTTCCTTTTAAAATTAAAATGTAATTTTATTTATATTACATAAATTTTTAATTCAAAAAAAGTACTCAACCAAAAGTAATTCTTTAAATATAGACAAAATTTGAAAAGGGTCATTATATCCATATACATTCGGTCGGTCGGTGTTATATAAGTATTTAATCCAATTTCTAAAATGGAAAATGTTAAAAGTATTTTAGAATACAAATATGGTTGACCCATTAAACAATAATAGTTTAATGTATAACCAATTAGCAGAATAATAACAAAAGAATAGAATTATAATATTTGTATTTCTAAAAGCACTTAGTCTTTTCAATTTAATCTATTTTTTAAATAATACAATATAGGATTACATTGTAACTGTTACACTTGTAATCACTTGTAATGAAAATTTTAATGGGCCTCAAATCATTTAATTACTTTACTTAAATATTATAACCATATAATTTGTTAAGAATATATGTATTATACTTATATTTAAAATTTAATATCCTGTACCAACAATTACTTCACACATAAAGTAATTGTCAACAATTATCAACCTTCACACTTGTTCATTTTAACCCAACCATCAGTAATCCTTTAAAGGAATATGATTACAAAATTAAAAATCTTTTGTTTTGAGAAATTAACAATTAATTTAATTCAATATCAAGTTAAAAATAAGTGCCATTGAAATTAATTAATTAATTATTTTTAAATTTTTAATAAAAATTGATTTAAAAATAAATACTAAATATATTTTTAATACCACTCATCTCTTTTTCATTTTCAATTAATCAAATGACCATGAACGCATATTTCTTTTTTAAAACAAACCAATGATTACTTATTTTTTATATTAATATAAAAACGAGGAAGAGTGTAGTAGAGTAGACTGTGTCAACTCTGGGATACCCGTATGACGGTTACATATACATTATATCATCCGGTTAATTACTTTTGGCAAAATTTCAAATATACAGCTTTATTAGATGTAGTATAATGCTCACATAAAAGAAGAAGTTGTATGGCAGCTACTCGAACCCTCTACAGTAGACCAACAAAATTTTGCAGAAACTTTGGCCATAAAACTAAACTACTTTTGACAAAATTTCAGACACGCAGCTGTAATAGGTACAGAGTAATGCTCATATAAAAAAAGAAGTTGTATGGCAGCTACCCGAACCCATGGACCAAAATGACTGGATTTAAATAGCGATAACGGCTATTGCAAAAAAACGAATTTGCGAAAATTTCAAGATCCTAGCTCCTTTAGTTTTTGAGTTATCGTGCGGACGGACGGACAGACAGACGGACAGACGGACAGACGGACGGACGGACATACATAGCTAAATCGATTTATTTTTCGATTCTAATCCGATCCATACACTTGACTCTCTATCTACCCCCCCTCCTTCTCTGCGTCACAAACGTAATGGCAAATTTATTATACCCTTTGACTATATAGTCATACGGGTATAAAAACCACATGGTCATATAGTTCAACCCTGATTACCGTCATTGACTATTGTGTATATACAAAATATAAATACTTATAAGTACAATATTAATATACAGTACAAGTAGTAATTACTTGTAATTAATCAGATTTCAATAATCGTATTTTCATAATTTGTCATCGTTAAAAAATTGTCACATATGAATATTTATAATATTAAAATCCTGTCTCAATGGTGTTTTTCTACACGACTGGTGTTTTTTTTTTTTTTTAACCGTATCCCATAAGATAAATGACAAATTAAACTCTTCATATATATATATACGGCTACATAACATACATATATATAAAATATAATATGAAATATGGTGTATTTTAACCAGGAAATTATTTAATGTATATATATTCTGTAATAACTGTGTGTTGTTGAGTGATTGTTAATATGTACATTAATGTGTTATATAAAATATTAAAAAAATAAAATTTACTTATTGATTTTAAATATAAATTTTTTTTCAATATTTAAATTTATTAATCAATAAAATATTGAAATGTTTTATATAAAAAAAAAAAATAAAACAAAAATATAACGAAATATGTCAATATTTTCCACGATTTAAATGTTTTCCATTTTGATTTTTAGTTGTTGTTGTTGTTGTTTTTATTTTTATAATTTTCTGATCGAATTAAACGCATTTCGATGTTAACCTACACAACTTCTATTAGATATACATTTTTATACCCGTATGACTATATAGTCCAAGGGTATAATAAATTTGCCATTACGTTTGTGACGCAGAGAAGGAGGGGGGGTAGATATAGACTCAAGTGTATGGATCGGATCAGAATCGAAAAATAAATCGATTTAGCTATGTATGTCCGTCCGTCCGTCCGTCCGTCCGTCCGTCCGTCCGTCCGTCCGTCTGTCCGTCCGTCCGTCCGTCCGTCCGTCATCACGATAACTCAAAAAGTAAAGGAGCTAGGATTATGAAATTTTCACAAATTCGTTTTTATGCAAAAAACGGAATCGAGTTTGAATTTCAGCCATTTTGGTCAACGGGTTCGAGTACCTGCCATACAACTTCTAATTTTATATGAGCATTACTTTATACCTATGGAAGCTGCGTGTCTGAAATTTTGCCAAAAGTAGTTTAGTATAATGACCAAAGTTACTGCAAAATTTGGTTGGTCTACTGCTGAGGGTTCGAGTAGCTGCCATACAACTCCTTCTTTTATATGAGCTTTACACTACACCTGATGAAGCTGGGTGTCTGAAATTTTGCAAAAAATAGTTTAGTGTAATGGCCAAAGTTACTGCAAAATTTAGTTGGTCTACTGCTGAGGGTTCGAGTAGTTGCCATACAACTTCTTCTTTTATATGAGGATTACAATACAGCAAATGAAGCTGGGTGTCTAAAATTTTGCCAAAAATAGTTTAGTGTAATGGCCAAAGTTACTGCAAAATTTGGTTGGTCTACTGCAAAGGGTTCGAGTAGCTGCCATACAACTCCTTCTTTTATATGAGCATTACTCTACACCTAATAAAGCTGAATGTTTGAAATTTTGGCAAAAGTAATTAACCGGATGATATAATGTATATGTTACGGTCATACGGGTATCCCAGAGTTGACTCAGTCTACTCTACTACACTCTTCCTCGTTTTTTTTAAAATTATTTTGAATTGAGTAACAATTAATTTTAAATGTAAACACTATATTTTTTTCAATTAAGTGTTTTTTTTTTTATACTTAAAATTGATATTTGAAAAAAAAAAAACAAACAGCAAGTGTTAAATTGAAAATTTATAATAATAATCATAATTTAACTTTTTCAAAACTTTATTTAATATTTTTAGCACATTTTCAAAAAATTTTGTAAAAATGTGCCTATATAGCTTCACTCTGTCCGTCCGTCTGTCCGTCCGTCTGTCCGTATGTTTACAAAAACTTTTACACCGTTTGAAATAGAGTAAAGAAATTTTAACCATGGGTAGTTTTTGCAAAAAAAATAATTTCGTAGAAGAATTTTTTTCTGTAGCCCCACCTGTTACGGGGCTACAGCCCCCCAAAGTTGGAAAAAGCCCTATATTTAAATTGTTATAACAAGAGTTCTGTTGGAGATATTTTCAATCTGAAAACGGCAAATGATAGCTGGTTTCATAAACTTTATAAATTTTTGCCAGGCAAATGTTTAGGGTTGCCATACGGTACTAAAATTTAACATTACACAAAACTCAATTTTTGCAAAATTTTTGACCACACATATCTTTTGAACGGTTCAAGCTAGGGTCTTGAAATTTTGGGAGAAGTTAGATCCTCAAATATTAGTAGGAGTCGGTTAACAAAATTTTTTTGTCAAGCCCCCTGTTTAGGAGCTATAAGGGCTCAAAAATTTAAATTTTGCTATTTTTAAGCACCTGTAACTTGAATACCTGTCAAATTTTTTTTTTATTAATATGCAAAATTTAAAGGCCCAATATTATATTTTAACATATGTTAAATGTTTTTCTTAAATTTAAAAGCGGTTCCTTAAATTGAAGAAAGTGTCTCTCAGTTTTACCCATTTTTGCTTAGATTGTATAATTCTAAGTAAAATTTCAAATTTTTGTGGAATTCACAATTTAATTCCTAGAACCTAAAAACATAGAGGGGGACGAAGGGGGGGGGGCACAAAATAAAAATATTTAATGTTAGCACTAAATTTTATAAGTAAGCAGTAGCTATTTCCAAGTAAATATTTCCAAAGTTAAACTCAGTATGTAATACAATATAATTTTGAAAATGTGCTTTTTTAAAAACCCTTGGTTTTTTTTCATCATTTGTTTTTTTTTAATTTTAAAAAATTTTTTTTACCCCAAAAAAAAACCAAAAATATTTATTGATCATAAATAAATCAAAAAAATAATATAAAATAATTTAAAAATTTAAAATAAATTTTGGATTCTGATAATGCAAGGCATCTAAAGGTATATAGAATTAAGGAATTTTTGAGTATTTCTGCTTTTGACTGTTTAGCTTGTAGAAAATTGGTACATGTTATATTTGAACATAGATGAATTAAATAATTTAATAAACTTTTCTAAATTGTGTTGTACAAGCTTTGAATGGTTTTTTCGTGGTTCTTTTTTATTATTTTATAAAAGTTGTTTAATTACTTACCGGAGGGCTGGGATTGCATTTTTGAAGCTCTCTACATCTTTTGTTTTTTTTTCTGTACGGTATAATGTTTGTGATATTTTTTTTTTTAAGTGCTAACTGTTCAACTGTTAGGCTAATAAGCCTGTCTATACCTTATGTACATGTTAGAACAGGTAGTCATATTATATTCGTGTTATTAGAATTGATCCTAATGAATTCCACATACAATTTAGATATGAGATAGTACTAGGCCTTATAACATGTAGAAGCGTTTTAGATTTTTAATAGATGCATATCTAAGTTTTGTTTATTTGGTAATATTTTGTATTTGAGTTATATGGTATTCTATATCTGTGAGTTATATTATTCAATTAAATTGTTTGTTTATATTTTGCATTTATTTTATATTCTTATATTAATGATAAAGATATATAATAATTAATTATTTATTAAGCAAACGGTTGAATGGCTGAGTCGAGTTGAAAAGCATAAAAGTGATTTCACTTTCACTTATATTAAAACACGGGCCTTTTTCATGAAAGATTGGTACTCTAACCAATGTGTCACCCAGCCCAATTTTTAAATAAAGAGAAGAAAAGCAAATTGTAATGCCTTGTGGCCTAAATGAAATATAGACGAACTTGAATTGTTCTTAAACTCGTAGAACATATAGTTGCATGTTTACTATTTGAGACTTATTTGAGAAGCACAGCAAAGCTAAATCTTGATCCATCGATTGATGTCCTATTCCTTGCCAGATACTTGTTTAGCAAAATTACTCTTGGTAGCCACAAATTTACCGATCCAAGTGATCTAAAGCAGTTAAGTATCCCACAAAAATACTATGGTTTCTGAACGCTACTAAATGGATTAAAAATGCAATTGAAATCTTTTATGTAAGCATTGTGGCTACTAAACTGGAAACATGGAGACGAGGCCAGATAAATCTTCAGATCTTAAACAAACTAACCAAGAACCTCCATATTTCTTTAAAATAACCAAATTAATCTATATATAGATAATCTAATGAACTAACATCCTAAACGATTTGCGAAATCATCCAATAAACTTACTTTTCACCTCAAAACTTATTCCATTAAAATCCTTCCTTAGTTCATAAGTCAATTAACGTAGAAAAAAATAAATAACTAACTTTTTTGAAAAATAACATTAATTTAAAAGTAACAAGTCTTGAAGTCTTGAAAATTTTAAGTGTAAACTTCTGTTAATAATATTTACCTGATTAATCAATAGAATGTATTTATATATATTTCTTGTAAATAATGTAAAAAAAAGTTATAAATAAGGTGTGCCTAAACAGAGTAAAATAAATTTATTAAAAAATTCAAAAAAAAAAAAAAATAACTTATTACAAATCTAATAACTTTGTTACATTAAATCAACTAAATCAGAACTACTTCCAAAAAATTGGTTATAATTTAAAAAAAAAAAAAAATTCTATTTATAATAAAAAAAAAAAAACCAAAACACCAATGCAGGAAAATAAAATTATTTCAAATTCAATAATAAATATAATTGCTTTGCAATTTTCGTTAGTTTTTTTTATTAAATTCAATTAGAAATTCGTTAAAAAATAACTTTTTTTCACATGGCGCAAAATTTTTTTTTTTTTATTTTTATTTTATTTTCTCTCTAACAATAGAAAGAATCTTCAGATATTTTTTTTTTTTTCATTTTTTAGTGCTATTGTTCCTTAATATACTTACACCTGAACTTTACCAACTTGTTTTATTATTTATTATAGTTTATTTACTTTGTTAATTTTTTATTTGATTTTGTTTTTCTTTTTTGTTTTTTTATTACAATTCCTGGTGTTTTTTTTTATTTTTTTTTTTTTTTTTGGAATGTTCTTGTATTGCCTTAAACAAAAATCGATGAGAATCATTGTTAAATTACATAAACTAAGTAGTAGGTGCTAAAAACCTTTTGTTTTTTTTTATCGTATCACAGAGTACAAAAAAACCAAAACCAAAAAAAAAAAACAGTTAAGATAAGTTTTTTTTTTCGAATTTAAATTCGAAAAACAATACTATAACTTATTGAATGTGAAAATTATGAATTCTTGCACCGGCTTTTACTTAAAGGACTTTACTATCCATTAATAGTTGTTTTAAATTTGAGAGACCAGTTGTTAATATCTACGAAGAGGAAATGGAATTCAACGAGCTTTGAATTAAATCTAATTTTTAAATAAAACCCATTTTGCTTAAGTTTTACCAGTAAATATCTAAGCCTATTCGAGCTTTTGATTAAAAAAGTGAGACTTATACCTTTAAGATCAATAATTTAATTATCAGAATCGAATGCTTCATTTACACATAAACTTAAACAAAGAACTCATACAGAAAGTTACTTATCTTACGTACTTATTAATAATAATTGCTTGTCTTATTCCGGAGCTATTACAAAAGCTATTACATTATTTTGCAGTGAAAGTACTTATCGCATTATTGTGGGTAAGGCGTAGTTTTGATTGGTTTTATTGGGAATTAAATATTTTCACCAATTACAGGATATCTCAACAGCTTCCGACAGAGAATCTGAAGATCTACACAAATATGTAGAACAATAAAAATTAAAATATTTGACTCCAGAGTGAAATAAATTCTCCTTTACGGCAGTGAAATCTGAATGAAGACAATTGTCTTCGCATTAAATGGAAAATCTTCTGGCCAGGAAGAATAAGAAATGAAGACTTGTGTCGAATAATGCAAAAAGAAATTATTCGGATTGAGTTAAGAGAAAAGAAATAAAGATAGGTACAAACAGGACGCTTACTAAGAAGATACTTCTCCGCCAAACAAACAGGCATTAGATTGGAACTACTAAAAAAAAAGAAGAGTGGACATACCCAAAAACAGGAGGAGAAGAACTATAGAAAAAGAAATATAAAGATAAGGAAAACCATGGGAGAATAGAAGTCATCCCAAAGGCCCAAAATAGAATTAAATTGCGTGCTTTTGTATAAGCCTTATAAAGTATAAAAAGATACTACAATAATCTCTTTTTTAAAACTAGTAGTATACAATTTGATAATAACAAGGTTTGGTAATATTCAACGGTACTAAACCAATTATTGTTTCGCATTAATATTTTCTGCCCAAAAAAAATCAATGGTCACTTTAAAATTTTATAACAGATGGTGAGAAACTTTAAGTTTTTAAAATTAATCCTTTATTTTCAATAATTTTCATGATGATACAATCAATACAACAAACCCAATAGTTGAATTTTATTAAACTGATTTAAACTTATTGTAAGAATTTTTCAGGGACTTGAACAAAGCACTTAAGCTATTTATATACTTGTATATTTAATTTTCCTGATTTTCAATGTATTAAACTGTGGTAAACTGGTAAAAATTTCAAGGAAATTTATAAAGAATTTATTATTTATTTGTTTCGGTAAAAAAAAAAACCACCAAATATTTTGTTCAGATACTTTTTATTTTATTTTTTTTATTTTATTATTGAATTTCAGTGATTTATTTGGTTATTCAGAAAAAAAAAATTCATTTTAAAAACTAAAATATTCTGCCCAATTATAAAATATGTTGACCCAGTCCTAATAATGTTTATTGGAAAAATAATAACAAATAAAGCGCAGAAGAAACTCCAATAAGTTTTTTATAGTGGTTAAGTGATAATAGTTTTGTTTTAATATCGAAAAACAAAAAATCAACCATATTAATGCAATTTATATACTGCACCCCCGATGCAATACTGTTGTATTTCTAATGTACCTTAAAATATTTCAAAAAGTAGTAACCTTTCTCATAAACAAATTTTATCAATATCATTTTATCAATATCATAACCACAAATAATTTTAGAAGGAAAATGCAGATGCATCGGGCAGATAATCAAGCGACCAGATAATATGATTGCCAGACAAGATCTAGACTGGGAATCACAAGGAAGAAGAATCATAGGCAGAACTTGGAATATTTAGAAAAGAACAGTATCGAAAGAGATTGGGGAAAAATAGATATAGATTGAAAGGCTTAGTGGACACCTTATGCCGTCTAGGGATGTTATAAAAAAAAATGTAACCCGATTATCATTCTAGACTTACTAGAAATAAATTTTTTTTTTACGAAGGAATAGAACGCTAGAAAACCACCCATTTAAAGTGTGCAATGTCTCTTTGAGTAATTTTCGACTTTAACGCACCAAAACCGCACCCTTCTAAAACCAAATTTTAGGAAGCCACCTGTGCCACAAATGTATAGATTGGTTACAGGGATGGGAAAATTAAACGATTTTGAGGAGGTTATTTAAGAATTTTGGATTATGGTGGATGGGGAAAATTTGGAGAGATATTGAGGAGAAATATGTTAATATTCAAAATAACAATTTAATGTCACATCTGAACAAAATCTTACTGAAAAAATAAGTATTATTAAAATCATTGAGTCATGCAAAGCTTCCTCTCGAGTAAATAATTATATTTCCATTTGATGATCCACAAAAAATCAACTATACTATTGGGAACAACATATAACTGAAGTGAATATCTGGCGGTTATTTAAAAGCAACTTAACTTAAAAGGATTCGGAGATCTAAAATAACTGATATATGGATTTATTTAAGGTCTTAAAACATTGCTCTAGCTTGAAGACTTTTATTTAGTTTGTACTGAATTACAAGCTTTTAATTTTATAATATTATTTTATTGGAGGTGTGAAAAATTGCAACTATAGCAAATTTTTATATAAATATTTCATAATTTTAAGTAAAGATATACCGTTAATATTAAAACAATTGAAAAAAAAAAGAAAACAAAAAATAAGCATAAAATATTTCCGAATTACTTTCAGTTCACAATAATATTGCAAATCACATTAACCATATTATCAAAACTGTAATACAATAATATTAACAAAAGGGACTAACTATTGGACCACCGGTAGCTTTACTGCTTTTTGTTGTTTTTTCTGGATTTTTTTAATTTTATTTTTTTTTTTATGTAATTTCGCGACACTTCACCATAAAACAATGGAAAATTGATTTGCAAAAGATATGAAAATTCATGAGAATAATAATATCAGGAAGATATAAACTTGCTTTAATGGAGTCTGATGCAAGTGCAATGCTTTTTTTTTCTTTTTACTTATTGGAGGAACTTTTAATATTGTATAATATTATATTACAAGAAATATTCATATAGATACCGTGCACTATCGTTGTTTTTGTGTTTGTTCATATATTAAATAATTTTCAATATAGAAAATAAAATATGAATTAAATTTTTATAAAAATCAATTCATGCTAAATTTAAAAATTTAATAAAATATTCTAAATTAAAAAAGATTTTGAATTGGAAGGCAATTAGAACCAATTATTTATTTTCTGAGTTAGGTCTAGTTATAAATACGGAAATATAACTTTTAAACCTGATATCCCTGCAGCAGAATTTGAATTTGATTCAAGTTATTTGCTTATTATTAGTTAAATGAAATTTTAAATTTAATAAATTTATAGATTGCATTTAAAGATAAATTTGTTTTTTTATCAATATTTTGTTATGTTTAATAATTAATATTTTTTTATATTTTCAGATTCAAAATAATTTTGAAATTTTTGGACTTTTTCATCATGTTTTACATATTGTGCTTCTACCAAATAAAATGATCTAAGAAATTTCTAAAACTACAAAAACATTAGTAAAAGAGTTAAAATAATAATATGTTATCAAATATTAATAAGACCATATAATTTTGGTACATCTATGGTAAGAATTTCGAAAATCCTAGGTAAAACTGGACATTCGATCCAATGTGTTTCCTAAAGTTGGTAATTCGTATGTGTATGACTCAATTAAATTTAAGGAGAATATTAACATCTATCTCCTCAATATTCCTCCAAATCTGCCCATCCTCCCCAATCAATTTTCCAAATAACCTCCCCACAATCCCAAAATCCTTCAATATTCCCATTCCTGTAATCAAACTGTACTTTTGTATCAGCGGTTCTTTCCTAAAGTTTGGTTCAAAAAGAGTGTGGTTCACAATTTCAATGGGTGACTTTCGAGCGTTCAATTCCCTCATAAAAAACTATGACAGCCGCCTTAAATGTAAAATTATAGAATTTAATCCGAAAAAGATTATTAAGATGGCGGAGATCTATTTGATAATAACCGATTATTGGTATTAGAGATTGGAGATAGAGCGTAATTAGAATAACACAGGGAAAAAAACCTAAAATTACTAATTAGTTATTATTTGCAATCAGTATTTTATACAGATTGCATTTAAATAGTTTAAATATTTAAGAAAGATTTAAGTTAGATTATGTTGTTAATATTTGTATTACAAGAAATCTATTGGTTTTTTATTAATAGGCAATCTTTTGCTCAATATTAAACATTCAAAACGAAACTAAAATTGTTAAATTATACTGCTAATTATTCAAAACTACTTGGTAGGGGAAAATCCTGCATTTAATTTGTTCCACTTTATTTGTTCTATATAAATAGGGTCAGGTAACTAAATCTCTAAGGATTATGTAATTTAAAAGACAATTTAAAATTAACTTTCTAATCCTAAATGTATGCAATAATATAAAATTTCTTTTTTTAATTTTTAAAAACATAAGAGGCCTCGGTCGTGTTGTCAGTAGTGGATAAATATTTGACTAATTAAAATAGGTTCTGCAGCGTTTGGTTTATTTTACCGAAACAGCGCGGGTCCGATTCCGATTAAAGTCCGCTAAAATATTAAAAATTATTAAAAATTATTGGTCGATAGTATCGAGCCTATTTCATCTATTTCAACCCTCGAAAACAATGGCGATAATACTATTCTAAAACCAATTGCGATATGGGATATTATAATTAAATTTAAATAAATAAATAATTAAAAAATAAACATTATAATCCCCAAAGAACGATTGAATAATTATGATTTAAAAACAAAGATATTCGATAAGTAAACTTGGAGTTTAATTGTAACTCCCTTAAAAATTCGATCGCAACCGTTAAATCAATATAACGGACAATCTGTAATCTGATAACAAGGAATCAATAAGGCAAAATATAAAAAAAAAAACAAAACAATCAGTACAAAAAAATTAAAAGAAATTGTTTTAAAAATTTTCTTTTTTGCATTTTTTCATCTTTCATTATCTTAAAAGCCAGAATAAATTGAAAGTCTTGAATTGTGTTTTTTTTTCAGTTAAAGATAATTATTTCAATATCACCCCAGTCGCGTACACATAATATATATTAAATAAAGCGAAAAAAAAACCTAAAAGTTATGACTGCCTTAAGATACGAAAATGAAAAATAAAAAAAAAAATCTTTACAGAATTGTTGTATGGACCTTATATATGCCTCTCTTGCTTCATATCTTGCGGATAAATGTTAATTTCTTCTTTTTACATATTTTTTTTTTCTTCGCCATCGAAAGTTTATTTTATTTGTTTCGAATTCTTTCGATTTTCGAAGACAATAATTTCAAAAAAAAAACATACAAAAAAAATTTCAAAGAAAAAATGAACCTTTTCAGTGGGCAGATTTAAATCAGACTTTAGTTGTTGTCGTCATTTTGTGACATTTGGCACGCTTTCGCCTGCTTTTTTTTCTTTCTTTCTTTCTTTTCATAAAGCAAAGCATAAAGAGTGTAAAAAAAAAATTTATTACTTATTTTAAATTATTTAAAACTTTTTTTCTCTTATTTTTGTTATTTTTTTTTTTTTTTTGTAATTCATATAACCCGACCATTGAAAATTCAATTTTTAACTATTTACCACCAAATAATTCCAACAAACTGACCAATCGACCAAAAACAACCAAAAAATTTTTATCCCTGTATTAACTTAGATCAAAGGGTATTCTAATTTGGCTTTACGTTTGTGACGCATTAAAAGAGTGGGGTAGATTATAGACTTCAATGTATGGATCAAATCAGAATCGAAAAGTAAATCGATCTAGCTATGTGAGTCCGTTCGTCCCTCTGGTTGCATGATAATTTAAAATGAAATGTTCACAAATTGGTTTTTATGCAAGAGTCTTTCCAGCCATTACAATTGAAATCCAGCGGAGTGATACAACGGGTTCGAGTAGCCGCTATTCAACTTCAGTTATTATATGAAGATACTCTATCTTTAATATAGCTGGGCTTCTGCAATTTCCCTAAGAATAGTTGAGTTTTATGGCCAAAGTTTGGGTAAAATTTTATAAGTCTAGTTCAGTGGATTTGAATAGCTGCTGCTGTAAAACTTATTTTTAAATATTAGAATAACTGTATACAACATAAAGCTGAGTATCTGAGATTTTGTCAAAAGTAGTTAACTTTAAAGACACAAAATATAGTTGGCCTAAAGAGATTTAAAATACAAAACTTAGAATTAAATAAGTTGTCCATTTGAAATTTTACCACAAGTATTTAGGCGGTTGATGTGAACATTACATTCATGCGGGTATCCTACAGTTAACAAAGTCTACTTCATATTCTTCCCCGTTTTATTTGATTGTGTCTTCAATACGTCACATACATATATTCACCCGGTAACACTTATTCAAATATTATAGTACTTGTTTAACTTTTTTACTCAGAATCAATTGATCGTTGGCTGTTCAGTGTTCACTCAATAAACATATTATACATCCCAAAAAAAAAAAATTTGCGAAATTATTGTACTTCTTAAAAGAAGCTTGCGAGCGGATGCGTGGGGTAGAAAGGGTAACACTTTTCTTTTTGGGTGAAATTAATGCTCAAATCGTATTATAATTCTGCTTTATTCTCATAAATTTTATTATACTGGATGACTAAAGTTAAAGTATCGCTATACAAAGGGAACAAAATATATGAAAAAAAAAAAAAAGCAGAATGAAGTGTTACCTGTTGAACCTAATATAAATATATATTGTATATAATATATTAAATTTAAAACGAACGCAACGCAAAATACAAAAAAATAAAGTAATTCAACTTTGCTTATTTTAATTTCCAATTTTTTTTGTTCAAAACAGAAAAATCCAAGTCCATAAAATTTCCTACACCTTCTCCAAAAAAAAAAAAAAAAAAACAAAATAAAAGAAAATTAAAATATTTAAGAATTAAAATGAATCAAGATTAAGCCATTCAACAGAAATAATTTTTTTTTTTAATTTTTTTAATATTGAATCCATTAAAATCTATAAAATGAAATAAAGAGTTATAAAAAAAAGTTTCCGTTCAAATGATTGATGGTTGCATTTTGTGTCAAAAATATATACCTAGCTTGTTATAATACAAAATGGATAAGTTCACATGACGGGGTGACAAAAGTCCTGAAGTCAAAAGTTACCGGACTCACAATGAATAGAATAAAAAACCCTTTTTCAAAACTCAGATTACAATAAAAAAAAAATTAGAATTTTGATTGTGTATCCAATATGTTATTGTCGTGGTTATTTAAGAGGGATAGCATGTGCACGTAGCCTTGTAGCGCTTTGTACATCCCACTTCCCGTACTTTCTATTAATTTATTAGTAATATTATTTATTTTGTTTATGTACAAAAAATTGTTTATACCAACAAAAAATTATAAATAAAAAAAATTTTTAAATTTTAAAACAAATATCAATTAATTCTTATAGCTCAAAAATATCTTCAATAAACGCTGTCTATCTGTCTATCTGTCAAACTAAGTTGAATGTATTGAATTATATGAAAGTGTCTACAATAGACGAACCCCTGACGCAACCATTACGCAACCATTCGAAAAGTTGTACTTTTAAATTTTTCGCTTTCACTACGTATTCAAATGCCAAATAATTGAACTTTCGAAAATATTTTTAAAGTAAACAAATATATTGCCAGAATAAAAAATTAGTATAACTTTTAATTTAATTCATGAAACTTGTAAACAAAACCATGTCACAAAACGCTGTCATATTCATTTCATTGTAGACACTCCTTTGTTGACTACGTAATCAGAGCGAAACGAGAGGGAAACAAGAGCGTTACTGTACTTCTGTCAAAAATAAAAATTTAAATATTTTTTATAATGATTTTAAATTGTTCATCAACTTTTTAAAATGCAGTTCAAAACTTAATCAAACAAACTAAAAATGAAGAGTTATGATTAATTTTTTAGAGGACTCCGCTTGTTAGTCCATAACTCCTTGGCAGCTTTCGACTTTTTTTTCGAGCTATAATTCCCCGGGGACTTTTGTCACCTCGCCATTTCACATATTATAAAAGTATCAAAAAAGTAAATCATAACTTATAATAACTAGAGTATTGAATTTTAAAGCTGATGCCGCTCTAATGGTTTATAAATACAAAAAAAACAACAAAACAAATCAAAAATATGAATTCATTTTTTCGCTTAGTTAAAGGGTCAATTTCTGACCATTCTGTTTTATCTATAACATATTTATTTTGAATTTGAAATTTTACCAATGTACAGGTCTATTACAATATTCAATTGAAAAAAAATTGAATGATTATGATAATCCGTATATTGATCTTAAATGGAGCAAATCAAAGATTCTTCCGTAAATATTGTTTCATTTTTTTGTATTTTGAACTTGCCTTTATTTGGATTTTTGTATGTTGCCTGCCGCAATATTTTGATATTATTATTATTTAACTATCGTTATGTTATCAAAAGAAAATTAATTTAAAAATGGCATTGAATGGATACCAAGGCTTCAAATATCTTTAAAAAAAACTCTATTTTTTTCTCAAATATAAATTAAATTTCAATATTTTTGTTATTTTTTTTTCAATTATTGTCAAAATATTTATAGATGATCAAAGGCTTTAAATACCGAGATTGTTTTTTTTCCATTTTCAATTATTGCGTAAATGAAATACGGTAAACGGTTTAACTGTTCTTTAATTTTTTTTTTCAATTATTTTACCAAAAAAAGAAAAAAAATCAGTTAAGCAGGCAGTCAGTCAGTTAAGAAATCAATAAATGGCATTAAAAATAAGGTGCACTTTTAATTGAAAAAAAAAATGATCTTCAATAAATTATTAAAGTACTAAAAGATCGTTATGCATTGGACTGTTATACGTTCCATCAGATATATCAATAAAATCAATATAAAATATGTATAAAACGAATTTGGATTAAAAAATGCTTTTAATTTTGGTTCTTTTTTAAAATGGATGATGGAATTCTGGAATTTATTTTTTTTTTTTTTTTGGATGAACATTTTTAATTATTTTTGGTCAGATTGATCTTTTGACTTTCTTTTTTTCTTGAATTTTTTTGATATTTTTTTCCGAAAAATTTTTAAACAAATGAACAAGTAGCTTAAACAGTAGATAAATTGTTTGTTTGTTTTTTTTTGTGAGAAAGGAATTTACGTAAAAATTTCAATATGGAAGTAATCAAAAAGTATAATAAGACCTTGATTAAAAGTTCAATTAAAAAAATAAATTAAATAAAGATATGATTATTAATTTAATATATATTGAATAAAGCATAAACTGTGGAATTTACCTGGTCATGTGCATTTTTATTGCTATTGAACTTTTGAACCGTTTAATCTTTTTCATTTTAGCTTTTTTTTAAGTACTTTCCTAACTTTTATGTGCATGAAGTAAATCGGAAGAGTTAATGCAATTTTTTAAAATGTGCCTCTAATTAAATGACTTCTAAAGAGCTTTTGTTTTCTAAGTTCTTGAAAATTAATTGAAAACCTTTTCAAAATAAACTAATAATTACATTTTTAAAACAAAGTATTGGATTGAAGCCATATGAATTTAAAATTTAGGATGGCAATTGAAATGGTTTTAATTTGTTTAATTTTATTAGTTTTTTTTAAAGCTTAAAATTGCTCCTTCTTGAACCCCACAAAAAAAAAGAGAGGGGTCGTCAAATCTCAGGAACAGGAAGGAACGAACGGGGTGGCCACATAATATAGCCTTCGAATTATGTCAAAAAAAATTATTTAATATCGAATACTTTCCTGCTGGATCGATTATTCAGAACTGCAAGGATAAATAATTTACCAACATGCTCAGGTATACCGCCTCAGTGGCAGGTTCTGGATGCTCAGTATCATTTTCGGAAAAATATTATGGAACTTACGATCTTTTTTCCCACTCATATTCCGATCTTAGATTTTTCGCACCCAGAATTTTGCAGTTGTGTTTTTTAATATATCCATTTAGATAAAAATATGCTTCGTCGCTCATAGGCTTAATCAACCATGATTTCACAGAAAACAGTGCATGCGAGAGGGTATTTTTGCCGCTGATATTAAGCTCTCTATTTCGAATTTTGTTAAATTAATTTTTTCCAAATTAAAACAAAGTTTCGATTATATAATCTGTCTCTTGTACGTTTTGTATTTAGCTTATTTTACAATTTTTCAATACAAAATGTTTTAATTTCAATATTACAACACATGCTGTAACAATGTAGTTACCTAATATTGCATATCAAAAATACTATAGCGTATGTTACAAATACAATTTTTGTTTACATAATCTCAATAAAACCTCACGTTTATCTAATCAGATTTTCAACATATCAAACATAATTATTTTACAGTTATTAAAAAAAAGACAAAACCAATCTCAATAACGATGAAAATAAAGTACTTATAAATGCAATTCTTATCTTTTTTAATCTCATCGCAGCCCTTTTTTTTCCTGTCCCTATATATATGTTTCTATCTTTGTTTTTCTTGGGGTTTTTTTTCTCTTCTAGTTTAACATCACAATTTTTTTTTTTGTTTTTTAAAATCTATAAAACTTTAATAACTCATTAATAGATTTGAAAAAATATATAAAAAATAAATATACCTAATGACATTAAAATAAAACACCTGAATCGGTCCTTAATCTTTTTCTTGGTCCAATAATTGAAATTCTTCTCCGACCCAAATCCAAAATGTATCCAAAAAAAAATGCACCCGAATTTATTTTTATTGTTTCGTTTGTTTTTTTTTGTTTTTTAATTCAAAACAAAATCTTTAAAAGATCTCCACTTTTGTTTTTGTTATTAAAAATCGGAGCTTAACAAATAGCACTAAATTAAAATCTCTTTGTTACCAAATCAATGCAAAAGTTAAAAAAATAACATATAACATAAAATATAAAATACAAAAAAAAAATAAGCCCCAGTCAAATCAATTTGATAATATGCTAAAATCCGATTTATTCATTAACTTTTAAAAAGAGCTGCACTTTTTTTTTGTTTTTTTTTTCTTAGAGCCCATAATGTTGTGTGCATATATTGGAACTCTCGGCATATTTTAAATATCAACCAAAAAAAAAAAATTTATAATAGTTTAAAAAAAAAAAGAAAGAAAGGTATAAAAAAAAACAAAGTTTCTTTTTATCTATGTCTAATCCCACTTAAGTTAAGATGGGGCTAATAAAATAAATTAAAAATCAAAGAGGTCTGACATTTGCAGCACACAGAGAGCACAGGTATTAACAAATAAATAAAAACATATAAAAGAAAGAATAGAAAAAAAAAAATTAAAATTACCTGGTAGTACTTATTTTTTTTAATCGTTTGATAACAAATTGGTTGAGTTGTATTCAAAATCTAGAAATACATTTATAATGTGATATTGGCAACGCTATCTTAAACATTTAAGCTCTCAAATAATAAAATTTTATATTAAAGAACTATTTTAATCTCTTAATCTCTTTAAACACATATAATCGATTTTCAAATACTTGTAGCTTGTCTGTGGTTGAATGTTTGAGTAGCCATGTTTCACTGTTTTAGAGAATGATTGATTTTATGCATGCTTCATATATTCATGTTTTTGGGCCTCTGGTCAATTGTGGTGATTTCCAGATTTCCAAAGTTTCTAAAACGCTGTTTCCGCTAAATTTATACGGTTTAAATATCTTCTTCTTGAAATTTGCTACATCTATATTTTTATACCCGTATGACTATATAGTCAAAGGGTATAATAAATTTGCCATTACGTTTGTGACGCAGAGAAGGAGGGGGGGTAGATATAGACTCAAGTGTATGGATCGGATCAGAATCGAAAAATAAATCGATTTAGCTATGTATGTCCGTCCGTCTGTCCGTCCGTCTGTCCGTCCGTCCGTCCGTCCGTCCGTCCGCACGATAACTCAAAAACTAAAGGAGCTAGGGTCTTGAAATTTTCCCAAATTCGTTTTTGTGCAATAGCCGTCATCGCTATTTAAATCCAGCCATTTTGGTCCATGGGTTCGGATAGCTGCCATACAACTTCTTTTTTTATATGAATATTACTCTGTACCTATTACAGCTACGTGTCTGCAATTTTGGCAAAACTAGTTTAGTTTTATGGCCAAAGTTTTTGCAAAATTTGGTTGGTCTACTACAGAGGGTTCGAGTACCTGTCATACAACTTCTAATTTTATATGAGCATTACTCTATACCTATTAAAGCTGGGTGTCTGAAACTTTTCCAAAAACAGTTTAGTGTAATGGCCAAAGTTTTTGCAAAATTTGGTTGGTCTACTGCAGAGGGTTCGAGTAGCTGCCATACAACTCCTTCTTTTATATGAGCATTACACTACATCTAATGAAGTTGGGTGTCTGAAATTTTGCCAAAAATAGTTTAGTGTAATGGCCAAAGTTACAGAAAAATTTTGTTGGTCTACTGCAGAGGGTTCGAGTAGCTGCCATACAACCCTTTCTTTTATATGAGCTTTATACTAAACTTAATAAAGCTGTATGTTTTAAATTTTGCCAAAAGTAATTAACCAGATGATATAACGTATATGTTACGGTCATACAGGTATCCCAGAGTTGACACAGTCTACTCTACTACACTCTTCCTCGTTTATTATTAGAGTGTAAAGATTTTTAGCATTTATTCTGAGGGACTTTGCCTTTGCTATATTATCTTATACGACCTTTCGTTACATATCTCTGTTGCTTTGAGTAAGAAGGTCAATGTCATCCGAGTATTTTATAAAAATATAATCGATTATTTGGTGTTAAACAATTTAAATCAGTTCAATAAATTCCAAAAACTCATTAACAAAAATACATTTAGAATGAAACGAATGTAGAAAAATACAAATCTATACTGCAACACTATCGAGAGTATTGATTGGTCGAGGTGTCAAATAAACGTTTAAAAAGAATATTGTGATAAGGACAAGCGGACTTTCAGCTGAGAAAATTAATTCCTACAGATTTTTAAGATCTGTTTTAGGCCATGCACATGAATAATTGTGTCCTGACACATTCAAACTGACCCATTAAAAAATTTGAATTAATATTATCCGATGCTTATTTGGTACATTACCGAATTCAGTTTATTCTAAATGTTTTTTCTAATCAATTCCTAATGTTATTTAATGTCTTTAATATGGTATCGTGTTTTATTATTTCTACATTAAGTATTTTTCTCACCTAAGATCCAACTGGCCGGGAATTTTAAATTTCCAAGGTTACGATACTTAGATCTGGTTTTTATCATTTCTAAGATATTTAAAAGAAATTTGTAATCAGTCCCTCACCTGATACAATGTGGTGGGGGAGTGAAAGCCTTTGAAGGCGTGGCATATTATACTACTTATTAATTTTATTCGAATCGAACCCGCACCCGCTTGGTTAGGAAGCCTAATGCTTTCCCACTAACCCACTGAGGCCCTGCATACTTAATAAAGCGATAATTAAAATTTAGATATCTTTTTATTTTTCGGACCAACTTCCATCAATATTCTGTTTTTTTAATTTTTTTTAAATATTCTTATTGAATTTAGGTACACACAGTTTATTATAAATAAATTTAAGTGTTTTTGACCTTAATCCACGTTGAATAAGATGAAGTTGAAAGATTCAGTAGAAAATAGAATAAAAAGAATAAAAATAAAATCACAGAATATACAAATTCGACCGTAAAAAAAAAATAAAAATAAGTAGAAAAAATTCAAAATAAAATCAAAAAAAAAAAACAAAAAAAAAAAAAAGTATCGTCGTAACTCGTGACGATTGATTTGTATCTAAGACCATTTTTTTCGCTGGTATAGCTAATTTTTTTCCTCTTAACTCTGTTGTTGAGTTGATGTACTGTTGTCTGATTGTTCTGTTTATTTCATTTCTTCTCTTTTTCTTTTTTATTTATTTTTTTTGGTAAATATGTCCACCTCTCTTCAACACCTTCATCTAGATTAAAAAAAAAAAGTTTTCTTTCTAAAAGATATCTACAGCTTCTGTTATAATCTTTCATATATGCAAGTTTGCAGGTAATATATGGTTCTATAGATCCTCTACGTATCGCTCTTCTATAAGACTAGATCTTAAAAAAAAAAGAAATTAAAAAATTACAAAAAAACGACCAAAATATGCAAAGTGATTTTCTTTAGAATTATAATAATTAAAAATTGGAATTTTCGTGCTTTTGTTTTTGTCTTTTTCTATCTCTATCTTCTTCTTTTTTTTTATTATCAAATTAAAATTAAAATGTTAAATATTTTATTAAAAAGAATAAAAAGGAAAATAAAATTGATAGTATTGTCGGGATTATTTTAATAACCTATATATACGTAATAGTATAACTACAGGTAACTGTGATTGTTTTTTATTATAGAAAGGGAGATTCTTTTTCAGCTAACCTCATTTATAAAATGGCACTGTGAGAAATCTTTAACTTATCTAACTAAACACAATATATACGAAGGTTTTAGTAATAACCGAACTAATCTTAAGCAGGGAATATAATTCAATTAAAGAGTAAATTAGTTTTAATAAAAAAAATTACTTAATACCTTTTTTCTTGTCTTGAGATGATAAATAGTTCCTCATTCGTTATACTTCCAAGCCATCTTATACAGGGTGGCGCAAAACGACCGATATGGTTTTAATGTTTAATAACTTTTTTATTTAATTGTTAATTATTATTATTTTTTTATTATACAGTTTATTAATGGAGAATATTTTTAGCTTAGCCGATTCCCCAAGTTTTTTTCACAAAATTCTGAAACAAAAATAAAAAATAAATAAATAAAAAAAGTTATTAAACATTCAAACCATATCGGTCGTTTAGCGCTACCCTGAGTAACATATAGAAACGTCTTAGATTTTTTATATTTTTCATAACTTTTCGTAATTTTTATCGCTGTTCTGTTGAGTACTGTCCCATTTCCAATTTCCCAAGTTTTCTTCACAAAATTCTGAAATAAGAAAAAAATATATTATAAATAAATTTAAAAAGTTTTTAAACATTCAAATCATATCGGTCGTTTTGTGCCACCCTGTATTATGTATTTTTAGTAGACATTTATTTTCAAATAATTTTCGTTTGTTTATTCGCTTGTAATTTATAAGGTTTAAATATCTTCTTCAGCTCCTCCGCTTATGGCAAAGATACTGCCAAGGTAGTTGAAACCTGTTACACCCTCAATATTTGCATTATTTATTTTTATCGGGTAAAGATTGTTAGCATTTGGTCTGAGGGATTTTGTCTTTGCTATACTTATTTTTGGTCTAATCTTCTATGCTTCTGTGAATAAGCAGGACAATGTCATCAGCGTATTTTTGGTGTTTTAGGGGAGATGTAAGGGTCCAGTTGAATTTTGTTTTGTATTTTAGTGCTTTCTCCAACAAGTTGTCGAAAACGATTTTGAATACGATTAGAAAAGTGGAAATCCTTGTTTGATCCTTATTCGATCCTTGTTTGAGCCTTTAGACTAATTGGATCGCTGAGAACTCCATTGGTATACATATTTTGAATGAAATTTATAATTTTTGCTGCTATACCCTTTTTCTAAGAGTATTCCAAATTCCTCTGTGATTTATTTTATCAAATGCTCTTTCAAAGTCCACGAATTTTATATAAAGTAGGGACTTCCATTAGGCTGATTTGTCGATATTTGAGTAATCTGTACGTTGCAGTGGTGTATTTTCAACAATTTTTTTTGATTTTTCTGCTTTGTTACAAATTATCCTTTTAATGTTAATTTACCAAACATTACCAAGTTTAAATAAATACTGTTATTAATTTTATTAGTTAAATTTACCAAATACAAAATCAAACATATTCTTATAATAATGTACATAAGATTTTTATTTTTTCAATTTCCTTAAATTTTAAACATATTGAAAAAAGTCCAGTTTTCTTTAATATTATCATATAGATACTAACTGCCACGTCTTATTTTATATTATAAATTATATTATTTCAAAAAGTTTCATCAGATATTTGTATTTTTATATTTAAAAACCTATAATTATGATCAAAAGTTAACCACCAATGTTTTTATTATTTTGTTTTTCTAAGAAGGTGAGTTTTATTATTAATATCATTTTTTTCATATACCATTTTATTTATTAACAAGTAACAACTTAATCAAGATCTTAAGATTGTTTTTTTTCTCTTGCAGTGGTTGGTTTTTGCTTCCTTACAAAAAAAAAAAATAAACAAATTGCGAAATTTAAACTAAAAAAAAAAATTAATAATAATATTTTTAAATTAGAATTTAGTAGCAAACACGAAATACAATGAACTCATAAAATTATTTTTTTTTTTTTCTTTTTATTTTTCACTATTGTCTTCAAAGTTTTGGAGTATGTAATGTTTGACCTAACCAACATATATGTATAATGGAAATAAACGGGGAGGTCTTGGTCAATTTTAAATCTATACATATTTTTTTTAAAAGATGCCGCTATATATTTTTTGCATTTATTTTTGAATTTAGATAAGTATTAAGTAAAACACATATGAGTACAAATTATAGTCGATCTGATCTGATTTTCAGAAGTCCCCTTTATAATATAACTTAAGATTGTGAAAATGTAGTTGCATATGTATTTGGAATATGTGTTAAAAGATTTTTACAGGAGGGCTATCATGTAGTACTATTATTTTTTTAATTTTTAACATATTTATAAATTTTCATATAATATTATGGCAAATTCAGAATAGACACCAGCAATATTATTAACAATATTAAAAAAAAATATAAACAAAATCAGCAGTAAAATATAAAATATAAAAACTATAAAATAGTTAATAAAAAAACTTTTATAGTAACTATATATAATATAGTTTAGTCATTTAGCACAAAATCTGGTATCTGGTATCTTTTTTAAAAAAAAAAATTTAATTTTTTTTATTTGCATCTAATCTGTGTTTTTTTTTTTTTTTAAGTTGAGGGGGTTAAGAGCTGCAATTGAACGTAGTTACAATTGTACACTGTGTGTACATTATTTAATTTTTTTTTTTTTTCTAAATGTTTAACTGTTTTTATTTTTCTATAAAGCAGTGAAGTTATAAGATTACTTAGTGATGATAAGAATATGGTTTTAGTTTTTTGCTTTTTTATATCGATTCAACAAAAAACATTCCGACATCACGACGAAGGAACAAATTGTGTTTCTATTACTCTAAAAAGATGTTTAACGATCTGTTGTTTAAGATATCCTTTAAGATATTTATTGTGAATATATGTAGATGTGAATGTAGGTTTGTATATGTATAACGCGATATATCTAAAGTATCTATTGCAAATATAAAAGTGCAGATTAATCAAATTGGTGGATAGGCAATTCGGAGAAGGGTGTAATGACGCATTTAAATTATTTTCTATTTAAGCTCTTCAAATTAGTTTAAAATAGGTTTAAAAAGTTTAATCTGCTTTCTTTTTTACACCATTTGGTACACAAAGAAAAAACCAATAACAAAAAAGAAAAATATAATTTAATTCATTCTTTACTTTGGCAGATTTTTAACAATTGATAAGAAGGGATTTTCTTTTTAAGTTTTTCTTTTCGGTGTTTTGGGTTTTTTTTTTTTATATACAAATATAAAATAATAATAACTGATGCACATCTTAAGGAAATGTTCATGAAAATTGTTAAACATGCGTTTTAAATTGACATTTTAAAGATGAATTTAATGTTTTTTTATATTGTTTTGTTTTGTACCTACTTTTAATGCTGTATAACTATAGGTCAAAAGGGTGTACTAAATTTGCCATAACGTGTTTGACGTAAAGAAGCAGGAGGGCTATGATATACAAGATATAGACTCAAAGAATCAATGGACCGAATTATAATCGAAAAATAAATCTATCTAGCTATGCATGTTCCTCCGTCCGTACAATAAGTCAAAAAATAAAAGAGCTAGGATCTTGAAATGTTCACAATTTCGTTTTTAGTTTTCAGGTTTGAGCAGCTGAAATACTACTTCTTTTTTCTCATGAAAATAACTGTACACTTGGCAAAGCTGGATATTTGAAATTTTAGCAAAAGAAACTTTATGGCCAAAGTTTGTGGAAATTTAGTTGGGGTACTGCTATGGGTTGCAGTAGCTGTCTTACAACTTCTTCTTTTATATGAGCATTAACTCTATAACTAATTAAGCTGGATGTCTAAAATTTTGTCAATAGTAGTTAGCTTTAATGGTAAACGTCTGAACCAAATAAGTTGGTGTATTGAAAGAGTTTCGAAGAGCTGTCTTTCAACTTATATTTCTTTAAGTCTTAAAAATTATGTACATATTTATAATTTCGCCAAAAGTAATTGATCGTATTATATAATGTATATATTTTAATCATACGAGTATCCCAGGGTTGACACAGTCTACTCTACTACAATCTTCCTCGATTTTTTTTGGTTTAAAATTTGTTTTAGATGAAATTTCTTTTCAAAAGAACAATTAAGAAAATTTTAAGAAACTTGTGCTTTTTTTATTTTTGGTCATTTATAAAAATTTTAAGTACAATAAAATTTCAGACAATATTTATTTTCGAGGAATAATCCTCTTTTAAAAAGTTTGGAATTTTATTTTGATTTGAGATAAAATTTAGAATACCCAATATTTTGAAACACAAACGAATTGAAACACATTTTTTTACGTTGGAAAGCGTATCATGTTGGTTTCTGTTTTTTATACAGGTCACCTAATTTAAGTGATTACGAAACTGTTATGGAAATCAAAAAAACTTTCCAATCTGAGTATTATAATTCTCGATTCATCTCTAGCATTTAGACTGATCTGGTACGGAATTTGCATATTCATAATAAGGACTGACTACACTTTTCTAGCAATTTCTATTCGAATCTGCATTCGGAAAATGTATTGGTTTTCCGGAGTAGGAATTTTAACTTTGCTACAAATGCAATTAATGGAACTATTCTAAAAGGTTCTTGTGTTATCTATTAATCTAATTTATAAGGTTAAAAATAATTAATAAAGTGAGCGGCGATGGAAATTTAAAAAAAAATTTACATACAAAAAAATTAATCGGTTTTGATAGTATGAATATCAGTACCTCGCTTCTTAATAGAGCATATTTCTTCAATTCAGAATCTCTTTTCTATTTTCTTGATTTGGCAATTTATCCTACCCAATGGGAGGCTGGATATATTTTTTTCATTTTCTTAATAAGGAATAAAATAGATAACACTAACTATCATGTGTTTGTAATATTTACTTCAAACTTTTGAAAACATTTTGAAATGCAGAAACTTTCAAAATATGTAGAACGTAAGAGTCTTCTTCATAATCAACAATATAAAAGTGCAATCTACAATAATTAAGTTCAAATGTTATTACCTTTGCGAAAGTCAATACTTTAGGTAATCTAATGTTGCTGCTCTGGATATCTCTACATCGTCTGTTATCTCGTCTTTAATATTGAAGTGTGGGATTTATATTATAGTCGATGTATATTCATCCGGAGAACTCAAACTAAACGTTTGTGTCTTTAAGAGATCTATTATGTTTATGTGTATTAACCGAATTATTAACAAAATAGCACATAATTTCATTTAATTTTTATATACATTTGTCACATCACAGCTAAATATTTGGTCTGCTTCAATGAAAAACTTACTTCTCTCCATCTGATCTTCTGTTTTTGAGATTGAGATAGAAATCTTAGAGAATTTCCTTTTATAGTTACTCCGGCTGACTTTTAATATTTTCCAACGTACCTTTTAAAAAACTTTTTAAAATCTTTTTAAATAAAGAAAAAACATCATTAATATTTTAAAGCAATTATAATAATCATATTAAGAGTTAAGTTATAGTAATTAGTTAAGTAATTAATTAACTAGATAATGCATCTCACCTCTAAATAGTTATTGCAATATCTCAAAGTCTTCTTCCTGAAGATCTCAGAAGGCGAATCAGTTTTTATTTTTTTTATAGCGTAGAATTTATCATCAACAATAACTTATTAATGATATTATTGAATTTTACTATAACTTTTTAATAAATATTATTAAAAATATTTCAACTTTAAAGATTCTTCTTTGTCGGTATATATTTTAATCAATCACTTAAAAAAAAAGTAAGTATTAAAGTTCAATGACAAAATTTTAATGTAAATTATGGCCTATTATTTTATATTAATCGATTAGTTCAAAGTAAACAATTTTTCTCAAAAAATTATTATTCCACAATTATTAAATAACTTAACCTTTCATTAACAAAATGTCGCCAAATTTATTATTCTTATTATTATTGTATTAATTAATATTATCGTACCTCTATAATATATACTATGTGAAAACCCATTTAAGGAACATTTCAATAAAAATAATAAAAAAAAAAAAAAAAAAAAAAAAAAAAAAATTTTTTTAATTTTTTTTTTGCCAAAAACGAATTTTAAATACAAGCTAAAAACATGTCCCTACTGTCAAAACTTTATGTTCACACCAAAAAACTACAGATATTTACCACGTTTTTTTTTTTTTGTATTTAGTTTCTGTTGCTTTTTCGTGTCATTCTCTTGACACCGAAAACACAGTGTCAAAAAAAATGTTTTTTTTTTTTTTCCCTTTTTTTTTGGTACTAAAATTTCCATTTAAAGTAAAAAATCAATTAAATACCATTTAATGTCAATATAATTTGCAGAAAATACTAAAAATAAAAAGAATAAAAATAAAAAAGTATCTTTAGATAATCCCTTTTCATGTTTTTGATATCCAAAATTCAGTTGTATATTTTAAAACTTGCACCGTATAACTTTTACAACACTTGGCAACCTTAACAGTATATTGTGTCGTTCCTTATATTCAAAAAAATTGTGCTAATATATTTAAATTTATATAAATAAATTATATACATATATACATATATTAACAAAGATCATGATTTTTTTCTTAATTTTTTTGTAATTAACTTTGATTTTTCTTTTACTTTTTTGCATATATATATATTATATATATATATACTCCATCTTCGTGATAAATCAAAATGCGCCCTAGTGGCCTACAATATAACAATTACGGTATATCATAACTGAATATGGTATATATACGAATAAGAATAAAAGAACAATGTAAAGGAAAAATTATATATGTATATATATATAAATATATATATATATATATATATATATATATATAATATCTGTTTCGCAACTGCTACCTGTTTATAAGAATTAAAAAAAAAAGAAATTGGGTTCGCTAAACTTCATCATATTAACAGAGTGTGCTCATAGTGTATATTTATAAACATTTTGTCGCGATTTTTTACTGTTTTCATAATAATTGTCTCATTTATGATTAGTAGGGTACTTTGGCAAAAGCAGAAGACAATTAGAGAGGGAATTTTATGCAAAATAAAAAAATTGGGAAATTTTTTAATTGTAAACTAACTAAAAAAAAAAAAAAACTATAAAATAAAATTGAAATTTTTTTCACTTAAGGTGTCATTTTACACGAGCATATCTTTTTTTTTTAAGATGACGTTTATTGTTCAGATATGGATTAGTAATTGAAAATTTCGAAATAATAGAAAATAAGTATAGGATAACTTATCTGCTCTGAGAGGCTCCTTATCCAGAGATCTCGGAATGTTTAAATGGCATGAAATGCAATATTAAGACTTAAAGTATACACAAGACTTCCAGATAAAAATTGGAAACATCGTTTTAATAATTTGAATAGATATACATATGTGGTCATATGTTTTAGGGTGCGTTTATGTTGGAGCTGCGATAAGTGATAAGATCGTCGATAAAAGCATAGCGTATGAAAACTATAGAGGTGTCAATTACTTATCGCAGCGGAAATCGTGGTACTTTGCACATCCAACATAAACGCACCCATAGTCTTCAAAAAGGTTTCCTACCGAATACATTTTCATAATACTTATATTTATTTTTTAAAATCTAAAGTCTATTATTATCAAAGGCACTGAAATATTCCTGTAATAACTAACATGTGGAAAAGATAAACTTGTTATTACTTTTAACCTTACTTCTATCTTTCAATCTAATTATCTTTCTGTTATCTGAAATCTTACACTCCAAATTAATATTGTAACTTTTGAATTTTACGTTGGATAACATATTTCGGGAAAATGACAATGTACAGCAGCAGGAAATAATGTAACATAGAGATGTCAAGTGGAAACCCTGCTCCTTCGCGAAATGACATAAAAAAAACAAAAAATGTATATTCCGAACCCTTAATATTATAAGTCAAAGTTGAAGCAGGTTTTCGTCTAATTCTTCTTTGAAATATTTAAAAATAATCAAATATTTTGTAGTTCGACGTTTTAATGGATATACATTCAGTATGCAAATTAAAACTGTGTAAATTTGTTCTTAGATAGGAGACAATACATATAATATTTTGTTTTTTTTTTTGGCTGCTGTTATTGTTGATGCGATTTTTTTATTAATATTTTTTTTTTTTTCAGGCTCAATTTTCTTTCTCTTTTTTTTTTTTTTTTTTTTTAATATTATCATTATTATTATATTTATAATAATAAAAAAAATTAAAGACGGAAATCGTGGTACTTTGCACATAACACAGAAATCCCTAAACAATGCATTAAGAATCAAAAATATAAAGAAAAAAAAAAAGTAAGTATACAAAACAATAACAAAAATAAAAATAAGTGGTAAACGTGATTTATAAATAATAATACTTGACGTTAATAAATTTTAAATAATAATAAAAATAGGATGAATACAAGAAAAAAGCACAAAATAAAGCTAAACACCAACAGCACCCAGCATCCAAAAAAAAAAATTAAATAAAGGGTATGTCTGTCTCTTCTCATTGTTAGAAAAAAATATGAATATTGGGATTTATATGAAATAAAAAAAAAAAAAAACAACAAAACAAAAAATACAAAACAAAAAAAAAAAATATTTAAAACAAAATATCATGCAAATGTGATTGCATTCATTTCTTAATATTCAATTTAAGATTTTTTTTTTTCATTTTTTTGTTTTACTTCATTTCATATATGAAATTTTTATTTATTAATATTTTTATTTTTTTTTTTTTTTTACTTTTCCTTCTGTCTTTCATTGTTAAGATTTCAGTTTTTTTTCAAAAAAAAAAAAATAAATAACAAAAAAAACAAAACCTCAAAAAATTAAGCAAAAAACAAATTTGAACAATATGGGTGGTTTCTTAAAAAAATTATATACATATATAGTATATATATATATATAATGCTCCTTCATAATTTTCATATTTTTTGACATAATTTTTTTTTTATGAAATTTAATTTCTTTTGATTCCTTCGTACTTTGAAATTGCACCAACTAAGTATTTAAAACTATACTTAACTTACCTTCTTTATATATTAACATTAACATATAGAATCAATTTTATCACTTATGTAACCTTACATTTTAACAGAATATTGTACATGAATCTCATGTAAACCCACACTTTCATTCCTTTTCATTCAAAAACCTAAATCACAAATTTAATCAAAATTTATAATTATAGTTTATTATTGTACAATTCAACTCTTTATTAATTTCCAAACACGTCTACACTTATTTAACTTCATATTTTATTAAATCTCGTGCAATTTTGTTACAATTAATATTTTACCACCACACACTTTTTTGCTGTTGTTGTTGTTGTTTTGTTGTTATACGCACCTCACGAAATTTCTGTGTTGAAATTTTTATATGACATTTAAATAAAAAAAAAAAAAAACACAACAAAACATTTCCTTGCTTGTTTTCTTGCCGTCAGATATTTACAGTTATAATCCTCCAAAAAAAAAAATCAATTTAATTTATTTTTAATTCCATTCATGATCTGTTTAAATGATCCTCCAAAAAATTACAAAAAAAAAAAATAATAAATATTAATTACAAAATGTAAGAAAATACCTTAAAAAGAGGTGTTATAATAAATGATAGCATTTAAAATATATGATTGACGAAGGTCCCGCCATATGATCTGATACACATTCATAAACTTAAAAAGAAAACCAGCATTAAAACAAAATGCAAAAAAAAAAAAATATTATAATAAAAATAAACAGAATGGACAATATTAAATAAATTGTTCAGAAATTATGTCAAAATCGTGTGAAATCATGTCATTGAAGTTCTCAAAATCTACACAACAGGGGGTTCTTACATGTTATACATATTAAACACAGGACTTGATTTTTAAAAAATCATAATTTTAATTATCCTAGAATTATAATTCAAGTAAAAGTTATTTTTATAAATCAGGTTAAATTATTTTAATGACATACAAAAATTTTTTTGACATAATTATTTTTATATGAAAGAAAATGACTGTAAAGTTTTTTTCATTTTTGTGCTTCAATCAATTAGAGCCCTTGAATATTTGATACAAATTAACCCATTTTATAAGTATGTTTATACCAGTTTATAAGTTTATACACGAAGTATAGTATCAGGTTAAAACTAAAATAATTAAGTAAACTGTAAGTAAGTATATAATATATTTAAAGAATTTCTAATGGATCTCAATTTCATTTCTAGTTCTTTTAGTTTAAAAATATTTTCAATTAAACTTAAATATCCAGAATCATCTAATCCTTACAAAATATTTTAATAAATTATTTAAAATTAGCGTGCAAAAAACAAACAGAATAAACCTAGCAAGAACAACTCATATAGTTAAAGAGATCTGAACAAATTGTCTGAACAACAAAAATTAAAATATTTGTTAGTTAAACCAAAATAGAGTTAGTTAAAACCACGTTTTTGAAATCCCTATGCTTAAGAAAAAAAAAAAAAAAACTTAACAACGGATCTTTTATACTTCTAACATTTTTTTACATTAGTAAATCTTTTCGTTTTTCTACACTTAACAACAAATCAATGTTAAACATATTGATCCAGATTTTGACAGAGCACTTATTCAGATCAAATTAATTCATTTAAGAACAAAATAAAATTTTGTAACTGTCAAAACTCTTATTTTTTCCAATGTCCTACACATAATTTATTTCCATTAGGACGAAAACATTTTGGAAATTGGAATGATTACTAAACAAGCAATGAAAAAACCAAAGGGTTTTTAAAAAAACACATTTTCAAAATTAAATAGTGTTTTATACCGACTTTAATTTTGGGAAATTTTTATTTGCTAACAGCCTTCTAATGGGGAAGGTTCCCAAATTTTTACTGAGTAAACTTATGTTGATTTTCGAGAATGTAACCCTGGCATCTTTCTCCCAACATTTTGAGGTTTTAGGAATTGAATTGTGGCTTGCTCCAAAATTTGGAGTTTTCTTAGAATTTTGTTATCTAAGCAAAAATAATTAAAACTATAGGAGGCACTTTCTTCCATTTTAAGGACTCCCTTTCAATTTAGGGAAAACCATTATCATATATTAAAAAATAATATTGGAGCTTTAAGTTTTGTGTTTTACTAAAAAGATGTTTGGACGAGTATTTAAGTTAAAAGTGCTCAAAAGAAAGAAAATTCCATTTTTAACCCTAACAACTCCTAATTTCAAGTATCTAGCTTAAGCCGTTTGGAAGTTATGTGGGGCCAACAATTTTACAAAAATTCAGTTTTACATAACGCTGACTTTTTTACGGTATGGCAACCCTACGAATTAGCGTTTCAAAAATTAGTAGCTGCCGTACAACTTCCTATTCCACATAAGAATTATTCTATATATAATAACTCCAAATGTTTGAAATTTTGCCAAAAGTAATAAACCGGATGATATAATATTTATATTACGGTCATACCGGTATCTCAGAGTTGACACAGTCTACTCTACTACACTTTCCTCGTTTTCACTGTTATAGGCTAAAGAGCCTGATTCTTTGTCTTCATGTCGGAATATGGGGAAATATTATATTTATATTATTAGAACTGATTAAATGAATTCCACATACAATTTAAACATGAAATAGTACTACGCCTTATAACATGTAGAAATGGTTTAAATTTTCAACATATACAGTTCTAATTTTTTTTCAACATATACAGTTCTAATTTTTTTATAGTAATAATTTTGTTTTTGAGTTATATGGTATTCTATATCTGTGAGTTATATTATTCAATTAAACTATTTGTTTATATTTTGTATTTGTTTATATCTCTTTCTATATATTATTTTATTTTTTATTAAAGATATATAACTATTAATTATTGATTACGCCATTAATTTGAACCCAATGGTGAATGGTAGCTGAATCGAGTTAAAAAGCTGATAAAATCTTTTCACCTTCATTGGGATTCGAACACGTATCTTGCGCATGAAAGGTCGGAACTTTAACCACTGCGCCACTGAGTCGTTAATAGAACTCTTTTTATAATTGTTTAAATATTGAGCTTTCTCTGACTTTGGGGGCAAAGGTTGGGGCTACAGAAAAAAGTTTGAACAGTAATATTTTTTGTTAAAATTTCTCAATTAGCCGTAGTTAAAAAGAAACGGACGCACAGAGTGAAACTATATAAGCACATTTTTTTTTCAAAATATTGAAAAATGAGCTAAAAATTATACGATCTTAAAACAAAGTATATCTGAAGATTTAAACAAAAATATAAACCAAATACATTGTATGATTTTATTCTATATTAAATAAAGTATGCCATGCAAAAACAAAATTTTCTTTAAGTTAACTCCAAATATTGATTACCTTAAAAGATTTCAATTACCCAAATATTTAGACTTAAATGCAATACAGAGCCAAAAGTCAAGTTCACAAAAACAAAATATTAAACAAACTTTATTTTTTTTTTTGTATTCTTGTTAACGAATTTGTAGGTGGGTTTTTAAACATTCATAAAACATAGATAATCAATTCCTAAATAGTACAAAAAAAATGTCAGAAGTCAAATTTTTTACCTAATTATAACATTAAAAGAATTATTATAAACCTATACGTATATATTATGTACAAATATGTACATACTTATCTATCTTATATATATAATATTATCTACTCAAGTAAATATAACAAAAAAAGAATCTATATTTTAAAAAAATATAAAACTCAAAATAAAGATAAATAACCTTAACAGGACCACCTATCTATCTCAGTTCAAGATATACAATTTTTTGGTTTTATTTGAATTTCATTTCTGTTTTTTAACATTACAGTTAAAAATAACAAATACGAACTGTTATTACCTGTAGCGTTTCATATTTCTGAAGATTTTTCAATTGAGATAATACTAATCACAAAATTTTCCAAAAATAAAAAAAAAATACAACAAAAATAAATTTGAAAACTAAAATGTCAAGCATGTACTAAATTAAAAGCCTTCTAACTAAAAACAAAATGATTTACACTGATTCACTTGAAACAAAAGTTTTGCTTCAAAATCGATTGTTTTATTTTTTAACTTTTTGGCAACACTATTTTTTACCAAAATTGACAAGAATATTTCAAACAAAAATATATTAAAGTTGCGGTAATAATCAAAATATGCTGAATTTACAACAAATGAGAAAAAATTAAGAAAAGTTAAAAAAAACATCAATGTTATAAAAGAAAAAAGTCATGCGCATGCCAATTTTTTTTTTAACAGTTATCGTACATTTTTTTAAACGTTAATTTTTTTCCCCTGTTGTCATCACTATTTTTTTATTCCAACAAGTTATTGTTAATTCATTCGGTAACTAACTTCAAATGTTTTATTAGTATAACTATTGCTACTCTTGCTATTATCGTTTATGTCATTGTCGTCGTAATTGTTTTCGCTGCTTCAGATGCTCTCTAAGGCATGTCAACAGGTATAATAATGCCTTAATTTTAAGTTAAAACAAAAAATGAATGAATTAACAAAATAATGACAAAAAAGTTAAGTATTTATTATTTCTCTACTAAATACCAAAATCTTAATACCAAAAACAAAAAATGTTAGAAATAAGCGCATTTCTGCATTGAAGTGCAGTGATGATTGCAGAGAAATAATGAAGCTTTCAAAATGTCAAAAAATCTAAATAGTTTTTTTTTATTTTTATTTTGATGAAATTTGATGGGAATGCTGTTGGCTAATAGGAGAGAATTTAGTAATTTTGTAGTTTTAGATACATGTGGATACTTTTGTTATAATGGAATTATGTAATATGGTCAATTAAAATCAGTCACAATTGTGACAATTGTGTGTCTTCAAAACAAGCGACAATATATGTAATGTCTTATTAAATTCCTCGAGATTTTTAAATATGATGCAATTATTGTTCTACATGGCCAATAATTAGTGAAAATATTTTAATTTCCTTGTAAGTTACTACAAGGTGGCACAAAACGACCATTATGATTTGAATGTTTAATAACTTTTAATTTTGTGAAGAAAACTTGGAGAATTGGAAATGAAACAGTACACAACAGAACAGCGACTAAAAATTACGAAAAGTTATGGAAAATGTACTGGAAAGAGCACGAATGTGCGAAGCCGAAAATGGTCCCCAATTGCGGGATATAATTTTTCTACTTAAGCTAAAAATATTCCCCATTAATATACTGTATAACAAAAAAATAATAATAATAATTAATCATTAAATAAAAAAGTTATTGAACATTCAAACCATATCGGTCGTTTTGCGCCACCCTGTATAATAATTCAAGTATTTACTTGTGCTTATTATCAAGTACGTTGACACGTACCGTATTATATACTTTTTTCATAATTTGAAATATGGAGCTCGCTATGGACGGATGGACACACTTAGCTAAATCGATTTACTTTTTGATGCTGATCAGATCCATACACTTTAGTCTATATCTATTATGTCTAGATCGATGCGATACAACTAGTACATACGCGGCGCGGGTAAAAAAATCAAAAAAATATTAGATTCTCGAAAAAAAATATGATAAATCTGGTTTGAAATCTAAATATACGAAAATGCAAACATTAATCACTTTTCGATGGTTCCAAAATTAAATACGGTTTATAACCTTAAAAAAGATTTTAAGATTGTGGAAAGAACTGGTCGAGGAAGCCGTTGATCTTCTCAAAAATCGATTAATTTGAAATCTCTATCTAGTTTTTTGGAAAGAATTATAATTAAAGTTTTTTTTAGAAAATATTTTATCATTAAAGTAAAAAACTGAATCAATATAATATTATCTAAAGCTAGTGGATCAGTGTCATATAAATAAGTTGCAAGTTTTCATTAGCAAATGTCTCTGCATTATCAGAAAATCTTTTGGACATGGAGGATAACTAAAAAAGAATTTTGGCTAAAAACGCAACAAGAACCTATTTTGATACAAATAATAAAAAACAAAATACAGATGGATAGGCTATATACTAAGAAAAGACTCCATTGCCAAAGAGGCATTAGATTCGACCGCCAGGGAAGAGTGGGCAGATTCAAAACCAGTTGGAGAAGAACGATAGAATAAAAAATACAAAGAAAAAGAAAACCATGGGCACGAGTCATATCAACAATCTAAAATAGAGTTAAATGACATGGCTCTGTGGAAGCCTTATACTTCCGGAAAGGGAGTTGAAAAGGAGAATTGAAAAATTGTTATCTAGGTATTTGGGTATCTAAGTTCATTTAATTAATTTTAATGCGTAAAAGTCTAAGATACTTTTACAATAATCAATATTTTTTAACTTTTGCGATGAAATAAAATTCTATCTAATATTAAATTAAAATAATTGATTCAATTTTTCAATTTAAAGTTCTTGTTTTTTTTTTTTAATTATACATAATAGTAACATAGTTACCATTTTTGTAAATTTTTATATAATAATAACTCTTCCTTATTGTCAAGATAATCTAATAAATTATGATAATCCTGATCGATCGCATCTTCTACTTTGTATTAAACTATAACAATAAATTAAATAATTTATGAAATAAATATTATACATCATTTTCATTGCCATTAACTATAATTCAATTTAAATTCTTATAATCAATTCTAATTTTTTTTGTTATTATTTCAACTTTAAATATTAAGTTAATAAATTGGTATATATACTGGTTTTAAAATTTAACTCAAATTTGGCGAAAACTACTTCGATTTGTTATGTTTTAATTTTTCAAATCAAAAGAATTCTACTTTACAATTTAATCTAATCAATTACAACCATTTTTATTTTGCTTTTAACAATATTTTCGCCTTATTTGTTTTAAAAAGACAATTAACTCCCATCATTTGATGACATAAAACAGTAACAATCCATTACGCCAGTTAAAAGTCACATATTATTTAATACGCATTAAAAAAATATTAAAAAAAAAAAATGAAATGAAATAATTTTAGTCTACAACAACAATTACCGGTTACCAAAAGCGTTCCTCCTCAAACTGAACGTGAACTGTAGTACAACACAACACAATGAATCACACAACTACTAATAAATTTTTTCACTTATTTTTTTGTCGTTGTTGTTCTGAATTTTTAAAAATTTAATTCAATTATTTAATTGAATCAATTAAGAAAATATATAAAAGAAAAATTGAATTTAAAAATAGACAAGTAAAAATTATAATTTCAAATATACTTTGTCTGTGTTTTTTTTCTTTCATTCATTCCTTTTTCCCGTTTCCGTATAGCGAACGGAATAAGTTGAGCGATCAAAATGTTAAACGCACACATAATTTATAACTTTAACTTTGTATTATTTTAAGCCGTAAATAAGATTTTCAAATTAAGAAAATTTATTCATAATGTTGGTTTTCAATTATTATTTTATAATATATACATTTTGTATGAATATATATATATATATTATAAAAATAGTAATTAAATACTGCAAAAGCTATTGCCACTGCGTTTACTGTCACACATAGAGATAAATTATAATTCTTAAAAATATCTGCAAGTTAAGATATAAGATTTTTGTAATAAGCACGTGCTTATCAATAAAAATAATAACGAAGTTAATTATTTCATCGCTGTTTGCTACTTTTATATTATACACATATATTATTATAATCTAATGTATAAAATATAATTTATGTAGATATATGTACATAGCTATATATTTATATTAATAAACAATATTATATGCAATTAAATATTCCAAAATCTAAAAACAATTATAATCATTGAATATAGAAATTAGAATGATTAAAAAAAAAATATTTATAAATTATTCCAAAGATTTAAGTTACTTTTAGCAACTGTAGGTTATAAGAAATGACAAATACGTTTATATATTTATACAAAGCTGAAATTTACAAGAATCCCTCTACGTAATTCTCTCTTACTAATAAAAACATATCCAGTGAAATAAAGTAATTTTCTTTAATTATAATAGCTAAAAATGATCCCCAGTGTATATACTAATATCTCCTGTATCTACTCTGTACAATTAGTTAGCAGCTAAGTTCATATTTTTAAATAATATAATATTTGTCATATGATTTGAATGACAATTAAAGGTAAATTTGAAATGACATTTGTTATGATATATTTTAGGATATAAAAGCTTACTTTCCTTCCTAACTTTCGATTTATATTTGGTGATGACAATAAAAGTTTACTTTACTTCCTAACTTTAGAATTATATTTAATGATGACGTCATTGCTGCGATATTCAAAATTTCAAACAAATATTGGTTCTGTTAAAGTACGCAACCAATTATACTAGAGTATGTAAGACTGTAATGACGGAAATAGAATCATTTCATAAATTGAAAAAACCGTTATGTTCGCGTTATTTATTGACATTTCAAAGCGTTGCGGGAAAGTCGTCAACGTCAATTATAATTCTGATTATGATAGATTTATACTTGTATATTCAAGAATATTATACATAAACAAATTTATTTTTATGCCACTCTTCAAATTTATATTATCAAATGAAACACGTACTCCTTAAAAAATAAATTACGAAAAACACAAAACAATTACAAGCGTAACTTTAAATTCTCCTGGCATCATAAACAATCTTTAAACAATAACGTTTTTCATGCAAGTAGTTATATATGAAAAATTTATAAATACACCATAACCAAAACTAACTAAAAAACTATTAATTCTGATATATCTATACCAGTATAATGGTAGTTTTATTTTTATCCATAATACTACAGCTGGTTGACTAGTAGGTTACTATTTAATATGAAAAAAAAAACTAAAAACAACAACAAAATAATAATAATAGTAATAATAAACATATAAAAATATAACTATTTACTACTTTTGTTTTGATAGTTCTATTAATGAGTCATAAAACAAGTGGGATTGCCTCTTTTTTTCATATCGCGTGTCTACTCTACCAGAAGTCTGCGTTTTTTTATTTCTTTGTAGTTTTGTGTTTTATTTTTTTGCTTTCATTATCTTTTATTATTTTTTTTTTTTGTTTTTTACTTGCGCTTTTCATTTGTTTTTTTTATTTTATTTTTCATTTTAATTCAAGCTTAGATTTAAAACAAACCAAAAAAAACAAAACAAAAATAGAAATCGAGGTGATTGTTAATCAGTTAGCCGTAATTGGATGAACGTATATAAGTGTCTGGGCAGTGAAAAATAATAATAATCATAAAAAAAAATGTATAAAATAACTGTTTTAACAGGCGAGTAAACACTTTGAGAGAAGTGAATAAAAAAACAATAGTATAGATAGTTAAAAACTATAAAATTATTAAAGCTTTTTTTTAACTTTTTATTAACACATGCTCATGTACAGAACAATTTTATATATTGTTGTTAAATTAACACTCTTAATTTGTTAATCTGGTGCATAAGTGTGGGTTCTTTTTATTAATTTTTATTATTGGTTAAAATGCTAGACAATAACTTTATATATATATATATATATAATATACATATTTTATGGTTATGCATATCTGATATAGGTGTAGAAATTAATAATATTAAATATAAAATAAGAAAAAAACTGCAACACACAGATCAATTTAAAAGTTAAAACAGTTACAAATGGGGGGGGGGGGGGGGGGGGTCTTTGTGCAAGCAAATTCAAAACTGCGCTTTGCCGTTTTAAAATTTTTTTAACAAAATGATGAATAATTTCGATTCAAAAGTTTAATATGTAGTCTTCATTTTAAAAAATAGTCTTCACTTTAAAATATTTTTAAGTGGTAACCATGGTTATCTGCATTAAAATTTCAATAAGTTTTTTTTTTGTTTTTACGAGGGAAATGAAAAGCTTTGAAAGTCATTCATTGGAACTGTACACACCAAAACTGCACCCTTAAACCAAAATTTAGGGAGGGACCTGAAATGTACACTATAGTTTCAAACAAATTTAAATAGTTTTCGAATATTAAAAAGAAAGATGTTAATGTTCTTCTTAAATTTAGCTGTATATTATAAATGGCGCACATGTATATTATAAACTTTAAAGAACACATTTAACGGGATATGGTTCCATAAGCATGACTAGCGCATGGCAAACGAATTCATAAAAACCGTGTGGAACCATCTGGATCTCGTTGGAAAACTTTGAATGGAGGCAATTCATATCTAAATTTAAATAACTCTATAAATATGCATAGTTTAAACATTTTTTGTCAATTTGAAAGTTCTTATTAAAAAAATATAAAACTCCTGGATAAATAAGCTTTCCACTGTATACGTAACCTTTAGATAACCAAACTGTTTTATATTTTTGTTTAATTGTTGTGTTTAATTGCAAAATGGCTGCTTTTCTCCATTTAAAAAATATTAACATGCTTTTTGGAATACCTTTAAAATTTTTTACACTTTTTAAAAAAAAACTTAAAAGGTGCGCAGAAGCAAAGAAAAAAAAAAACAATTATTTCACAGGTAAATTAAAACGAATTGAAAAAATACGTACATATATATATATACATATGTATATAATAATTTTTAAGCACGTTAAATTACAGTTTAGTGAATGATGGTTGGTTTTGATTTTCCATTTTGTTTTTTTTATTTTGATTTAATTTTTGTTTTTTTTTTGTTAATTATTTTGTAAATATGGCTGAGAATTTATGTATTTTAATTAATTTAATAGAGATAAGTATTTTTATTTCATTTCTATATAAATAGATACATTTACATATTTGTATGTGTATAGTTATTTTTCTTTGTTTGTGTTTTTACATTTAAAGATATTTTTTGTTTTTTTTTTTAAACTATTCATCTTAGTCTAAAAATGAATTAAAAGGAAAATTTTTTTTTGTGTTTTCTTGTTTTTTTTTTTTTTTTTTGTCTCTGTCTTAAATGATAAATTAGTAGTTTTATCTTTTTTTTGCATAAAATTAAAAAAAAAAAATAGTAAAAAAAATGTAGTATGTAATGTAACGTTAACTTGATAATTATTTATATAATGGAATAAATTTGTTGGATATTCTTATCTTTTGTTGGAAATTGTTAAAACACTACTGGAATTAATAATATGGTGAATATATTTTGATTTTTGTTTTTAGGAGTGAATGTAATTTTTGGATAATACCTACTTTCTTAGGCAAATTTCAACATTCATTAATTCTATCATATTACAATAATTAATCAAGTCTCTAACATATTATTTTAGTTTTTGGGAAACATATGGCACTTCTCTAAGGAATTCAATATTTTATGCTAAATCTAGAGGTTTTGTTCTTCTAAGTCGCCTTGTGAAGTAAAGCAATATTGAAAAATGTGAGCCGCTTCAACATTTATTTGTCTTTCTAGACGTGCTTGATGTTTTTTAGTATAAGTTTTTATTTCATCTGTAATTTAAGGGATATATAAATCTCAGTGTCGATTGTCATTTATAGTACATACCACTAGCTATATTAAGTAAAACTTTATTTTGAAATATTTGTATTTTGCTTGCATACTTTTGTTTGGCACAACTCCTAACCTGAATTCTATACAATCATAAGGTTTTTATGAATTGATTGTAAATTAAAACTTTGTTTTAAATTGACAACTTAGACTTACGACCTAGGAGCCAGTAATTTTCTCTATATTTATTATCTAGTTTTAATTTTTCTTTTTAATATGCTATTTTTACCTTTGCTTGAAACCTAGTGTCATAGATTAATTTTGTTTTTATATGCTAAGTTCACTTGCGTGGACTTAGTTTCATTTATTTTGATTTTCCATTTGTTAATTTATTCAATAATCTTTTCACATGCAATTTGTATTTTCTTGATGACTCATCGATTTTTAACTAGATAATTAATTGGATCTGTTAAAGGAATATACTTATTAATACAGTAATATAATTAATAACCAAAAAAGCTTTAAGAACTATGCACTCTAAAGCTTGCTTAAACAGTTTTGTAAATAAAGTTTTTTTTTTTTTATTTTACGTGGATTAGTGGGAATCTTAAGTGTATGCCGGATTCTTACCGACTAAACCACATCATTCCCTTATTAAAACTAGTTGAACTGACTAACCATTAATTTTTTGCTATCTTTGGTTTGAGTATAGGTTTTGTGTACTTTTCCTTAGAAAAGCTATACTTTATACTATATTATCTAAAGGTCTTTTTCTTTTAAGCCATTCTGTAATAATCTGATTATTTATTAACTGAGCAGCTTCAATATTTAGATGCCGTTCTAAACGAGCTTTATGCTTTATGGCATATCTACTTATTTTATCTATAACTTTGGAAATTTGTAAATCTCTATGTGTGTTACTATTACTTACATACCAGGGAGCACTTACTATGTTACGTAGTATTTTATTCTGAAAGGTTTGTATTTTTTTAATATGCGTTTGATTGGCACAACCCCAAGTTGAATGCCATATAACCATATAGGTTTAATTACTTGGTTGTAAATTAACACTTTATTATATATGGCTAGTAATCTTCTCTATATTTGTAAATAAAGTTGATGCTTTTCATAAAAAATGTACTCCATAGAAAAAAACCAAAATTTTTAATGGAAAATTGAAATATTAGAGAAAAATCTAATAATCCTATCCCAGTCACAATCTAGATACGTCTGAAAACTAACGAAAAACGATCTAAATAATTTAAAATAGCATTTAAAATATTTTATTTTTTTTTTTTTTAAATTGATGCAATGCATTGGAATATAAAAACCAAAATATACATCTCAAATTTAATTTGTATTGTAAAAAAAATCAATTGTTTTTCATTTTATTTTGTTTTTTTGAATCAATAATGATATACAAAATAAATGACATTTTACAATTCAATTTAAATCTTTGCTTTAAACTAAATATCCAAATACAGAAATATTTTACACACATTTATTTAATTTATTAACTGACATTAACCTTTTCATTTCAATATCTATACAACTATAAAAACTGCACAAACAATTTATATTGTTATATTATAAAAAAACAAAAAAAAAAAAAACATTTGAAGATTTTCAAACTTTAAAGTCAAATATTTAGAATTAGCATACAATATATATAAAACCGTTATACATTCAATATTTATTCAAAAAACCAAAAAAAAAAAACAAAAACATTTTATTTGTTTTGCAATTTTAACTTACCGTATTTTTCTACCTGTAATGTAGAAAAAAAAATAACATGAAACGATCATTTTAATGTAAATTTTAATGCACTTGCTCGTAGCTTCTGAATGTCAAAATAACATTTTCCATCGTTTTTGTTTTTTCTTTTTATTGTTTCTTGACTTTTTTTGTTGTTTTTGGTTTACCTCTTGACAAATAATTCACATTTTGCATAATATTATAATCAAACCAAATATAATATAGGCAAGTTGTTGTTGCCAGAGTGCCAAAATTATTGTTGTTTAATTCTTGCATCACAATATCACGATAGAATAATATCGATTAAATTATCGCCAAACATTATTATTTTTTTTTTATTCAGTTCTGCTTTTTCATTCTGCTTCTTCTTCAGTTTATCTTGAATGGGTGAGTATGAGTATGTGTGTGTGTATTAATAGTATTCAATGTCATAATCACAACGGTTCTTTTTTTTAACTTACTTTCAAAATAATTTAATATTAAGACCAAAAAAGCAAAAAAATAAGAAAATCAAAAAAATAAAATAACTAGGTATTCACGAATTATCTAAATAACAGTATAATATTGGTAAACAATATTAAAAATATATTGGTATAATATTTAAAAAAAAAAAAACAACAACAAAATACACTGGTATACAAGTTATATTAAAACTTTGTGTAAATGACGTGAAACATTCACTTCGCATTATCAAAAAAAAAAAAAATAAACAAAATAAAAATTCGCATTGTTGTTGTTGTTTTTATTATATTTTGCTTCTTCTTTTATTTTAAGGTCTTCATCAAAACAAAAACAATAATTGCAACAAAAACAACAAAAAAAAAACAAATCAGAATAAAGTAATAATCAAAAAAAATTAATGCAGCAAAAAATAAAAACTCCTAGCAGGCACTGTATTTATATTTATATACATACATATATATTGCAGCGTTAAATGTCAAAACAACGACCAAATTCTTAGCGCATTGTTAAAGATTGTTAAACATCGTGTTAAAATTTGTTAAATGACAACTTCACGACGTGATTATCATATTCAAATGAAAACAAAATAATAATAAGAAAATACAATAAAAAAATAAAAAAAAAAAATTTGCAAAAAAAAAAAACTCTTAAAAAAACGCTTAAGAAAAAAAAAACAAGAAAAATATCATTATATTATCAGCTTCATCAAAGAAATTGGTTAGTTACTCTAGGTATAAGTATTTATGTATAATATATACAGTTTCTCATCGTCGCGTTTGAAAAAAAAAATTACACTCTCATACTTTTTATTGTGTTTTTTTCTTTTTTTTTTTTTTTTCTATTTTACGTTTAAATCTTAAGATAAAAAAAAAAATAAAACATTCATTGCAGCCTTTGTTCATATAATTTGTTTATAAACTATATGCAATGTGATGATGTTACCTGATCCATTGTGTTCTTCTGTTTATTTATTTTTGTTCTTTTTCCTCTCATAAAACTCATTATAAAGTTATGTTACGCTTCTGGGTAAAGCTTTTGAGGCTATCAAAATAACAACAACAAAAATCGCCATAGAAAAAACTTCAAATTCAAAATAGAGGGAATATTAAGAAAACTTTTCTTTTCTTAAGTATATTTTTACTTGTATTTTTTTTTTAGGTACTTGTATATGTATTTGAAGCTTAGACAAGATAAATAACAGTATTAAAATGCAATTGCAGAATGAAAATAGAAAATGTCAAATTTATAGAAACTTTTGGACTATACTCGCTTTTAAGACTCATGAAACCTAGGAAAAAAGTAATGCTTTTAGAACAAAGAATATGTACACCATAAATAACGTCAAAATGTACGCGTCATTCCTGGATTAAAATGCTAATCGTATTTAGATGAAAAAAGTTTCTTATGGCTATATTTTAATGTCTTCTAAATGAAATTCATATTTTGTGACACTGAAAATAGAAAACATTAAACAAAACAACTTAATTCTAAAAATGAATTAAAACGTAGAAGATTATAGTTATTCTTGTCAACTTTTATATAACCCAATACTTTTAATGTGAATCCAGTATTATGTTTAAAACTTAGCTTTGCCCCGAGGAATATCAAAATTTGTAAACAAGCTTGCCGTATTACTTAACTTGACAAATTTTAATTCTAACTTCTTAGTGTAATTAATTCTCAAGATGCGTAATAAGGCTTCTGAAATTTGTATGGTAGTTATAGCTACCATATATTATATTTGTTGTATTTCATTACTTATCCGGTGCAATATTCAACATTCAAGCATTGTTATTGGTTTTGGAGATACATTGGTTCTTCCAAAAGCCATAGTCTGTCCAAAGCCGTAGTCTACCCAAAGCCGTAGTCCGATTGTAAACAAAAAAAAAAGAAAATTGCCTAAAAAAACTAAGTAGATCTTCTATTTTTTGAGTTATCACAATAAATAACAGACGGCTGGAAGGACATGCATAGCTAAATCTACTTACTTTTAGATGCTGATCCGATACATACACTATCATATCAAAATAGTATGTAATAAACGGAGTAATAATTTTAATATACCCGTGACCTATTGTTCTAATACATACAAATACAAATTTTACTTTATAAGTGAATATATTAATAATATAGTCAACCTTTTTACTTCCATTTTAAATACTTGGGGTAAAAATTTTGCAAATAAAGCTGATCGACAGACTTAGATTGATTTAAAAAAACTTTTTCTAATTTTTAAATGTGTTTTGCAAATGAACTCTAATAGAAGATGTTTTCTAGTTAAATAAAAACACTAATAAATGAAATTGAAATATTGGTTTTATTACATGCAATTTAAATATTGCATGAAATAACTTAATATGTAAATACTTTTTATTTTGTTTTTATTGAATGAAACTTGCATACAATAATAAAATAGACGTATAAATAAAATTTAAATATTACAAAAATTATAAGACTGATGACTTGACCTAGGATTTTAAAAATACTTTTTTTTTGAATTTTTACAAGAATCTTGTTAGAATATAAAAAAAATTTTGAAATATTGATTTTTTTAATGACTATCATTTAATTTTCGTCTTTCTTTTGTATGGAATAAATGATAAATTGTATCTTGTAACTTCAAAGATGTATTTCGAATAAAAATTGTGGAATTATTATATTAATTAAATAAATTGTTTGAAATATTGGGTATAAATTAATATATACCAAGAACAAAATCTAGACTATATCTGACCGATAGTTCAGTGGTAGAGTAGTGACTTTTCAATCGAAAAGTCTCGGGTTCAAATCCTGGGCGGATCATATTTAATAAAAAACGAGGAAGAGTGTAGTAGAGTAGACTGTGTCAACTCTGGGATACCCGTATGACCGTAACATATACATTATATCATCTGGTTAATTACTTTTGGCAAAATTTAAAACATATAGCTTTATTAAGTGTAGTGTAATGCTCATATAAAATAAGGGTTTGTATGGCAGCTACTCGAACCCTCTGCAGTAGACCAACCAAATTTTGCTGTAACCTTGGCCAATACACTAAACTATTTTTGGCAAAATTTCAGACACCCAGCTTCATTAGGTGGAGAGTAATGCTTATATAAAGTAAGAAGTTGTATGGCAGCTACACGAACCCACTGCAGGAGACCAACCAAATTTTGCAGAAACTTTGGCCATATAACTAAACTAGTTTTCCCAAAATTTCAGTCACGTACAGAGTAATACTCATATAAAAAAGGAAGTTGTATGGCAGCTATCCGAACCCATAGACCAAAATGGCTGGATTTAAATAGCGATGACGGCTATTGCAAAAAAACGAATTTGCGAAAATTTCAAGACCCTAGCTCCTTTAGTTTTTGAGTTATCGTGCGGACGGACGGACAGACGGACAGACGGACGGACATACATCCCTAAATCGATTTATTTTTCGATTCTGATCCGATCCATACACTTGAGTCTATATCTACCCCCCCTCCTTCTCTGCGTCACAAACGTAATGGCAAATTTATTATACCCTTTGACTATATAGTCATACGGGTATAAATATAGTGCATATTAAAATAATTTAATTTGAAGTCCAAGTGTTAAATCGGCAATGGATTAATATTATCAGGCAATATTTACTATTGTCTAGTACTACAAATAAATACGAACTTCTTGATTGGTGTACCGACCTTCCATTCAAAAAACCCCATTCCCGGTGAAAGTGAAAAAAACATTTATCTGGTTTTCGAAAATGACTCATTCGCCAAACCAGGAGTATCATCGCCCCTTAATTCCCGCTTAAGTATTTCCTAACTTTTGAATAGTTAGCGCTTAGAAAAAAAAAACATAAAATTTGTGTACCATATAGTTACAGTTTCAAATTTGAACAGAAATCTAAAGTAATAATTTAACAATATTTATGAATTTCAATAGTTAAGGCTTTTTCGAAATTCAAATTTATCAAAGTCATTCTGAAAATTGTACCATGGTTTTTATCGGCTAAATTTGTAAATAAGAAGACGATGTCAAGGATTTAAAGAATTTTTGGTTTTAAAGTTACATCTTACAATACATACAAATGATGGGGATATATGATTGAAAATAACAAAAGGAACTAAGTCTTTTTTTTTTTTTTATATTATTATTCGTGTTATTAAAATTGATCTTAATGAATTCCACATACAATTTTAACATGAGATAGTACTAACCCTTATAACATGTAGAAACGTCTTAGATTTTCAATAGATACAATTCTATTTTTATTTATATTGTAATGTTTTGTATTTGAGTTTTATGGCATTCTATATCTGTGAGTTATATTATTCAATTAAATTATTTGTTTATATTTTGCATTTATTTATATTGTTATAATAATGAATTTTTTATTAAAGATATATAATTATTAATTATTGATTAAGCCATTAATTGCAAATCAAATGCGAATAGTAACTGAGTCGAGTCGAAAGCAAGAAAAGTTTTTTCACTTTCGCTGGAATTCGAATCCGGGCCTTTCACATAAAAGATCGAAATCGAATAATTATTGTATCACTAATTTCTTGAGTGACTTTTGAGTCATATTTTTAATCATAAATCCCTGAAGTACTTTTGACTCCAAAACTTTTGTTATATCCTGCAATCAGACCTTCCATGAAATGAAAATTATCACTTTTCTGCGCACTTATCAACAACTTCCTAGGATCAATCAGACTCAAAATTTTAATCATACTTTTACTCTTATATTAATTTCTTATTTTCAAATCGAAAAAAAAACTTTCTACTATTATTCATAATTTAAATGAGATTTTGATTAAAAAAAAAAACCAACTATCTTTAAATTTAATATACAAATTTATAATTGTATTAAATCATTTCCAGAGAAAAAAAAATATTCTCTGAATCCAAAATTCCTTAATTCGCATATTCCAAAAAAAAAAAAACCAAAATATAATGAAGATTAATTTGATATTATTTTATTTTTTTTACCATTTTTTAACTTAAATTATAATTTTCATTTGGAAAATACAAAAGAAAAATCCAGCTCAAAACAAATTTATGGCAAAATATTTCACACTTAACACAATAAATTTTAATACTGCAATATCACACTTCTTAATTCATGATTTTTTATTATTTTTTTTATTTTTATATTTTATTTTTTTAATCATATTAATATTCACTACTTTTTTTATAACATTACTCATTCATTCATTCATCCATTCACTTAATTTCACTAACACATTTTTTTATCCAATACACAAACCTTAAATATTAGCAATCATATTTATTTGCACAATTAATGTACCGTTATTATTAAGGTGCGAGAATTTTATATTCAAAATTGAATTAGTGCATCAGGTTTTAAAAAAAAAAAAAAAAAACAAACAAAACACGGAAATATTACTTTAATCTTATTTTAAAATTTGAAAGAAAACAAAAAACTGTCAAAATATTTTCATTGTCCTTGGTGATTACTACCAACTTATACTAAGAATCCGCAAGTTACACATTCCACATAATATGCTGGAACCGAGAAGAAAAACAATGAAACAGGATATTACATTATTATAATCATTCAGCCTGATGTTACCTCTCACTTTTAATAATAAGAAAAAAAAAAAAAAAAAAAAAAAAACCAAATAAATTTTCTCCTCCCCGTTAATTCGCCAAAAATAAATGAAATGAATGATTCTTTTGACCATTAAAGTATGATAAACGATAAGCAAGTCATCGAATAATTTTCCATATGATTTATGATCATATCGAATAAAGGTCAATTTTGGAATTATAGAAGGCTACCATAAAAGCAACACAAATATTACAATCCAACCAACTCAAATTAAAACCGAATTACAAAATTTTTTTTTTATTTATTTGTTTTGATAAATTACCCTTTGGTGTACAAATTATACAACAGAGTATAAAAATTTGAAATAAACAAATATTTTTGAAAAGGATTTGATCCCACCAACGTTAAGATCATTTTATAATATGGCTTTATTTATTGTTACTGTGTTCAGGAAGTATTACATCATAAAATAATTTTTCTTTTAACTTATGTCAGCAGAGAGTTAAATGGTACTTAAATATTGCACCATATAGATCAATATGGTACTTGATAAGTGCACGCACTATATGGATCGCTCATGACAACTCTTCAGATTAATGGTAATTTTATGATGGCAAGTAGAAGCGGGGATGTTCCGAGGCATATTATATATTATGAGTGTTCTAGATTAGTAATCTCTTAATTAGTGCACCATATGGATCAATAGTTCCTAATAAGTGCCCCATATAGATCAATGGTACTAATGGTAAGTGCACCATATAGATCAACGTACTTGGTACTGGCGTACTTGGCACTATCCAAGCGGGTTACTCCAGAGGCATAACATATATCATGAGTAATATAGATGGTACTTAATTAGTGCATCATATAGATCAATCGTATTTGATAAGTGCACTATATGAATTACTTTTGACATCTCTTCAGATGAATGGTAATTTTTTCAGTATTGTAATGGTAAATGGAAGTAAGCAGTTCCCAAAAACATATAAAGTGTGAATAGAGCTTTATCGTGTACTATGATATGAAAGTTTTATCAGGGAAACTTCATTGACAATTGTAAAAATTTAATTGATAATTGCAAAAACCTCAGAAGTATTCGTTTTAAACGAAAAATCAACTTTAAAACACAATTCAAGTATTGGTCACACTTGTATCTGAAAATTTAAAAACAAAAAAAATTTCACTCAACTGCAATATGAATCAAGTAGTGGAAGGTGGTGTAATTGCGCCTGATAAAGATTTTTATGCCAAAAAAATTTACAAAAAATATAAAAAAAAAAAACAGAAATTAAATAAATATTTATTAATTTAATTTTTTTTTTAAATCTGAAATTAATATTTAAACGAAAATTATGGTGGAAAGAAATTAAAATTGAAAGAGATGCAATTCTCATATTTCATATTTTGCTTTTTTATGCTGTCAATTTTCGTAATAATAATTTGCTGGTAATTGCATTGTTGATGTAATAGTTCAAGGAATAGTTGTTTTTAATTTTTTGTTTATCTGGTATTCAAGGGTTAATTATTTTGTTCAAATATTTTTTAAATTTTTACCCACTTTTAAAGATTAACAAATATATTATATATAAAATATTTTGAGATTTTACTTTTAAAATCCATGTAATTAAAATCTTTAAATAAATTAGTTTTGTTCAAAATTTCATTATAGTACTGTAGGTACTTGATGTGAGATAAAATGATGCAGATAGCAAAATAAATTACAATTTAGAAAGGACAGTTGGAAAATCAGTTTTTTCTAAACACTTGAAGATTCAAATTAAATATTTGCTTGATATAGGTCAAAAGTAGATAGAGTTTCAATATTGGTTTAATTTATTAATTATACTGAATTCAAGTAAATTTAGGCTAGTGACCTGTAATGTAATCTTCCTCTTTTTAATTTTACAAAATCTAATGTTATATTTCCAAATAATAGAAATAAATGTACCATAAAACATTATTTCAATAAATATTTCGGAATATTTATATAAATATGTTTGAGAAGTACTGATAAAAATTTTAAATTTATCATTTTGACATATGACAATTTAAATTATAATAAACGGGTACATACAATAAGGCCAAATGAAATAAAGCCAATAGACTTTATTTCATTATAATATTGGAAATAAAGCCAAAAAATTAATTTTTAAATTATGTTCTTATTTCAATATGAAAAATTGCAACTTTTTTTTTTAATGTGCAAACAATTGAATTTTTATTTTTCAGAAATTTACATTTGTTATTGGTTGTATTCAAAAGCAGGGTTGTACGCTTTTTCCAGAATATTTGTGCATATGTGTACGTGAGATTCTGAATTAAGATTGATTTTAGAGTTGGATTCAAAATCAGGGTATTCCCTTTTGCCAAAATATAATTATGTACTAAAAAATACCTTCTGATTCAGAATCTAGTATATTCACATAATTATAATCTGTATTTTTATATACATATAAATATTCTAGAAAAAGCTACAATACTCATTTTGATTTATCTCATGTTTAAAATATTCTTGGCTTTATTTCTTTTTTAAAAATTTGGATATTAACTAATACCTAATAAACTAATATGTACAAGTCAAATGGATAGAGCGAAAGTGATAAGAGTAAAAGAGTAAGCATACTACAAAAAAAAAGGTTGAAAAGAAGACCACCGATGGCATAATTTATTTATTTATAATTAAATTAGTTATAGGATAATAAATATTGCCTGATATTATTATAGTCCTTGCTTATTTGGCATTTGGGCTTCTCAAATTAAATACTTTCTATTTATTTATAATAATATTAATTATTTTGTTTATATTATATATTTGTATATTTAAATTATATTTGGTCACCATGGGGATTTGTAAAGAAAGTTATTTTTTTATTTTTAAAATTTATGACCCGTACGGAAATCAAACCCAATGGGTACTCAGTTATTCTTAATTAGTTGAAAATTGTAATAAAATAATTCTGATAAGTATACAAACTCTAAGAAGATGAAAGAATATAAGATGTAATATAACTGCATGTATCAAAAAAAAATCTGATCCTAATAAACTACCTATAGATCTAAAGAATCCAAAAGTTTTTGAGAAAATCATGCTCAAGCAAAAGGCAAACGTTTAACTACATTAATAAATACATAATGAAAAATATCGAAAAATTTTAAAAAAGCACATACGAGTATTTATAAAATTTACTCTTTTAAAACCCTTGTTTTTTTAAATGATTCATACTTTTTTTTATACCCTACACCTATAGAATAGGTAAAGGGGTATATTAACTTTGGTATGGTGTTTGTAACCACCTAAAGGAAACGAGCTAGATATGGAAAAGTATATATATTTGTGATCAGCGTGACCGCCTGAGTCGATATAGCCATGTCCGTCCGTCCGTCCGTAGGCACGATAACTCAAAAAATAATGGAGCTATCTTGATGAAATTTTAACTGTAGGTTACTAGGACTGAAAGTACGGCGGGGATTGCAAATGGGTGAAATCGGCCCATGGGTTCGGATTCTGGACCTTTTAATCGGTTTCAGGGCTAACGAACAAATATAAAAAATCACGATAACTCAACAACTAATGACGCTATCTTCATGAAATTTGTGCTGTAGGTTACTAGTAATGAAACTGCTTCGGGAATTGCGTAAGGTCGGGATTCGACCATGGGTTCGGAACCTAGAACTTTTTGATCGAATTTAGGCCAAACGAGCATAATTCCGAAACCAATGAAGATAGAACCTCCAAATTTGGTATGGTGGTGTCTCTTCCTATTTCCTAAGTGTCTTATGAATTTGGGTCCTATTGGAGTAGTGGGTCGGGGACCAGCCACACATTTCCGAAGACCTTAAAACATATCTTTAAAATTAATAAAGATAACAACTTGAAAGAATGTAGAAGCTTCCAATTTGCCACAAGGGTGGTCTTTACTATCTCTTCTATGTTCCCCTAATTTGGGATCAATTGGAGTGGTGGTTCTGTACCCCTCGCAGACCTCCCAAGTTTAAAAGGCTTATAATCGAAATTACTAAAAATAGTTACTTAAAATTAGGATAGACCGTTGAAATTGTGTACAAGGGTTAACTAGTACTATAAGTACAGCGCGGACTATATAAGGGCGAAATCAGCCCAACGGTTCGGATTCTGGACCTTTTTATCGATGTCAGGGCTAACGAACATATATAAAAAATCACGATAACTCAACAACTAATGAGGCTATCTTCATGAAATTTGTGCTGTAGGCTATTGGTAATGAAACTACGGCGGTGATTACGTACGGTGAGGATTGGACAATGGGTTCGGAACTGAGAACTTTTTGATCGAATTTAGACCAAACTAGCGTAATTCGGAAACCAATGAAGATGTAACCTCCAAATTTGGTATCAGGGTGTCCCTTCCTATTTCGTAAGTGTCTTTGAAATTTGGGCCCCATTGGACTAGTGGGTCGGGGACCAGCCACTCAGTTCCGAGGACCTTAAAGCATATTTTCGAAATTAATAAAGATAGTAACTTGAAACAAATGTAGAAGCTTCAAATTTGTCACATGGGTGTTTTTTACTATTTCCTGCGTGCCCCTCTAATTTTAGATCTATTGGAGTGGTGGTTCAGTACCTCTCTTAGACCCCCAATGTGTAAAAGCTTATCATCGAAATTAATAAAACTAGTAACTTAAAATTAAGATAGAACGTTCCAATTGTATACAAGGGTTAACTAGTATTGAAAGTATGACGGGACTGCATATGGGCGAAATCGTACCATTGTTTCGGGTTCTGGAACCCTTGACAAGTTCAAGGACTAACAAACATATATCTTAAAAACACCATAACTCAAAAAATAATGCCGGTATTTTGATGAAATTTAAACTCTAGGTTACTAATAATGAAAGTACCATGGGAATTGGTTGTGGTCGAGTTTAATTTCAAAGCCAAAGAATATATTTCCTATGTCCTATGTGTCTCCGAAATCTAGACTTAATTGTAGTGGTTCAGCTATGTTCAAAGGTACTTGCTGCATTTATGTAAAATTTATTTTTATATTAATGAATTATATGAAAAGGTGTAAACTTTTAATTGTATTTTAGAAATACATTTATTGCATATTTTGCGTTTATAAGCTTTTCTATTAGGTATATAAACTAACCATTTGAAATAATTGCAATTTTTAAAAATTTGGATGTTATGTTATGTGTAAATATTATGCTTTGATTATCTTTTTATCGCAAAATTTAATAATTAGAATTTTTTCATTTTGTAATTGAATTGGAATAAATAAATATATTTTCATTTATTTCAAGTTTGTTTGTTTTTTAATATTTTTAAATAGATAAATTAGTAAGAATTTGTAATATTTTTTAATAGATAGTGTAATTAGAAAATATTTTTTGTATTATAAAGTTAATTTGGTTAGCTATGTCTTACGATCAAATTAATAATAGCTTTTATGGTGTTAAAATGACTTCTGGATATGTCCTTAAATTTGAACCAAATAGGTGTAGGGTATTTCTAAGTCGGTTGCACCGACTGACTGTTTCTTTACTTGTTCTAAAATCTAACTAACATCAAAAATTTAATTTTTTAATCTAAACTGTTTTGGAAGATATATGGGCTGAAAAATTTTGTTAAAATTGGAGTTTGACATAACTTTGACTAAATTACCTTCCCATATTATACATATATATTTATAAAGCTATTTTACATAAAAAGTGGAAAGCGTTATGAACACATTGACAATTTGTGTTCTTTAAAACGATTTTTGCTTTTAAACGTTTTGCTCTTAAGTGGTTTTCAGTTTCTACTTTATTTATAAAACAACTGTCATTTCAAGATTGATGGTATACATTATAGAGCCTTTGTTATAATAATTTAAATATGGATCTTTTCCAAACTTTTGGAAACTGGAGGTAACGGTAACAGGCTGAGATAAGAAAATAAGTTGTTTAATAAAATTAATTTTTTGCGATTTCTATTTATAGTTAAAACTCACTACTTTATTTCAAATGGAATTGAAGTTTTGTAAACAGCCTCACACATCTAACCGATAGCTCAGTGATAAAGTGGCGGCTTTTTAATCGCAAGTCTCGGGTTCGAACCCTGATCGGATCATATCTAATAAAAAATATAATGTATATTAAAATAATTTAATAAAATATTATCAGGCAATATTTATTATTCTCTCGTACTACAAATCAACTAAATAAATTTAGATTAAACAACTTAACAGACATACGGACGGACAGAGTTGAACTAATAACCACATTCTTACAAAATGTTCATAAAAATATGCAAAAGTAAGACTTAATATTAATTTATTAAATTTTTAAATTATTTTATGATAATTTCAAAAACCTTTATTTTATAATATTAAAATTTATTGAACCAATATTTATTGAAAACCTTTTTTAAATTTATATCTTGCTATTAATATTACATCATGATCATTTAAACAATCCCTTGGATGATCTCATTATTTTTTTTTACTTTACTTTAATACCGCCTTATTTTGTTTTTTCTTGAATTGTTTAACAAGAAATCATTAAAAAAAAAAAAAAATAAAACAAAATGAAAAATCAAACCATATTAGAATCTAATTAATATTATAAATTGAATGCTTCATCAATTTCAATCTGACTGCATCAATAGTATAATATATTGTGAAAGTAAGTCCCTTGCTATTTCTAATTGTATACTTGTGTACTTTTTTTTTACTTTTTTTTAACAAGTTATTGCATACGCATCAATTGTTATAAATTGCAAAGACAACAAGTACAACATAAAAAAAAGCAATAACAACAACAACAAACAAATAAAAAGAGTGCAAAATTAATATGAACGCGCACCCCAACGCAACCAAATAATAAATACATGTGTTTATAGTTTTAGTTGTTTTTTTTTTTTTTTTATTTTTTTTCAGATGATCAACCTGAGATAAATTCTTCTAATTTTCTTTTAATTTTTTTTTTTTGTTTTTATTGTTTTTTTTTTTTTTTTTACCTTAAAAATTTTAAATTGATTGTGGGAGTCAAATTCTGTTTCTATTATTCTTTTAGTTTTTCTTATGTCAGACATAAAAGATCAGACACACTAAATAGACATAATAAATAGCAAAAAAAAAAAAAAAACAACAACAAAAATCCATGAAAATTTTTAAAAGCATGAAATAAGAAACAAAAATAAAATAAACAAATTTTTTTTTTTTTTTTTTTTATTGCACTTTTAAAGTTTCTTGCTGTGCAATATTTGTTCATAAATTTTATTGATTTGGAATAATTGGAAAAAAAACAAAAAAAAAAAAAAACTTGCATCAAAAAAACGACAACATCATAACTTTTTGAATAGATTTCCTTAAGTTATAAAAAAAAAACAAAAAAACAACATCAGCAAATCCAAAACGAATTTTCTCTATTTACAGAGTAGTTAAATTTTCAAAAAAAGTTGCCTTTAATCTGTCTAAAATAAAATACATAAAAAAACAAAAAAGAATCTGTCTCATTTTGATTCAATTGCATCAAAACAATAATACTATACCGGATAGGTGATATGACAAAAGTACCAGAGTCATAAGTCCCCCGGGGATACGGCTATAAGACAAAAATTCCTGGCAGATTATAACTTCGATGCGTGAGACCTATAGTTCCGATGTTTGGGACCTATAACTCTGATGGGTTATAGCTCCAAAAGTTGTCCGGGGACTTGTTACTTCATAAATTGAAATATTTAAAATTCACTATCAAAACAATTTTAGATTTAGATCAATTAGAATAACTTCATCAATTCAAAAGTCTAAGGCCCATAACTAACCGATAAGTGAGGCGTAGAATCTGGTGGGGGATAACTCCAAAAGTTCTCCGGAGACTTTTGACTTCATAAACTGAAATATTTAAAATTCTGTATCAAAACCATTTTATATTAAGATCAATTAAAAAAGCTAAATCAGAACAATTAGCTCCAATTTTAAATTTCACATACATGAATTAATAAATACTCTGGAAAAAGCGACAACTTTGATTAACTTTGATATGATTCCTTATAATATAAAATATCGCGTATTAAACTTATACAATATACATTTTGATATCACACTTAAATTAAAAAGTTCTGAGCGCAGACTTTTCGAAATATTTACAAAATTTGAAAAAAATTCTACTTTGCTTTTCAATTTTGGCTTTATTTCTTTTCAAAATACATTTTAAATCTTAATCACATGGTTGAAAATGTAACGGGGAATTATGTCTAATTTTTTTGGACGGACTTTTGACAAACTCATCAGAGTTATAATCTCCTAGACACTTTTGGTAAATTTTTTTAGTCACAAGTCCACGGGGGAGTTTTGTCATACCGCCTACCAAATACAACCAATGCATAAAAATATAATTCAATATTTAAACAAATATTCATATATACATATAATATACATATATTTATTTATTCATCAGTAAGTTGACGACGATGTCAGAAACAAACAACAAAACGTCAAAAAATAAAAAAAAATAAAACAAACAACAAAACAGTATACAAACGACAATGTGTTTGATGACTTTTGTGACGACTGTATGACGTGATTACTATGGCAAAAAGGCAATGATCCTCTTGTCGTCCTTTTGTTAAAACAACGACACAATTGCGTAGGTATCAGAAAGTAGATTCTATTTATTAAAAAAAAAAATATCTGTATAAAATATACAAAATAAAAAAAATTAAAATTAAAATAAAACAGACCTTTGTGTAGGGTGCACAATTGATTCTCTACCTTTTTTTTTTACCTTACAGATAAAAAAAAAAATTTAAAAATTGAAAAATAAAAAAAAATTGGAAATGAAATTGAAAATTGACAGAAGAAATAAAATTGTAAAAAAAAAAAACAAATAGAAAAACTAAAAAAAAATTATAATATTAAAACTAATATTACGCGCTTATCTCTTTTATGTAACCATATTTTGATATGTGAACTATAATATATAAAAATCAACTTACCTCTGTTTTGTGTTTTTTTTCAAGCTTTAAATTTAATTTAAGTTTTGCATGTACTTTAGGACCTTTTCATTACCTTACCATCTCTTGTATAAAATTTGCTATTCTATGTAATATTTTTAATACTGTCATCATTATCAACATCATCAATCATCATCATTTATTATATACATATTTAAATACAATTTAGCTGTCATATATTTTACTAGTGAATTGAATTCTGTCAGAATAAAATGTATCAGATCATTTTAATTTAATTCAATTCATTCGTTCATTCTTAAAAACATGATAATTGATTTATTAAGGTATTATTTTATATTTTTGATATAATTTTAATAGAAATATTAAAATAATTATATTAAAAGTATATAGTAAATTATTTGAAAAAATTAACATAATATTAGAGTGAAGTGTGTAATTATTGAACTAATAAAGCGAATGTGAAAATAAATATTTAATTATAAGGATTCTATAAGTGACTTACAAAAGTTGGTAAAACTAACTGAAAGACGAAATCCATAATTTATAAAGTATTTTACAGTCCTGGAAATATTCTAAAATGTCTTTTTAATTTAATAATCAAACAAGTAATGAAACAACACTAAGTCGATGCAACCAACTTAGTAATATCGTACACCTGACAAATTCAACTGACGGTTATACGAACCTTCACTTCAACTCATTTCAGGAAAATTAAGGAAACAGGGCAGAACTATTATGTACCAAATTATATATCTACCTCCATGGTAGATCTAAGGAGGCGTGTGGTAGCTTTCCAAAACCACTACTTTCATTCCTCTCCACTTTAAGAAACTTAAAAAAACAGAACAGAACACTCTTGTACCAAATATCAAGTTTCAATTTTTATCAATTTCGAAAATATGTTTTTATAAGCTACATAACTTACATAAGCTAACATGGGTCAAAATCTCGTTTCAAAAACTCTCATTTTTGACATTTCTATTTTTAATTTTTTGACGGAATAATATACTTGTATAAAAGGCTGATAATTCGGATTTTGTATCCAACTTTAAATAAAAAACGAGATTTTTCAAAAACGTGATTTTCTAATTCGATATATATAAAATCGCGAGATTTTTTAAAATTGAGATTAATAAACTAAAACTATTTGAGGCTTTCGCTGACTTAAACTGAAATAAATTGACAGCCATAAAAATGCTGAATTTACGAGGCCTTCACATATTCTGTAATGAATCAAAATCCACTACCCCACCCCTCCTTATATAATTTTTGATTTCTCTTTAATACCTGATAAACAACATTAAAAAAGCAAATTTTCAGAACTTTTATTATTTAATGTCAAATTTGACTGGTACACTGTGATAACTCAGATGGACCATCTTTTAGTAAGAATCTCATCACTGCTTTTCTTAATATTTCGACACAATTTTTTCTATTCAAAAAATTTTTATGAGTGAGGATGAAGGATAAGTGAGTATGATGATTTTGACTAACAAATGCTAAAAAGCCATCTTTCATCCATTTTAATTTAGTTTTAGAAAAAAACACTAGGATTGACCACTTAAAATATTAAAACCAAACTCGGGAGGACAAAATTAAAATCACAAAATAATAAAAAATAAGAATTCATATAATATGGTTTTGTTTAATATTTTAGATTCATCAGTGATGTGTCTGATTTACGAATTTCAAATGCCATTTTATTGTACACATTAAGATAAAGTGAATATGAATTTTTAGATAAAAATCAAAATTTTTTACAACAACAAAAAAAAGAAACATTTGGTTAAATATAAAAAACAACTTTTTTTTTATATAGTGAATCCTAAAACATAATAAAATAACTGATATAAATTAAATTGTATATATAACGCGATATAAAGTTGATTTGTGTCATGCTATAAACTTCCAAAAAGTAACAAAATAACAAAAAAAAAAAATAATAAATGAAGAAAATGAAATAAATTTTAAAGGAGAGAATGAATGAAGTGGCGCCAAACAGATCAGTCTACTATGCAGTTTTTTTTTTCTTGCACTCCAATCCTCCGAATAAGATTCATTTTGTTTTTTTTTTGCAAAGTTTGAATGAAAATTACAAGAAAAATATAATAAAAAATACAAAAAAAAACAAAGGTAATAATGAAAATTGTAGTTACAAGTAAAAAAAAAAAACAATGAAGGTGGCGAAGTGCGGGTGTTTAACTAGTGTATTTCCACTGAAAATATTAACAAAGTTGTTTATCATTATTAAAAATTGGTTACGCTATCTAAGAAAAAAAACAAACTAGAACTAAATAATAACACAATTAATTAGCAGGTATTAAAAATATTTCATAGTTGAGGGCCAAACTTAAAAGTTTGTGAATCAGAGAGCATTTGATTGAATTTGCTCTGAGGGCATCAAAATAATTTGAAAGTAGAAATACTTTTTCTTATCTTTAACAGAACTTCGATTACAATTCATTTATTAAGTACTTGTCTTGAATTATCTTCAGAATTTATTTGAGCAACTGTTTTTAGTGCCTAGAAGTATGCTTTCAAATTTATGAAAAAATTTCATTCATATTCAACTCTCTATACTATAGGTACTTGTTGAAGCAGGATGGACATATTATATTCTTATTATTAGCAATTATCTTAATAAATTGCACTCAAATATTGTATTATTTCTATATCTGTGAGTTATATTATTAAATTAAATAGTTTTTTTAAATTTGTATATTAATGTATTTTTTATTAAAGATATATAATTATTAATTTTTGATTACGCCCAATTTTTTTTTTTATTTCTTTTTTTTACGAGGGAATGGAGATCTCGAAAGCCACCCATTGAAACTGTGCGGGGTTTCTTTGGGTAGTGTGCGATTTCAACACACCAAAACCACACCCTTTTTGAGTCAAACTTTAGAAGGGAACATGTGATACAAATGTACAGTTTGGCTACAGGGATAAGGTAATGGAAGGAATTGGGATTATGATGGAAATTATTTAAGATTTCTGGATTATGGGGGATGCGGAAAATTGGATGGGATCATTTGAACCAAATGACAAAGAGTTTAATGGTACTTGAAGGATTGTAAAGTCAATTACATGAACGAAACGCTTAGTTAACATATGATTATTTATTTAGGAAGGTTTGAATGATATACAACATACACATATATATATATAAGTCATCTTAATTAAATTCTATTTGCTATTGACTTTCTAAGTAAAAACTTAGTGCATCAAGGCTTATAATCATTTATTTGTTATATAATTTACAATATTACTTTGACGTACCATAAACTGTATAACAATTTTGAAGCTCTATCTTCAAATGTTTTTTTTTAAACTCTTATACAAAATGTTTCATCTTATATTGAAAACTATATTAATAATATATTAAATGACACAACAAAAAACATAAAATGAAACACAATGCAGCAAAAAAAAAAATGGTACTAAAAATGTGACACAAATGAAGCCAAAACGAGTCACAAATATAAAAAAAAAAAAACAGACGCGATTATTACGAAGCTGCTGAAATATTTTTATTTTTTTTTGGTTTATTTCGCAAAGGTATGAAAAAAAAAAACAAAATCTTAAAATATTTTTTAATCTCACACTAATCTGGTTGGGGAGTTTTTCGTTTTTATTTTTTTCAATGCTTGCTTCCTTTGAAATTTTGTAAGAGGAAAAAATAATAATTGCTCCTGTTAGCAAAATGAACAGCTTGTGATAATCAATGGAAATATTTATTTTTTTTATTTTTTTTTTTGTTACAATACCAGTAATAGCTTTAATGGTTGAATTGAGCTTTTTTTTATTTATTTTTGTATATATATATTTTACGGGTACTCTTTTTAAAGTGCTGAAATTTATTATGAATGACAATGATCAATATTGTGACATTTGAATGTGGGTTTCTTTTCTTTTTTTTTTTTTTTATTATTTTGTTCTTTTTTTTATTCATTAAAAGACGAAATTAAAAAATAAATATAAAAAAAAAAAAATAATAATAAGAAAAGGAAAAAAAAAAAAAAAGAAACATCGAGTGCTATTTTGAAAATCTATTAGTACCACTTTACCTTTACAATTCAATTGATTGTATAATGTTGTAATACAGTAGCTTATTATCTTTCTTTCTATTTTTATAAGTATTTATATTTTCTATCTCTTTTTCTATATTTAATTTAAAGCACATGTGTAATTATTTTTTGAATAATAAATATTGTAATAAAAAAAATAATTTTCAAGTCGATTATGTAAATTTTATTATATAAATATTTCATAATATATTAAACTTTTTGTTTATTTTATCTCTCAATAGATGTCTTCGAATTTGAAATAAAAATCTATTTTTTAAAACTTAACCTGATTTTTTTTTTGTTTTGTTGTGAAATGTAAACAAAAGAACAACTTTAATTAAGAAATATTATAGTACCAAACCTTAAAACGGTCTTTATAGAAGTTTTAAATTTGAAAAAGTTCATATTAACTAATAGTTTTTAAAATTACAGGGTATTGTGACAGTGAAAGGTAAATTTCAGATTCACAACAGCACAAAGTCCTAGAAGAATCCTAGAAGGCAAAAGTATAATTTTTGAAAAAGTAATTAATATGAGAATAAGAACTTTTGTAAATAAAACAATTGGATTTAACAACAATGAACCGAATCAGCTGTAAGTTCAACAAGAATCCCTTGATAAAGGAAAATATATATGGGAATAAGAGGTGTATTAAATCCCTAATGGATCTAATATTATATTTACTTTATATCATAAACATGGCTAACTGTAGTATAATGTCAACATATAATATATATGCTGATGACACAAATATTGTCGCTAAGTGAAGCTAAGTAAAGCTCTTTGTGATTTAGAAACTAAATTAAATATGGACTTAGAAAAATTTTATAACTGACTGAAAGTGAATGAACTTATTATGAATGACAATTAATCAGAGTATACGATGTAAAATAATTGAAAGTGACTATATTAATGAAAATATAAAATAGCAAAAGCATATAAAACAAATTAAAAATACTATAATTTCAATGGTAATGGTTTTCAGAAGCCCGTGGAAGTTCCTATATAAAAAAATTGGTATAAATAAATGACTTATAACAACTAATCTCCTTCGAAAAATGTATATTATTAATATTATTATATAATTTTATGCTAGGAACAGATTCAAACTAAATATATCCATCGTTCTAGTCTACTAAATACAACTGTCTAAAAATTCCGCAATTAAATTATAAAACAATTTAAAAGATTACATAAAGAATTACAAATATTTTTAAAAGTTCAAATTATCTCTAAACACGTGATGAAAAAGCCAAGGGTTTTTAAAAAAGCAAATTTTCAAAATTTCATAGTGTTTAATATTGAGTATTTTATAATATATGTATTATATTATGAAAACTAATTAAATTAATAATTTTAATATTTTCCCAATGCACTCAGGAAAACCTCTTAACAAGTGCGAAATATAATGTTGGAGCTTCAATGCTAATGTTTAATTTTCGAAAATATACACTGGTGAATAAGTTACTGATTTATAAAAACATGAAAGTTTTAATTTTTAAGTTCTAAAGAAAACTTTTGATAATTCTCGAGAATCTGTCCATCCCACTTCTGCCCCCCTCGATTTTGTTAGGTTCTAGGAATTAAATTGTGAGTTCCACCAAAAATTTGGAATTTTACTTAAAATTTTATTATAAAAGCAAAAATGGTTAAAACTAGGACGTACTATCTTCAATTTAAAGAACCCCTTTTAATTTTAAGAAAAACCTTTAACATATTTTGAAATACAATATTGCAGATTTTAGCTTTGCATATTACTTAAAAATATTTTAGGTGGTTGTTTGAGTTACAGGTGCTTAAAAATAGGAAAATTTCAATTTTCGAGGCTTTTCAGCTCCTAAACAGAGGGCGTGACAAAAAGAAATTTGTTAACTGACTCCTTCTAATTCTAAGGATCTAACTTCTCCCAAAATTGCAATTCTCTAAAATCTACCTTCTTTCAAAATTTAAAGTCTTTAGAATCTAACTTCTTCCAAAATTTAAAGCATACTTAAAGCTTTAGAAATAATTAAAAAATTTATATGATAAATTTGAATTATAAAAGGTTAAAAGAGAAGGATCTTATTCTAAAAATAATTCACAATTATTTATTTCATTTATTCACCTTGTCACACCTGTCCATATTTAAAAATACCTGGACCTAAACCAACCACTTTCATTAGCAAACACTAAATTATAGTTCTTCAAAAAATATCAAATCAATTTTTGAGTTTATGTTACCAAATATACAGAATTCATGTTATACTGATTTAAAAATTTCATACCAACAAAAGTTATGCAAAAAAATAAATAATCTTAAGATGGAACGATCAAATTCATGAAGTTAATTTAGAATGTTATCTTAAAATATTTTCTTAAATTTTTTGTTTTATTTTTTAATCATATCATAAGGTTATTTTTTTCTCAAGATCTAATTTGTGTGATTAATATGAAAACAAGGAATTGGGGCCAATAGTTTATCTAATAAGATACAGATTCAGAAAAAAAAAAAAAAATAAGATTTACTTATGACCCTCATAAATTTTGTATTTTGCATAGTTATACCTTTCTTAAATATATTCATAAATGTTCAAATTCATTAAAATTATCAACATTAACATTTTTCTTAATTCGATTGAAATTTATTACCTTAAATCATCAACTAATATAAACAGGTAAGAAAAATATTACCTGTCTTTAAAGTCTACTCCAGCTATGCTATTAAAATTATTTATTAGGTTTAGTTGTAAGCTTCTTTAAAACACTAAAATTTATACAAAGTTACTTTAGAGTAAAAATTGAAAAAACCAAACAAACAAACAAAATTACTTTGTCATTTAATGCAGGTTGTCACACCTGTCCATAATTTAGTTTTATAATTTAGATTTAGATGAAATTCTATGACTTTAATATTTATCTATAGCTTTATTAATGATTGTTTTTTTCTCTTAATGTTTATATTTTTTTTTTTATATACACTCTTTACTCTTATGTTATTAATTCTTGATTTATGAATGCGTAATAATTTTTTGGTTTTTTTAATAATATTTTAGTTTTTTACAGATATGTATATTTTCTTGTTTCATGACTTGATCACTTTTTAAATGACGTAATTTTATTACTTCTTTAACATAAAAATGAAAAAAAAAAACAAAAAATAGTAATTTATTAAATTTTTAATAGTAAGACTATAGATATTTATAAAGTTATAAAAAGATTTTAAACAATGTTAAACAGGTAGTTACAAATACAAAGTGGCAAAGTTTAAAAAGCCAAGTGAAATAATCATAAAAGGATTCGTGTCATGTTACAATATTGTATAAATAATATTAAAATGATGATATAATTATTTATGTATCATGTGATTATAGCCTAAGGCTATAATTCGTATTCATGCATTATTTTTTAATCAATATTTATTGACAAGTTAATCGGATTGATTGCTTTTATTGATTTCCTTACTGAATACCAAGCTTTTCAATGATTTATTTATTTTAGGGATCCCATTCATATTACTCTACTAAGTCTCAAACAAAGTTTTAAATCAACAATGTTTTATCTGCCGCTTAAGAGTCATAAAAAAAAATCTAATTCAATTCTGTAACGAAATTTGATCCAGAAATATAATATGCAGATAATAATTCATCAGATTCAGTAAATAACGGAACTTCCTGTCACTGTAATGTTTATACAAACAAATAACTAAATAACTTTATTTTTCTTTTAAATATTGCCTAAAATAAATTGTAAGAAGTTATATTTAACATTTTCTTACCGAAACAAATGAATTTCGCCCAAAAACCTATTTAGTAATTAGTTCTGTGCAAAATTTGACCTGAAACCTCTACAAAAAATTTTTCTACCATACGTCGAGCGTAAATCGGTTAAACGAACGCCATATAATGAAGTTGCAAGTTTTCATCAACAAATGTCTTAAAATTATATGAGAAACCTTCTACTGGCCTCGGATAATAACTAATGAATAATTGTGCCTAATAACGCAACAAAAACCTATTCGGATACAAATAAGATAAAAGGAATACAAATGAATAGACGTACCAAGAGGAGACTTTATTGAATACATATATTAGATTGAAACCTCCAAGGATTCATGTAGGTTCACATACACAGAATTCAAATTAACATCCTAAAATAGATTCAGATGGAGTGGCTTAGTGTAAGTCCTATGCCCCAAAAGAAGTATAAAATGAGAAAAAACAGCATTATCCGTTAAGCTGCAAAAATATTAAAGCCAAAAATGTGCCAAAATGGAACAGACAGCAAAAATTTTGATTAAAAAATATGAAGGAACGCATTTTTCTTAATTAAAAAAATTTACAATTAAGTAAACAGATTCACAACTGATCCTGCAAACTATTAATCGACATTAATCAAAAGACTCCAATTTAATATTAATAATTGACTTTTTAATGATGCATCAAACTTTATAATCATTGTAAGCTAATTTTTATGTGGGTTATATTGAAATTAACATTTTTATTGTTGTCTATTCTCTGTATGATAACAAGAGTGGGAACATCTTCCCAAAAAAATGTATAAAATAAATTTTAAACTAACAAACAACAGATCTGACAATAACTTTTAAATCAGTAGATTAATACTAACAATCTTCAGTTGATAATATATAGTTTATATCAGAGGTCCTTAAGAGGGTGATTGGTTTAAACTTTGAAGTCATTATTATGATTGATTCTTGTTTTTGTATTCCTTTCATATTGTTGCTGAATTATATGCATAGCATTGCGTATTACAAATGCAATTTATTCAAGTGTTAAAAGATCAAACATTTTTTTATTTATTTTTATTATTTTTTAATCATAATCCATTCAAAATTTTTACATTCCCACTAATTTAAATATATTGGAGAGTATGAAATTATCTTATTTACTGTAGTGTACATAACCTATGAATATGCAAATTAGATCCTTTTTTTAAAAGAAAAAAGCATAACAAAGTCAGCAATAAACAGAAAACAAAGACAAAATTTGTCTGCAACAAATATAAAATAAAATTTTCCATCTTAAAAAAAAATCGAAGTCATAAATTTTTCTTTTGTACATGTTTAAATTGAGAAAAACGAATTACAAATCGTTACAACTTTAAAATATTGTTTAGATATATATATGTATATATATATATAAACACTACATTCTGTTGTTTTGTTTATTTGTTTGTTAGATTATGATCTGCATGCCCTAAATATCGTAGTTTAGAACTAAATCTTGATGAAATAAAGATCATCGATCAGTGGTGTGTTTCATTTTTAAAAATATGGTGTAGATCAAGGTAAAAATGGTTATTAAAATCATGAAATAAAAGTTAATACTCCTGCTGAATGTCTCATTATAAATGAGGTTTTGGGTTTGTTATTCGAATGTTATTAAAATCACTTGCGTAAGGGAAGTGCTCCTTAAAACGAAAGTAAGATTTGTTAATTTTTTGATGTTAAGTATGGTTACGAATTATAAATAGTTGATTAAACTGAAAAAGTATAATATAACATAGAATAGTATGTGTAAAAGTACATGCTAACAGTTAAACTGTTCAAGGCTAAAGAGCCTGTCTATATATGTTCATGTCGGAACAGGGAGAAATAATAAATTCTTATTATTGGAGCTGATCAAATGATTTCCACATACAATTTAAACATCAGATAGTACTACCCTTATAACATATACAAATGTCTTAGATTTTCTATTGATACAATTCTATTTTGTTGTATATTGTAATAATTTTGTATTTAAGTTTGTGAGCTATATTATTCAATTGAAATATTTGTTTATATTTTTATATTAATGTGTTTTTATTAAAGATATATATAATTATTAATTTAACCATTGGGCATTAATTAAACCATGTCAAATGGTAGCTGAATCGAGTCGAAAACCAGATATATATATATTTTTTTTCACTTCCAATAGGATCTGAACCCGGGCCTGTTGCATGAAAGATTTGCACTCTAACCACTGTGCCCTCTAGATGACATATTTAAAATAAAACATATCAACGTTAAAAAGTAGTTTAAGTATCATAGATCATTGATCTAAAAATCTTTCAAAAACCACTTAGGGAAAAGAAACTTCACTCAATAAGAATATTAAAACTCCGGCATTTAAGACCAAAGTGATAAAGTTAGTAAGATTTATTGTCTACTAAAACCCTGAAGTTCTAAAACTCCACTAAAATCGATAAAAAACTGAACTTAACCCTTTTACACGAATAGTGTTTCCACAACTTAACCACCACTGATTACCACTTCAGATATTTGTATTTGAATCAGTAATACAAAATTTTGATGAACAATAGATTGTGTTCGATCGTGTTTATGGGATTAAATTTCATTCTATATTTTTCACTCACTGCAACTCATTTTTTTTTTTTTTTGTATTCTCAACTTATATTCGAAATGAAATTTTGCGTTGTGAAAATCTTTTGGTAAGGCTTTTTTTTTACGGAATTATTTTACTAATCCAGAATACGTTTTGCTAAAAAAACGATTACATAGAGATTCATTATATCCAATGGAAAAATAAAATAAAAAAAAAAACAAATTTTTAAGGAAATTTATCAATTTTTTTAATGTTTTATTTTGATGCTGCTGAAGATGATGATGATGATCTAAAACATGCCTGCCCCATATTAATAATATATAGGATATGTGCATGCCAACGAACCAAATGTAACTTAATGTACCATAATGAAATTCACACTTGTTAAAAGTTTCGTGATTTGTTTGGATCATTTATAATTTTGACACGAATCACACTCAATTTTTATTCCTTGTTTTTTCTCCCTAAATGTTTCTGTTGCTGGTTTTTCTTTTGTTTTTTGCAATGGGATTGAATTCTTTCCTTGTGGTATTAAGAGCATTTTGTATATATGATTTTCTTCTCTTAGTTGATTTCCACTAAAAGAATTTTTCAGAAGACTTGTAGTCAGTGCTTTCTTCAATTGTTTTGATGTTAACTTGTTATGAGAACAATTTAAGGTTTTCTTGTCTTTTTTTGTATGTTTTGTTATAGTTATGAACATTTGTATGTTGTGTAGCTTGAAAAGTTGTAAAGTACAAAAGGAGTCATTAGTGGCAACGCAAAAAATTTATTAGTGTTACTGGAAATGTCGGGGAAATAAATAGCCTTTGGGTTAAACATCATTTTTCGTTAACATACATTTTTAAAAATAACAGTTTTTTGAAAAAAATCGTAATTATTTTCATCATGTTTGACTGTTAAACTATACAAATAAGATAAATATACAAGTTAGTATATGATGTGAAAATGGGTATTGTATGAAGTAGTTGAATGTATATCATGTTTGGTGGTTTAAATTTTTTTTGTTATTGTTTTATTCCCATCAGTTCATCATTTCCTCAACATCAAATGAAATTTCTTCTTGTAATTTTATTTTCAATTTTGATTACTTTTTGTTTTATGATTTTTCAATATTTTGACAAGTGAAAAGTAATTGTTTTCACTTAGTTTACCGTTAACATAAGTGTAGGGTAGTTGTTAAAGGTGATGATGGTATTGTTAATTGAATTTTTGGTATTTAATTTGGTAGTTGAACTAGTTTATTGTTATATGGAACCTATGATCCAAGCTAATATACAGTTATAATGATTAATGTAACAAAGTTTATTTATTATATTTAAGAATATGAATCATACCGCACATAAACTTTTAACGGTAAATTAAGTTGAGTAAATTATAATAAAAAGAGTAATCATAATAAAAAAAATTGACTACTTTTTTATTTCAAGTATTCACTTTGCTATAATTGAATCAATTAATCAAAATTTGATTTTTATTTTAATTAAAATTTAACATTTTAAGTCAAAACTAGTAATGATCATTTTTTTTTCTGTTATTAAAATTAGTACAAATCATAAAAGAACTCACATATTGAATCAAATATTGTTGTTTTATATATTTTTATTTGATTGAGTTTTAATTAAGAATAAATACTTAAAGAACTCACATATTGATTCAAATGTTGTTGTTTTATATATTTTGATTTTATTGAGTTTTAATTAAGAAAAAATATAAATCCTAAAATATTACGATGAATACTATTTTTGGGTGACTGCGAAAAAAATTTTTAAACTTTTAACTAATGTTATTTTTTGATTTTCTGAGATGTACCTGACTTTAATATTTTTTTATTAACTAGTAATTTTTTAGGAGTAATAGAAATATTTAAAATCTTGATTCCTTAAATTGAAAACAAAGTAAAAAAAAATGTTTAACCTTTCACTTTTAATTTTAATAGGTGTCAAAACTAAACCAGTTAATGGTATGAACAAGATATTTTAAACCACGTTTACTTTTTTTAAATACGGTGAATATGGTGAAATATGGTGAATATTGTGTGAAATAGAAAAGGGTAATTATTTTCAAAAGTAATTACCTAATACTCTAACTAGAAAACAATAGTATGACTTTCAATAAGTGAAGCTACAATATCTTAAACCTTTTCTATTTGAAGCTAACTATTTCGCGAAAAATATTAAAAATAATTTCAATTCTCTTAAATACAAAAATAGAGTTTACTTTTAATATCATTCTAGTGAAGAAACACGATCGAAAATAAATGAAGGTATAGGAATTATTGTAACAAGCTGAAGACGAAAAAAATAATGAATGGGAAAAGGAGAAGCGAAAATAAACATTTAATAATCTTAAATTTAAAACTATTTTGTGTATGGACTATTATATTTATCGGGCAATTCCTATTACGAAGCACGGGCCATTACTGTCTGAAAATAAGTATGTTTATTGGAAAATATTAAAAATTTTAAATATTATTTTAAGAGGACATTTACCTACTAATTAATTTATTTATTTTATTAGTACAACGCAATAGTCCTTTACCTATTTGATATATGAACTTCTTAAATTAAATAATTTCTATTAAATTATAATTACAATATTAATTATTTTTTTAAGTTATATTTGGTTACCAAGGAGATTTGTAAAGAAAAAATATATTCCAATAATTTGTTTTTTTAATTGAATATTGTATCCCCTGAACGAAAATCGAACTAGGTCTTCCTCATTTAGTAAATCAAATGTCTACTACACCACCGAAGCCCTTTTAAGAGAACATGGTTCATATTAATAACAACAGAATATATGCAACTTCAATTCCAATAATTTTGCTTAAAATTTTTAATTTTCCTAAAATTTTTTTAATTATTTTAAAAAATTGTAACAGCTTTTATTGCACAAAACCATAATCTCAAACTTCTCAGATTAAAGTTTTAAACGTTAAATTTTCTAATTATATTAAATTAAAAACGAAAAAAACCGTTCAGTTTAAAAAAAATCTGTCAGTAATTTTTCATGTATAGTGACATTTTTAAAAAATATAAATAAATAACAACCCGCCATTAAATATCAAAAAAAAAAAACAAAAAAATTAAGTTTTTATTTAGCATTTTTATATTTTGAATGATTTATATGTTATAATTAATAGTAAATTACCCTTAGAAAAAATATATTTATTATATTTTATAAATAAAAATAAAATCAATTTATTTAACTATTATTATAATATATGTAAATTTATTTATATATACATATCTATATGTATATTATCTATATATTTCAATATAAAGATTCGTAGATACAACGAAGAATTAAAGAATTACTCAATTAACTTTGTCACAAAAATTCACTTCAAAAACATATTTTCTAATATTCATATATTTATCCTTCTCTTAAATCATTCCATCTCTTTCTATATTTCATAGTATAGTAAATAATTTTTTAAATGACTTGTGAGTGTTGTAAAAATAATTCAAATTCAAATTAAAATACCTTAAGGCTATTTCTAACAGTTAAGCGTTAAACCAATTCACATTAGTAATTTTTCATCAATTTTTGTATTTTGAAGTATGATAATTTTTTTTTTCGTTTTTTATTTTTTATTAATTTATAATATGATAATATGCAAATAACTTATAGCATATGTATATATGTAACATATAACAGTTAATTTAAAAAAAATATTAACGATCGTTTGTCTTTTTAAATAAATTCTAGCACATTGAAAACGACACTCTCTAAATTTGAATTTAAAAAATTAAAAAAAAAAAAAAAAAAAAAAAAACAACTAAAATAAAAATCAAAATTGCCACCCAATAAATCTCACCCGATATTGTGTTAATACAGAAACAGAAGACCTGTGCCAATTGTGCCAATTATAATATTTAGCACTTATACAGTATTTGAAAAATTCTGCCAAAAATTCAAAATAAATTAAAATAAAAAAAAAAAAAAAAAAAAATTTATGTCAGTTTGATGTCAATAGAATTTTAAATATATTATAAAAATTGTCGATCAATTTCGATTATTATCGATTATTGTACACTTTTTTTTATTTTTCTTTATTGTGTTGCAAGAAAAATAAAAAAAAATAACATTAATATTGCCTCATTATTGTAATTTTTAGCACATTTTCAAAAGATTTTGTAAAAATATGCCTATGTGTATGTCCGTATGTTTACAAAAACTTTTACATGATTTTTCAAGAAATTTTAACCACGGGTAGGTGTTACCAAAGGTAAGTATTGCCAAAAACAAAACAATTTCATGGAAGAACTTTTTTCTGTAGCCCTATCCGTTAGAGAACAACAGCTTTCCAGAGTCAGAAAAGCCCTATATTTAAATTGTTATAACAACAGTTCTGTTAGGTTTAATTTTCAATCTGAAAACCGTAAAAGACATCTGATTTTATAAGATTTATAAAGTTTTAAAAGGCAAATATATAGGGCTGCCATACGGTACTAAAATTTAGCATTATGCAAAACTCAATTTTTCCAAAAGAGTGAGGTTAGATCTTCGAGAAATATGACAACCTTCCCTACTGAGAGGCTATTAGGAATTAAAAATTTACGGTTTTTATAAGTAAGCAGTAACTTAGTCAATGTTAATCATAATTAATTATAAATTGATGAAATAACATATGAATAATATAATTTATTTTTTTATACCTGTATTTTTATAAAAATAAATGATAAAATACTCAGTATGAAACATTATATAATTTTGAAAATGTGCTTTTTCAAAAACCCTTGGTTTTTTTCATCATTTGTTTATTATTTTTTTTATTAAATTTCAGTTAAAATTTTAATCTTTAAAGATAAAAAACATTTATGAATATTTAAATAAAAATTAAAATTAAAAAAAAAAACAAAAACAATAAAACAATATAAACAGTACCATATTAAATTTTTCAAATGTAGAAAAATTGCAAATAAATTTCAAATAAAAAAAAAAATAAAAATATTATTATTTTAATAACAGCTCAACAAACGACACATATTAAAAGTGTGCTGTTGTTTTTATAGCAGAAATTATGTGCTATAGCACATATATGATTAATTTTATATTGGCACAATTTTTTTTTTTTTATATTTTACCAATATTTTACTTTATAGTTAAATGATTTATTAACAGACGGGAAGTTTATTATATACAGTTATTTTTTTTTTTTGGTAAATTTATTCTCTAAAAATCATTACACAGCACATTTGTTAGATAACTTTTGAATATTAGTTAATGATTTATTTGGAAACAGAGTGCCCAAGTTATTCTAAAGTTTTATTAGTAATTAAATTAATCGGTAGGTTTTTCAAAAGATTAATTACGATTAATTGTAACTTAACGGTTGCAATCGTAAATTTTTAAAACCGAAATTATTTAGACCTTTAATCAAAATATTGAGGTGAATGTTCAGTTCAACTGAGGCTTGAGCTGAATTTTCGAAATGATTCAAAATGAATGTTTGTTGGAAAAAAGAATTCATGCATGCATTCTTCTGAGGGTTTTGTAGCGCACTATACAATAGAAAAAAAATTATTGTAAGTTGGGGGTGATAGGGCTAGCATTTGACCCTTCAAATAGGATGATTAGGAAGAATTGGAAGATAAATTTGAGACGAACCCTAACAGGTCCTTTATTAAACTGTCAAATAGTAATATGGATCATTTTTATCAGAGGAAAGAGCTTTTGATGGAATCATCATTTATAATAAATAAATTATCATTATACCAGGTTTAAACAACTTAGGAATATTTACAGTGTAGAAATGAGCTAAAGGCTAATGAGCTCTTCTGTAGGATTTTTTTAAATGAGGCATTATTACTTTAATTTAAATCAATAGAAGTGCCATCATTAACTTCAAGATATCTATAACATATACAGTTGACGTTTATACACACTTCCTTTGTTTTATTAATTTATTCATATTTTTTTTTTCCTTTCATAGTCCTGTAAGCAGTAAAGAGCATTCACCAAGTCAATTTAGACTAGTCTTCAGTTTTTTTAATCGTTATACTCACTAAGCTGTCGATTACTCGGCTGAAGCTTCTTCGCCATCTATTACCTTAAACCGATATAAAGCCATTGGTCAGATACACATTTGCTATTATTGTCTACTTACTTTCCACTTTCATACAACTACTTGAAATTAAGAAAATTTTATTTTAATTAAAATATTTAAAATGTTAATTCTAAACTCTTTTCAAATATGAAATTTGAAACTGATTCTTATATGTTCCTCGAAAACTGTAATTGCACTTTTTAAATTATCAGCTGCGCATATTTTATAAAAAAACATTGCGTATAAATATATTTGATTTATTCTGTGTTGAACTATTTTATTTTTACTTTGTAATAGTTTTCCACATATGTACGTATGATTTGTTAACTAGATTTTAAATGAGAAAAAAAATTGCATAAAAAAAATTATATCTTACGACGTTACAGTAAAACAACAACGCAGATAACTGCCAAAAGAGTCACTATTCATAATGTAATGTGCACAGTATTAACCGCCTCCACCACCGACACATTTCTAAGCTGCTGCTGCTGCTCTTTTCCAGACAACTTTTCAATTTAGGTTTTTTTTTGGAAAATACAACTAGACTATGTGTTTAAATAGCCCAATCTGCCAATATATTTTTTTTATTTTTTCAATAATAAACGATTAATATGCGAAAAATTAAATAATAATTTTTTTTGTAATATTTTTTACATGCGCAACCTTAAATAAAGGGTTTATAACTTTAAATTTGCATAACAGAATAATATTTTTTTATTTTAGTTTTTAAACCAGATTGAATCAGGGAACACTAGTCTGTTCCGTTGCGTAGTGATTATATTTCGAAAAGAAAATTTTTTGATTTAAAACTTTGGTCAGAGTCAGTTCAATAAAAGGTACTCTTTGTAACAGTGTGAATAGTTCAAAAATATAATATTAAAGTTTCACAATCTACAGTGCAGAATAATTGTCAACGTCATATAAACCAGAAACTTAGTCTGGCATGATTTTTCGTACCCTACTAAAAGCTTGCAAAAGAATCAAAAATAAATATATTTATTGAAGTTTCTAAGTTAATGACACCTCAACTAAGTAGCTGCGGTCTTCCTATTTCATTTTACTGAAAACTTAGTTGTCAGTTTCAATCTTTGATAAAATAATAGTTACCTTTAAAATTATTTACCCTTCAATACACACCTTATCAATTAATACAGTACAACTATAAAACTTTATATGAGGGTCTGCCGAGCTATATCGATTTTTAAAATATCGATTCACAAAATATTGATTAAAAAATTTCAACTCCATATATTTATGTCGAATGTTGTAATATAGAGAATTTTGTATTCCCGATTCTAAAGTATCGACAAGAAAAATCGATTTTCAAAATTTCGATTCGGATAAAATGTCGACTTTCTGAAATTAAAGAGTTTTCCGCTTTGATATTTTGACATTTGACAACATTTAGATTGTTCAGAAGGTTTTTGTCAATAAAAACAGTGATGAAGCATATGATTAAAATCCAGATCATTCTTTTAAATATTCTAAAAATGTCACTTACTTCCCATCTTATGTTTTAAAATACTATTTAAATAATCACTTAAATTCGTATTAAGCTGTTGAATATTAATTTTCTTTTTCTGAATACGCAACCTGTTTACTGTTATAAATTAAAATAAAAAAAATAAAATCTATTTTTTATTTGAAAATAATTGAAATCTGATGAAAAGACAATTCTGCAGTTAGTTTAGGAGTAATTTTTTTTTTTACGTATTATTAGCCGCATATAAACGATGTACACAATATAATACAGCGGTAGCATAAACCACCATCGTATTTCATTTATATAGTTGCTAGTTTCAATAAATTTAATAGGTCTGTTTAAAATTGCATAATAATGATTGTAAATTTAAAAAAAAATAAAAATTTAAGGATTTTTATTTGGTTTTTAATTGAATGTTAAAATCGATTATAAAAAAAATTAATTCATATATTTTTATGTTTTTTTTTTTGTATTTTTTTTTGCTCGAGTTATTCGATTATAGTTTAAATCGAATTCAGTTGAAAATCACTTACGCTATAATAAAAATCGAAAAAAAAAAAATTGTGAGTATACGAGTGCATTAAATACCATAAACAAAAAAAAAAAAAAAATTGAATGATCACGTATGACTCACTTGACTGGATTTCGTGAAGATATAATATATATATTATGTATCTTAATATATGACATGAGTATTTATTTAATAGTGATATTTTATGTCGATATTATAGACGATTAAAAAAAATTTAATTTTTGGTTTTATTGATTTTAAGTGTTTTTTTTTTTTTTTTGCCTTTTGATTACTGCTGTGAAGGCTGTTAACGGCTTAATCACTTTTTTTAGTGACTTGTTTTTCTTTGAAATATTTAATATGTTTTTTTTTTTTTCAAAAATATGCTGGATGTAGTAAAGTTGTCGTTCAGGTTAGTTTAATTATAATCAAATTGAAATTAAAAGTAATAATTTAAACAATAACGATTAATAAAAAGATTAAGAATTTTAATTGGCGCAAAAAAGGGGTCAAGTCTTAGCAATGAATGAATGATAATGAACTTTGAAATAGTGATAACTTTTGCACAATAAACCCTGATAACTTTTTGCCGTATTAGTATTGATAATATCGGTAAGTGATAATAGCCCAAAGTTAGGCGCGGTAATTGTAGTCTGATTCAAGCCTTTCTTATCTAATTGTATTAACTGCATAGAAGCTTAGTTTTGATCTTCAGCAATTTGTTCAACTGAAGAATATTTGAATATTTACTTTATTTTTGAGCGTTTGAGTGAAATGTATAATATGAAATTACTCAAAAAACTGAGTAGCTTCTGAAATATTTGTACTCGATATTTCAGAAGCTACTGAAGAAGTTTGAATGTCCTAGACGAAATATTTGTATTTGTCAAAATTAATAAATTTAGTGAAATTTAATGGAAACTACTAAGTTTTTCATTTATAAGGGTTATTCAACTGAAAGTTTCAGAAATTGGCAAAGTCAGAGGACCGCTATAAAATTTTTAAAGACGATGATGGATATATAGGTAATTGATTATCTCATAATATACAGAGTCAACTATTATTTTTTTAATTATAAAAAAAAAAAAATTGAATACAATTATTTCGTTTAAGCGATTTTACAAATATCGTGATTAATTTAAAAAATATTTTTTTTTGGAAATTTTTTTAATAATATTTAAAAGAAGGTAATAATAATTGTCAGCTAATGACATTTAGGAAACATAATTAAAATTGGTCAAATTTTTATATATTATTTTTAATTTAATTAATTTTTTTTTTATTAATTTTAAAATCGATATTGAACAACGCATAAAGTATTTCATATGTGACCTTAAAATTGAAAATAATTAGAACATAACAGTTAATATAAAAACTTTTAAACTAAAAAAACTATTGCAGAACTTTTAACTCCTAAAACATTTTAATTAACAAGAAAATAATGATTAGATCTTTAGTGCATTTTTGGTATTTTAAATGTTTTGACCATAAATCTTTATTTATCTTAATTATTATATTAGTAAATTTTTATATGTTACATATATGACATAAAAAACTAAAATTCTTTACACTATAGATCGTATCTTAGAAAAATTAAAACGATAATCCTTGAATGAAAAAAAAATATAACGTACCTATACCTAATGCTTGTATTTTTTAGAAATATTTATAAAACCAAATAATTTAATTTTTTTTTAATTTTATTTCATTCCTCATTTTTAATTATAGAAGTTCCACGATATTTAATCTTTCCATTTCAAGCGTTTAATTAACATTCCAAATCAATAGTAAGTATTTTTTTATTATATAACTTGTAATTTCAGAATAAAACAAAAGAAATAATTGAATTCAAGAATAAAACTCACAGATATAGAGGAAAATTTATTTTGTAGCTATGTACCAAATTTCAAGTTACTATTTTTGTTGATTTCGAAGATATGATTTTGAGTCTTGGGAGGTTTATAGTAGGTACCCGAAATAATACTCCAATTCATCTTAACTTTTGAAAATTTTGAAGGTGCTATTTTATGGGTTTCGCAGATATGCTGGTTTGCCCTTGATTCGGTCGAAAGGTACCAGAATATGTTCACGTTCTCTTAGCAGTTCAAAAGTTAATACTTTAAAAGAACTTCTCAATCAATTCTTTTATATCGAACTTCATTTCTAGTATTCTTACTTACAATTTTTCATGGAATTTATATTACCATTCATTCGGACGCTAGATTAAATGATAAGTTAGTAGTTACAAGCAGCGTATAGTTACGTTTTACGTGTTTCTACTATTTTCGTAACCAGAAGGCTTTTATTAGGTTATTTGAGTTTCATTTTGGATCCATTTCTTAGGGTTCAGAAACCTTACCATTTGTGCAGGCTGCTAAAATGCTAGATTATTTGAATCGTTAAATTCATGGCAATAAAGAGTCATTCTACTGGCTCTAGCCAGCGTTTAACATTTACAAGTAAAATGTCAAATCGTTTCATTCTCATTTTGGTTCGCCACCGTTACGTTATAGTGGATTTAATGGGTTACCTAGTTTGACAGTTCGTTCTCTAATTGCCCAATTTTTTGTGAACATGTTTACTAAGTTTGATCAATCCCGGTTACTTAATTTCAGCTAGTGTTCGATCTAATACAATCATATGTCATGATGGTCAAATTTTACTTGCTTGCAAAATTAATACAAATATATCTCCTAAGATGTGAAAAAGGGATCCATCTGCTCCGCCAATGAAGTATTTTTTGAGTTGCTTCGTGGAACCCACAGGGTTCTGATGAGCTATTGCAATTACTAGATTTTAGATACAAAATAGACTTTACATAAAAAAGCTCTTTTTTTGTTTTTTATAAGATACATTAAGGTAAACAGACGCATTAATTTAAACAATGATCAAAGAAATTTTTTTAATTTATTGGGTCTATAAAATAATTTTTATTTTATAATTTTATCTTCAGATTTTTTTTGACAGCATCAATTGTCAGAATATCAAATTTGAAAATTTGTGAACGTTAACATCCTTCATTTCGTATCCCTTTAACAACATAACTTAACAAATAAATCCAATTCAACTTCTAATTAAAACTGTTCTTAAATATAATTCAATATGATTAATAAATAGAAAAGAAGAATACAATCCTAATAAGGTACTTCTAATCCAAACAGGATTCAAAATAATTTTTAACAAGCAATGTCATTGAAATTGTCTCCCTTTATTTTTTTCATAATAATTATCCGCCCAATTTTTCTCCCAAGCTTTATGCAATATATACATATATACACATTTTTATTTTTTCATAATGCACTCAAATTAAACAATTTTCACGCTTTAACGATTTTTCACTTATTAAATTCATACCAAAATATTATAATAAAAACTCTTAAAGAAATCAAATGTATAAATAACTAACAATAAAATAAAATCACGATTATAGGGTATAAATCACGGTCTAAAACTAATTGGAAAAAATGTTACTTTTTTTATTTAAAATAAAAATTATAACAAAACGAAAAGTAAACAATAAAAAATTTATACAAAACTTAAATATCTTTTATTCACAATATATTGAAAAAAGTACTTTAAGAATAAAATAAAATAGAAAAACCACTCAAAGCAAAAAAAAAAAAAAATAATAAGTAAATAAATAGTGCTAGTGCTCATGTGAAAAATGACAATCACAATAAATTGCACGTGCTCATCTCCTTTATATTAAATACAATTAAACCGAATCCTCTTTATTTTTTTTTTACTCCATATCTAGAACCGGAAGCTTCAAGAATAATTTTTCAAAATTTATTTATTTTAAGTTTTAATATTATTTTAAAAAGTTTGAATGTTTTATGTTAAAATTGAATTCATCATACGTTTATAATGCAGTTGGAAAATTTTACAATAAAAATTAAAATGATTAAAAATATAACAAAAATGTACCAGTCAATATTTGAAGTGTTATTAGCATGTACAATTATAAAATATTTGCAAGTACAATTTGAATGCTTAAAATTTCGGCTAACTCCAACTCTATCTACATTAATCTGCAGTTGTATAATCAATATGTACCGATGTGTAATATTGTTAAGGTGAAATATTTACTTGTACAATGTTACGGCAATATATAGTTTTAAACATTTGAGAACTTTTAGTTTCTTTAGAAAGACATAGTAGTTAATTACTAAATTGTCAAAATAAATGTTGTTGTTGTTTGTTGTAGAGAATAGTATAGGATATCTTAAAACGTAGGCCTTGCGTTGAGTGCTTCCAATACATTCTATAAAGTAGTAGAAATAGTAATACTTTTTTATTTCGTAATTATTATACATTTTTATTTTTCAATTATATTTGGTCGCCATGGGGATTTTTCATTATTTTTTTTTCAATTAAATATTGTATGGCCTGGTCTGTACGGGAATTAAACGTACATTCCCTCGATGAGAAAGCCAAATGCTTACACACCTACACCACCGAAGCTTCTAAAATAAATAGTTGGCTTTAATTCATTTTTAATCATATTTATTACATTTTTTTTTAGAAACAAGCCTTAAGCAAATAATAGAGGTACGACAGACCATGTCAATTTACCTTAATTTTGTTCACCTTTTTGTTCACCATGTCAATTTACCTTAATTTAAAAAAATTTACATAAGAAGTGTTAGTTTACACGTAGCTGTATGCTAATAAAACTAATGAATCGTTTACAACAAATCTAGATAGGATTTAAAATTAGCTGACTTTGACATTTTCTTTTCTAATAGTCTCGTACCTATTATTCCTGAATCACCTTTATTTCTAAAATCAAAAAAAAACCAACCCAATTATACTCAAACTACAACTCTTTGCAGTAATGTTTTTAATATGTAGTCTATTAATTTAAATGCAACATCCATATATATATATATATATATATATAATTTATAAATTGTTAATTCAAATAGAAGAAGGAAATCGTTCATTTCTTCCTAAAGATTAATTTAGTCAGATTTTCATAAAAAAAAAAAAACGTTTTTGTTTGTTTCAATTTTTAATTCATTTTTACATTGTGTACCATGAAACAACAATAACAGAGAGTTGAACTATTATTATGAATGAGCACGTGACTTAACGTAACATCTTCAACGGCACTAAATATAAATGAAAAAAAAAAAAAACAAAAATAACAATTATAATAAATGACACAATTGAAACATTTGCATTTTCATTTCCTAATATTTGCAATACTATCAACATCATCATCCGTATCTTTCATATTATGTACATTTTTTTTTTATGAGAAACAATATGAAAACAATATTGAATTGACATATGAATGAAAAATTTGATTCAGTAAAATAGTTTCAGGATGCTAGTGACAATTTTTATTTTGTTGATGCAATTATTTTATATATTATTTTTACCAAATTATAGAGATTTAAACCCATTCAAGTACTTTTATATTTAATGATGATACAATGTATCTATGACTGATTTTCTGTTATAAATGGTTATAAAATGGAAATTTTACAAAACCCCTTCATAGATTTTTTTCAGATAATTATCTTCAGTTCAAATTAACCTTTATTTAACAAAAAACAAAAAAAAAAAAAAAAAAATAGAATAAATAAATTGATATAATCAAAATAATGAAATGTAATCCATAGGCAATAAACAAAAATGTACAATAGCAAGTGATATGACGTTTTATTTAAATTGAAGATTTCCCACTATGTGGCCGGCTACTGTTGTAACAAACACAATTGAAAATGAATGAACGTCGTTGAACGTCATCATCGTTTTACCTCATCAATACACTTAAAAAATAATAGTAATATTTATATATTATACTGTAACCCCCATATCTAATTTATTTTTAAAAAATTGTATAGAATTTATTTTTTGGAAAATTTTGCATTCAATGAAAACAAAATAAATTCTTTTCTTCTTCCATTTTAGATCATATGGATAATGAGATTTTTTTTTTTTTTAATGGGTTTTTCTATAAACATGACATTTGCAGGTACATGCGCATTTTTCAATATTCAACCATTATTTTGACATTTGTAAATAGAGAAAAAAAAATGATTTGTACTTGTACAGACAGAATTGTAAACATAAAATATTATTTTTGTGATTCATATTATTATATGGTGTGGTTTAAACCATTAAAATTGTTCATATTTTTTAAAGCGAGGGGGATTATATTTTTATTAATTAGCAAGATGTTGTAAATAAAAGATTACATTTAAGAAATGTTAGAATAAATGTAAATTAATTGGTTGTCCTTCATTTATTTTACAATTTTTATGTTGGGATAGAAATCAATTATTATTTCACAAAAACAAATGCTACAGCGAGGGTGCGATTTTTCTACAAGCGAATTTCTTACGAGAAAATGGCCATATAATTTAATGCTCACTTGTCGCTCCAATATGTTTGAAATTTTTTCTGCAATATAAAAATAAAGCTGCGTATTTATGGAATAATTGCAGGCTGCGTGTTTATGGAATAATAATCGTAAATATACGTGTTTTGTCGGGACTTCCATCCACTATCACTTGAATGGGTGGCATAGTGGTAAGATTGCCGACCATTCATGCGAAAGGTCCTGGTTCGAATCCCATTGAAAGTGACATTTAATAATTATATATCTTTAAAAAAAAATATTTTAATATAAAAATATAAATAAATAATTTAATTGAATAATATAACTCACAGATGTAGAATACCATATAACTCAAATACAAAATTATTACAATATAAACAAAATAAAATTATGTTTATTGAAAATCTAAGACTTTTCTACATGTTGTAAGGTCTAGTACTATCTAATGTTTAAATTGTGTGTGGAATTCATTAAGATAAATTCTAATAACACGAATATAATATGGTCCAACATGTACCTATCGCTAGACAGGTTTCTTAACCTAGCAGCTAAACATTTAGCACAAATGAAGAAATTTTCATAAACTTTGAACAAAACTCAAAATTAAATTTGTTTCAATAATAAATCTTTATGGCAAGGTGTTTCATTGAATTATACTTTAAATATCTACTGCTATTAACTAAACGATGATAATTTTAACTTCACTAATTTATTACTTTAAATTTAAATACTTATTCCTTTCATAAAAAGGAAATTATTTGAATTCGATATTTAAAAATTTGAATTCTTTTTCAAATTCATAAAATTCAAATTTTTTTTTTTATTAATTTTTCACAGTACATTTCTCATTAATTATATATTTTGAAAAATACACCCCCAATTTTTTTCTAGTTTTTTTTTTTTTTTAAATAAAACATGAAATTGCATTATTAGAGATCATCTTACATCCTATCCAGGATATCAAATATTTTTTAATAATTCCTTTTATTTTGTAGTTTTTTTTATTTTTATCCCATTTTCAAACACTGTAAAAAAAATATAAATATTGGATATATTTAATAGAACAGGGTCCATTTTATTTCAGTTATATCATAATAAACAATTTCTATTGTGTCAGATGCAGAAACTCTCATCAATGACAACAATATGATATAAGTCGTATGAAAATTAGGAAATTATGTATAATATGAGTGTAAAATTAAGATGAAAAATGCATGGTGAATTTAAATATTGTATCTGGTGGGCATGGATGTTCTTTAGGAAGGGAATCTAATTGGTATATTCAAGTATGGTATTGAACAATATCTGAAGGTGAAAAATAGTTTGAAAAGTTAAACCGGCAATTTTTACATTTATCATATAATTATCCACTTTTCAATTTTTATTTTTAAATATCATGCAATTTGTTATGGGAAAATGTTTGTATCAAATGATGAAAATGAAATTGATGCCTGTTTGGAAATTAAAAAAAAAAATTTCCCACTTTTAAAATGAAAAAAATAAATTGTGAAATTAATACGACTTAAAACAAATTTATTTCAAGAATTGAGTATGACTAAACATGATTTTTATAAAACTAATTAGTTTTAAAAAATTTTTAAATTCTAAACCACATGTTTTTCATATTTTTTTTTGTAAGAATTAGTAATTTAATTTAAATATTTGAGAGGGTGTAAGTCTTAGACGCCAAGAATTGGTAATTTAATTGAAATTATGTACTACCAAAAATTTTAGAATTTTTTAAAAAAAATGTTGGAGAAATGAGGAACATTTTATTTCAATTTTAACTAAATTTTAAATTTCCTCCACGTTACAAAATATAGTTCCCTTTAAAATTGGCCCTTTTAGAAAATATTAAGAGAATGAAATTTAACTTCCAAATCCATTTTTTATTAATTTTTGGAAATTTGAATAATGTGAAGTTGGCACTTTTTTTAGTTTACAAATAAACTATTTGCAATATAGCTAAAGCAATTATGAGATCAAATGATTATAGTGCCCAAAAATACAAGGTCAAAAATATCATTATACCTTCTGACTTCCTTAGTATTCTTCAGAAAATTTTCTCAGGTATCTTATACCACCCTTCAATGATGAGAATCCCCGAGTTATTCCACTCAACATTTAATTAAATAGTTTTTATCTCTGTTCCCATGATATGCAAATATTGACAAATTGGCCAAGGACGTCTCTAAAGATGAGCTGGATACGGACTTCGGTTTCTACTACCCAAAAACGCAGATATAGAAATATCTTAAAATTCAAATATAATACTATTATGCAACATATGCAAGCTACTTTCTTCTATCTTTCTTTTATTTTATTTTATTTATTCCAAATTAAGGTTTATATTAATAAGTTTCAAATTTATTTAGTGAACCTATGAAAAGTCCCTATCTTATAGTGCATAAATTAATTTCACTTAATCCGATTGAGAACAATTTTCAATTTAAAAAAATTTTATAACCCTTTTTAATAAATTTAAACTGCAATGTTTATGGGTTAATCATTACAATATTTTTTGAAAATTTCAACAAATTATCACATTCATTTTCAAAATTGACTCCATAAAATCTCAAAAGATAATATAGTGGCAATTCGTTACAGATAAATACATACACTTAACCCAATAATTATCAAAAAACAAAAAACCCAAAATATGTTGAAAGAATTTCAAAAGTTTATAATTGACATAACTCAATCGAATTAAAAAAAAACTAATATTAATCATTAAGTTCATTTTAAAATCATTTCAACTGTAATTAAATAATATCTTAATTTTAAATTCTTCTCAAAATTGTTTTTATACTCGTATTTATCAGACTTCTGAAAAGTAACCATACAATTAGATACACTCTTTTCTCCCGTGTTTCATTTTTTAAATATAAAAGCTAATCATTTTAAAAATCTGCAACCGAATTACATTTTTCATTGTCAAAATGAAAGTTTATTTTTTCAAAAATTAAATTACAGTCATCAATGAAGTCTCCTCAATACATATTAAACCATTTTATTGAGTAAAACAACCAAAATAACAATGACTTGCAAACGTATTGAATGTTTTTGGGCTGAATCTTTATTTCATCAATTATTTATTTGTTTATATACAGTGTAAATAATTTACTCTGTATATAAAGATGTAATTTAAGATTTGCTCTCTTTATTGGTGATCATTTATTAATGGTCAGTTTTTTTTTTTTAGGTTTTTTTTCTTGTATTATTTTGATAAAATATTTGTAGCCTTTTACACTTTATGACTTTGATTTTTTTTTTTATCTAAAGGATATACCAAGTATTTATTAAGTATATAGCTGTAAATTCTTGTAGGATGATAAAGTTTAAAATTTTCATTTTGCCAATTCCAAAAAAAGAAATATTAAATTTTATATAACTGTATTTGATAATGTTAATTTAATACTGCAAAAAAGTATTACCAGATATTTCTAATTTAAAAAGCTAAATTTCTTTATTAGCTTTAGATTTTAGCAAATAATTTAACAATTGCTGAATGCTATGAAGCCAATATATATTGTAAAAACTTCGAAAAGAGTTGAATTAAGTGTGACAATATAGACAATATCATCCAGTTTGAGAAGTTAATAAACTTTGTTGTAATGCTTATTATTTCTGTACCAGTGGCACAAAGTTGTTTTGTCAGACCACTCAATTTTTATAGAAGGTTTGGGCCTTACCTAATCAAAAGCGTACGACGTATGACGTACAATACGCCGTACGTCGATACGTCGACGTATCCCGAAATCGATACGCGCGTACGTAACATAAAAATGTTTTATTTACTCAATGTCAACGTCACCATAACAAAAAACAATAACAAAATTTTATACGCTTTGTCAATTTTTAAATTTTAAAAACCTGATGCATAGTACGTTGCGTATTTCGGGAGCTCTCATTTAATTATATGTATTTAAAATTATTTTGACAGGAAATATAAGCCGTACGTCGTCATTTAGGTAAGGGCCTTTTCCTCAAAATTTGGTAATTTTTTATAAAATTTATGAATCTACATTCATATCAAAACATGAACAGTACTTCTGGAATCTAAAACTAATGAAATTTGCCAGAAAAAAAACGAACAATGTCTGGTTTTCATAGTAATTATTTTTTCGTAATAAAACATAAAACTTAATTTACTTTTGGCAAAATTTCAGGCATCCAACTTTATTTAATACAAGAAAAATGCCGCTCGACTCACTTTTCAATTTTGATCTGATCCATATATTTGAATCTATTTCTATCTCGTCTCCGTTTTAAACTTTAACAAACGGAATGGCTAATTTAGTTAGTATAAATATTAACTACTAATGGATAATTATACATAAAATGTTGTGTAAAGCAATTGCACATAATCTATTTAAATTTGAACTATTCAAGTTTATGACGTGTCAGAAACTTCCATGGGGCTTCTGATTCAATGAAAGCTCTCACTATGTGACTTCTGACACGACACCGTTCTTGTTATATTTCGTTTTAATTTTTTATTTATTTATTTATTTGTAGTACCGGACAATAGTAAATATTGCCTGATATTATAAAAGTCCTTTGCCTGTTCGGCATTTGAACTTCTTCTTAAACTATTTTAATATACACTATATTTTCTAAACACTTTATCCACTGAGCTATCAGTCAGATTTTTAATTTTTTTTATCATATAATAAAATCTGGCAATTCCTTAAACACCTGAATATTTAATAATCAATATAAAATAAAATAATCAATGTTCAAAATCAAAATATATAATGCGGATATGAATTTAAAAAATAATAATATGTGTATGTTAAGGTTAAAAAAAAATCCAAACTCGACAACAATAAAAAATGCCAATATTTATTTTCTGTAATTGTTTAAAAAATTGAAAAATATTTGTCACACGTTGACCTTTAAGGGCCAAACTTTTACATTTTTTTAGCAGTATAGCATATATATATATTTTTAAAAATAATTCTCATGGAATTCCGTTATTTGACTTTAGCGCAAATATTTAAAATAAATTTTAAAATTATTTTACGTTAATAATGATTTTATTATTTTTTTTTAACTGCTAACTGTTGAACTGTTAGTCTATTAAGCCTGTCAATAGCATAGATAGGTACATATTGAATTGGAACATTTGGGACATATTCTTTTTATTAGAATTGATCTTAATGAATAGGCCTTGTAACATGTATAAACGTCATAAATTTTCAATTAATACAATTCTTTTGTCATATTTTCTGGTAAATTTATATTTGAATTATAAGGCATTTCTGTAGCTGCGAGTTATATTATTCAATTAAATTATTTTTTTATATTTTGTATTTGTTTACATTATAGAATAATTCTATAGAAGATATAGAATTATTAATTATTAGTTATGCCATTAATTTGAACCTAATAGCGAATGGTCGTTATGGTTCAAGTCGAAACCCAGATAAAATCATTTTTCACTTTTACTGAGATTCGTATCCAGGCCTCTAGAATAGAACGATTATTTTTCAAAGAATTAAATATTTTGGTATTTTTGTTATAAAGCTCCACTTAAATCAACTGACAATAAAACCTAATATTGAAAGTAGTTTATTTTTGAAAATTTAATTTATATTACTTCAATATTTTGTTGACAAATTTAAAATAATTCCCATAAAATAATATGTGTAAAAATTTTGTCATAAATTACACCTAACATCCGAGATTTTATTATTTTAATAAAGTTATAAAAATTTTAAGAATTCATCCACCTTCATCAATTTCACCATTAAATCACATTAGTTTTTTTTTTTTTCTTTTTTATTGAAAATGGAACAGGAAAAATAAAAATTCAGAAATAAAACAAATTATTATCAAATCAGCATATCAAATTACAGATTTTTGATGATAATAATGATGTTACATTGCCACCTTATATCCATAAAACAAAATTTTTTTTTTTTTTTTTTCTTAAATTTAACAAAAAAGAACCTAAAACTCTTCCAAATTCCAAAATATAAATAAATTTATTTTTTGTAAGTTTTTTGTTATCTAATTTCATCGCGGCTCCAATTTAAATCAATCATGGGATGGGAAAAAATATCTGTATTTCTTATTAAAGATTTAAATAAAAAAAAAAAAAAAAAAAAAACGGATGGATGGATGGATGGATGAAAAAGAACAGAAACGGATATGAATACTAATAAAAAAATACAGATATGGTGTAACATTAAACATCACATCCCATCAAAAGTTTTCAAACAAAAAACAAAAAAAATTGGTACTTAAGAATGAAACATTGAATTAAAAAAATTAAATTCACATGTTGAATGCACCTGCACGTTTCAGGTGCATAATGATTCTTTTTCTCTCAAGTATATATATATAAAATTATTTAGGAGTTATATAATCAAAAAAAAAAATTAAACAAAAATTGAATTGAATAATTTTAAAGGCATATATACACAGAATCTTTTGTTTTTCTGATTTTTATTTAATCACATATATTTATTCATACGCAGGCATACACAGTATACTAATATCATATTTAGATCATTTGTTTTATTGTTGATACTCAGTATAAGATACCAAGCATCTTTTATTGTATTGAACTTAATAATTCTCATTTTTTTTTGTTTTACATAATAAAAAATAAAAAAAACAAAAAAAAAAGAACAACAAAAAACAACCAAGTTCCGCTTTCACACACAAAAAAAAAAATTTCTTAATTCTATTTACTGTGACTGATAAAATGTACCTGTGATGTGATCGGGTACAAAAACGGGTACAAAAAAAAAAAAAAAAAAAATCTTTTCAAAAATTCATAAATATATCCATCAAAAATTTGTTAAATGCTTAATTGTAGGTGTATTTTTTGTTAAAAACTGTTATAAAGTTATTGATTATTGATTTAGAATACCGTTTTGAATATCAAAATAACCCTTTCGAATATTAATCATTTTTGCAATATTAATAAAGGTGTTACAATATTTTAAATTGAAGAATTGAGTTTTACAATTTTGCGCCTTGGATTTTATAAAGGGTCCGACTCGAGAGGTGATGGTTGCAAAATATGTGAAGAAATTTGGCAAACCACAGAGATGGTTATGTTCAAGTATTTTGATACTTAAAAAACCAAAACAGTAGCACTACCGATACTGCAAAAAAATATGCAGTAAAATTCAAACATTATTACTGGTACTGGAAAAAATACATAATTACCAGTAAAAATACTCATCAGTATTTATTTTGTAGTAATCAGTACTTATCATTACTTTTCCTTACTTAAAAAAAAGGAAAAAAACGATTCGAAACACAAGGCAGAGCCTCGGATTTTTCCAATAGCACCTGGAGGCGAACGATATCGGAAGAACTAACCTCAATTGGAAAAACATGGGAGGAAGCAAAAATAACTGCTCCGAATAGAGTCAGAAGGAGATCCCTAGTAGATATCCTATGCTGCCAAGAGGAGTAATAAGGACAAAAAAAAAATCAGTACTTATCAGAATCAACCAGTACTTATCAGTATCAACCTGTACTTACCAAAACCAACAAAAAACCACCAGTTCTAACCAGTTTTCAGAATTATTACTGTTATTTGATTATTACTGATGATATTCGAAAATAATCAGCTTTGAAAAATCATATTCTGGGATATAAAATATACTCCTAATGATTAATGATTTATATTTTTTAATCGGAGTATGGATCGGAATGAATTAATCAGAATCTATGAAAAACCACTGCAGATAACATCTATGGAAAAGGCGCTAGAGGTCAATGCCTTCAAATTTACTTTCTAAAGATTTAACAGAATTTTACCGGACTTAATATATTTTCTATATGGAACACGCCATTCAAATAAGGTTTAGTTTAAGCAAGAAATTAACTCTAAAAGATAGTCCCAATTAGCTCAAATCGAACTCCGACATCTTCGATTTTTACTTTCAAATTAGTATCTGTTATTGGACTCAAAACAACAGAAGTTAATTTTAGACAAAAGAATACTAAGGACAAACTTTTTATTATAGAATACTAAAAATACGTTTGACAACCTTATCCAAATTCCAATATCCGACTACCTTTTCCAAAAATATCCTATAGTTAATTTTAACTATAAATACTAATAAATTCATCAATTTATTTCATGATACAGATTCTAATGATCGGATTTTTTATTTTTTTCCTTTTTTTTTTATTTATTCCATAATTTCTAAAAAAAATCCAAACTCCGAATCAATTATTCAAAAAATAAATAAAAAACTCGTCACAAAAAAACAAAAAAAAAAAAATTTGTTTTACGAAACTTTGAAAGAACAGAAAAACGACAAAGAATATAAAGACTAGGTCTTTAACCTTTTTGTAATTTTTCTCGTGGGAGAAATTCATTATATCTATAGATACCTAGATATACAATTTATTATTAAAAGAAATCTTAAACATACCTATAATAGTGTTAAAAAAAAAATGTTTTTATGTAGACTTGCGGGTGCAATATCCGCTAGTAAAAAAACATTTTTTTCAAATTCTTATAAATTTAGAAAAAAACTAAAAAAAAAATTTAAAAATTAGATGAAACGACAAACACATTCATTTTAACACTATAGATACATGAATAATATGGTACTTTACCTTCCTACCTATTTAACATATATACAATATAAATATGCATAGATATATATACATATATTTTGAAATCAACCTGTTCCAAACATCTTTAAATTTAATATAAATAAAAAAAAAAATAAAAAATTGGATGAAATATTCTTCATTCATTGAATGTTTTTTTGAAGGCTTCAAAAAATAAAACAGACCTGAATGAATTGGAATTTAAAGCAATTTTTTTTTTTTGTTGTTGTTATACGATTATTTTTTTTGATGTCTTCCTTTTTCCATTCTTTTAAAAATTTCTCAGCATTTTGTATCAAGGAATATGGAATTCAAAAACTCTCGCACAGTGAAGTGCATTTAAATAACACAAAAATATTTATAAATTATTCAGGTGTTCTTTAAGGATTAGGGAGGTGGTAGGAAAAGGCTTCTAATTACAGAATAAAATGATCCTAACTCAGAATTTTTATCAAGTTAGAGATTAATATTGGAAAACGGTTAGTAGATAAGAAGAAGTAAATCTTCAAAAATACTTTAACCTCCATGGTAAAGATGCGCTATTAACTTAAATAAAATCATCTTCCCAGGCACACAGAAGGAGTCCCCAAACTACTTGCTAAGTGCAACAACTAAGACGTATAGATAAGAGAAGCTTACCAAGCGAAGCTTCAAAGGAACACTAAATCAACCACTAAACAAAACTGTAACCCATTAAAATCATCATCCCTCGCACTTAGACTAACGGAAGAAATACCCAGTCTAGTCTAGTCTATAAGTACAACGGTAACGATAGAAGAAGAATAGGTTGCAATTGTAAAACAAGTGATCCTGATTCCAATTGTTTCTGAGATGATATTTCTACGACCTGATAAACATTTGGACGTACAGATTACAATATTTTAAATATACCTAACTTCCATAGTTTTAAATTATATTTTTAAAAACTTAAACCTTTTTCATCATATTTTGATACTAAGACTATGGATCTGATTCTCATTTTTATGAATTTTTACAATTTAAATGATGCCACATTTTTGCACGAGACTGTAAAAATTTAAATACATTTCAAAAATACATTAAATTTATTTTTTGTTATTATTATTGGTTCTCATGCTACCAAAATAGTTTCAAATATGTGATCCTTGGATTTGTCAGCGATGTTGTTTAAAATTTTTTTTTTTGCTTAAACCAAGAATTCCACTTATAAATTTTTTATTATTATTGTTTTTTTGGTTTAATTTAAATAAGAACATAACAATCAAGGATAACACACATATTAGGGATCTATTTATAGGATCAATATATTATACATGTTTATATACATTTAAGTATAAATAAATTTGTTTATGGGTATCTATACGTGGTATAATTTGACCTCATGAATTAGTTTTGGGTTCATTCGTTTTGTTTGTTACTTTTTTTTTTTAAAAAAATTTATAAACTATGCGTTTCATTTGCGTTTCCAAAAGGAAATGGTAAACAATAAGGAAGGAAATTGTATTTTTATTTTGAACTTAAAGCAAAAAAAAATAAAAATTTAGGGAATCAAAATACGATTTAGGGATCCGTTTATTTTTCATAAAAAAAAAAAAAAAAACAACATTTGATGGGTATAATTTTTTCTGCGTTAATTAAAAAGTAAATAATAAGGTAAGAAAAAACAAAACCAAATATTCATGAACTCATGGTTTTGTGAAGATCTTTTAATTTAAATACAAAAAAAAAATTAAACTGTATATTTAAAATTAATTTTTTAAATAAGTACTTTAAATAAACCTGGGTAATAAGGAAATGCTTATGTTTCCGAGCAGTATTTGCTTTTAGTTTAAATATATATCAGCCTATTGTTTGAAACTTAAGTAGTGGGATTGGAAAAGGAAAGAAATGCTATAAAATGGCAATTACAAATTAATTAAACATAAACATTTAAAACATGCAACTTTTGTGAATTGTAATATATACCATAAATTTGTAGGAAAGGGAAGGTGGATGACAGGTCAACTTAACTTCATGGGAAACAAAATATTAACTTAATCTTAAAAATTAAATAATCTAAAGGTTACCAAAATATATAAATATAGAAATAATTTTAAAACTAACTATTGTAATTAATAAAAACTTATCCATCAGTAAAAAAAATTTTCGAAATCAAGCATAACGGTAAATCCTCCCGTAAAAAAACAATTTCAACGAAAACTTCTAAACATCTGAAAGTACCTAAACGAAGAATCAAATTCAAATACTTAAAGACCCCATCTAAACTAAAGTTATTAAACTACAAGAACAGAGTATTAAAAACGTAGAAATAAATCCAAGATGGATTTCATAAGCATTTTTTCTAGCATAATGTGGTTTGCATTGAAAAGTTTGGTTATTTTATATGGGAGCCTTCCTAATCCCATGCTGCTATTTGGCCCACCTGCGAAGTTGTTTTTTATTTGACAAAAAAGCATTAATACCAAATTTCATACCAAATATCTAGAACACATGATACTAGAATCTGGTGAATTCTGGTATTTTTGTATGGGAGTCCCGTGGTTTGATTTGGTCCATCTACGAACTTATTGTTACTATTGACGAAGAAGAATTCATATCAAATTTCATTAAAATCGGTTGTTATTTACGCGAGTTATAGTTCTTACATTCACAAACATACACACAAAATATTTCTGATTTACGCATTTCTGACAAAATATAAAAACTTTTGTTCGGACAGAAGAAACTCTACTTTTTTTTTAACCGAGGACTTTATAACCTTTTCTTCAACTTTATAGAATTTAAACTAAAGAAAAGCTATAATTTTTGAAGCCAAACATAACGGTGAATCCTCCCAAGCAAAAACGAATTCAACAAACACATTGAACTCGGAAATTTGATTGGATTTCAACAAAGAATCAAATCCAATTACATTTTAGAAAAGCATTTCCAAATTTTAGTAACAGAAATTAATCGAGAATTAACCAAAACTGAGAGATTCTTAGGATATTACAGTCAGGATAGTCTCATATCTTTAAAAAATTTATTTTGAAACGCCTTGGCTTTTGAAACAAACTTCCAACGTAGATGAAGTAATTAAGTCCCTATACAAGTAGAAGTACTATTAATATTAACCCAGAAAAAACAGAGAACCAAGCATAAAAAAATTTGCATTAAAAATAAATTCATTCGATTTCCAAATTACATTTTTTAAATCCAATAAAATTTAAAGTTTCGCACTTAGTAACTCTGATAACAAATTCTTTAAAAAAATTTTTTTCAAAAAATTTTAAAATGTAAATTTAGGAATTCAACACCTGATAAAGTAACCATTTTTAGTTTTTTTGTGTTTTTAAATAAAGACAACCTGTTGTTTTGCCAATGTAATTTTGTTTTAAATTCAATTTATGTATGTACTAGACCCATAAACTTTTGAATCCTGTCATTGATGAAAAAAAAACAAACCAGAAACATGTAAATTTTGTGAATTTGGTTTTATCAATTTTTTGTTTTAAGATTTCTTTGGTATCTCAGATCATTTTTCAATTATATACGTAAAGTGCTTTTTTGTGCAGGTCCAAAACTAAATTTGGTTAATATTGAAAAAAAAAAATGTCTGGTGAACTTCAAAATTTTTATTAAGAAAATTAATTTTAAGTGAACTTTTTAAAGTATCTATGACAAAATTTAAGCAAAAACTTAGTTTAAGATATATGGGAGTCGTTTATACTTCTGATTTGAAACTGAAAAACAAAAATAATTTTGTAAATAGTAAAATCCTGACTTTAATAATGCGTCCAAGAACTGTCAGAATAAAATTCAAGTTTACTGAGTTTTTAATGAGTTAAGCGCCCGGTACTCTAACTCGCTTAGTAATTAGTTGTGTCCATAACCTTAAAATATTGTAGTAAATATTAAAATTAATCTTAAAAGACTCCAAAGTATTTGATAACCACAACTTTGAAGGGATAAACTTTGAATTAAAGGCTCAAAAAATTTTGAAAATTATACCGAAAATCCGAAATTGAGTTGAGTTTAATGTTAAAATAGCAATGTCGGATTTTCGCTATAAGTATAAACGTTTCAATTAAGTTTTATATTAAATATTTATATAAAAAAAATTATTAATTTTATTTCAGTTTTTATATATTTTTATTTAATTTTTCTTTTAGTTGGTTTTTTTTTTGTCAAAGTGTTATTGTTCTTTAACAAAATTTTTCAATTGAAAATAAGAAAAACATAAAAATATTTTGTAAAAGGACAATCGTGACTCGTAAATTTAATATAATATAATATACATATATAAAATTTTTTTTTTGTGACTGTGTTAAAGCAAAAAAATTTTGTATTTTTCTTGTGTTTTTTGCTTATTTTTAGCACATTTTCTAAAATTTTTCAAAAATGTGTCTATATATAGTAATACTCTGTTCGCCCCTCCGTCTGTGTGTCAACGTAACCTCAACACTATTTGAAATAAAGAAAAGAAATTTTAATTACATTTAAGCATTGTAAAGAAATCAATTTCATGGAAGAACATTTTTCTGTAATCCCACCGGTTGGGAAGCTACAATCTCCCAAAGTCCGAAAAGCCCTGTATTTAAATTGTTATAACAAGAGTTCTGTTAGGTATATTTTATTTTACCGTTATTTGAAATTAAATTTTTGCAAAATTATTGACGTCTTATATCTTCTAACGGTTAAAGTCAGGATTTTGAAGTTTTTAGAGAACTTAAATGGTACACAATAAGTATGAGCTTATAAAGAAAACTTTTGAGTATGGATCTCCGTTTATGGGGTGAAAGGGAGCGTTTAAGAGCGTCGGTAAAAGCATAGCATAAACTATATATTATGATTTAAATTAAGGTGTTTATATTGGAGCATCGCTTTGATCATCGATAAACAATAAAAATTTTCGACGTTATGCTCTTATCGACGCTCTTATCACTTATCGCATCTCCAACACAAACGCACACTTAGGGATGAAAAGAGTTCTAAAAAATATAACCGTTACCCAAAACTCAGTTTGGAGCATTTTGTACTTTTGGAAATGTACTCTTTTAAAAACCCTTGGTTTTATTTCTTGACTTGTATTTTTATTGCAAACAATTTTAAATATTGTACTTTATAAAATAAAAAATGTTAAGTTTAAAAAAAACCTTCCGTTTTCCATATTATAATAATCTTCAATAAATTTTCAACCACCACAAAAAAAAAACCCCATATTTTTGATAAAACAATAACAGTAACAATAAAATAAAAACTTCTTATACAATTTTCATTCAAAAAACGACACAAAAAAAGAGTTGGAGTTGGAGTTGGAACAAAACAACATGGAAAAGAAAGTTTGTAACAACAAATAATTTGGTGTTTTTTTTTTTTTTTTTTGTGTTCTTCAAACAATAAAAAAAAAACATTGTAAAAAGTTTTACTTATTATTAAGAATTGATACAAAAAAAAAATTGTATGTACATAAAAAAATTATAAATTTTTTTTCCAAAGAACTTGCAACAATAAATACATATTATAATTGTTTGTTTTTATGTCATTTCTTTTTTTTTTTATCTTTAATACTTTTGCGCCAAATCAGATAATTTAAGGTCACTTTAATATACCATTCACTAGAATATTAAATACACTTTGTATACATAAGTTTTTGGTAAATACGGCTGATCTAATGAAAGTTCGATTTTTTTAATCAAATTTTTTGAAAATCCTGATTAGTCTCGCCTTCGAACACCTTTTTTTCTTTGAAAAGTGTTCTGAAGCACGAGTTAAGGCACTTGGAACTAAATTCCGCTCTAAGTGAATTGGGGTCTGCTATAAATTTCCAACTTCAAAAAAAATTCAAGAATACCAGAAACCTTAATGTGTTGTATCAAATCATATACCCAAACGACAAAAGTATTACGTTAAATAATCTTTCAATACTGAAAAACGAGGCTGTGATTAAAGTAGGCGGTGTTGATTCTAGGATACCTGCACGGACAAAATATAAGCATTATATCATCAGCTTAAGTTTTACTAAAAGCTGCAAAATTCTAGCCCTCTAAGTTATCGAGCGGTCAGGCAAACAGATGAACACACACATAGCCAGAACAACTTACTTTTCAGTTATGATCTGATCCATACACTTGAATCTGTATCTATTCCCCCTTCTTTGAAGTGTCACAAACGAAATGGCAAACTTAGTATAACCCTTTAAACTATGTTCATATGCGGGTGTTAAAAAAAGTTTAATAAAATATTGTTATTTAACACAATTGAAGCTTGTAATTTTTTCAACCAATAGTACTAGCCATTAAATATACTTTAATTAGTACTAAATAAGTAGAACAACGAAGGAGTAGTAATAAAAAGTTACTAAATAGTTATAAAATTAATATCAAAGTTAATTTAATATTCTATTTTAAAAACTAAAAATATTTAAATTAAAGATATTATTGCGAAATAATTTCCAAATGTTTTTCTTTAACAAATATTCTGAAATAATTAGGTTTATTGTTTAATTATATTGCAATAGTCGTTTTGGTAATAAGTTTTAAGTAATTTAGTTAAACAATTAATTTCAAGTTGAACTTACACCTTGTATACCTACTTATACTTCAGTAGAACTTATTTATTAGGTGAACTGAAAGTTAAACACATGGCATATTAACATAGTGAGTGGGTTTTCGAATCTTGCATAAGAGTTTTACATTGGAAGAAAAATTATTAAAATTATAATGCACAAAAATATAATAATAGTAACGAACCTATAAAGGCCCTGATGGCCGATGGTATAAGTAATATGGGTGATCAATAATATTAAAAAAAAATCATTTAATTATTTAATTTTTTACTAGGGTAGAATAGTGTCTTTAGGGATTGTTTCTTCAACTTTGTGGTAAATCCAGAGATCTTATTCTTTTAAGCCTCCTTCTAGCCCGTTTTTGAGAATCTCAGCCATTTCAACATTTACATGTCTTTCCAGATGTACTTGATGTTTTTTAGCATAATATTTTTTATATCATGATTTTTAAATCTCTATGTAATTTGTCATTACATACATCCCATGTAGCATTAACTATGTTGCGTAAAACATTATTTTGAAAAACTTGTATTTTGTTTACACAGCTTTGTTTGGCACAACCCTAAAATTGAATTCCATACAACCATATAGGTTTTATGACTTGACTATAAAATAACACTTTATTATAAATTGACAACTTAGACTTACAACCTAGGAACTAGTAATTTTTTTTATATTTATTATCTAGTTCTAATTTTTTCTTTTTAATATGTTCATTCTTGAACTTAGCTTGATATCTTGTGTCATTCCAAGGTATTTGACTGATCATACACATTTTGATTTGTACAACACTTCGACTCCGACCATAACCCTTTAATATTTCAACAGAATCCGACTCCGACTTCAAAGGCTGAACTATCCATTAACATTTTTTCAAGATTTTGGTATCTTTACTAAACTAGATTCTTACTATCAAAAATCTACAATTCACTGTATATGAATACTTCATATGCATTCCCTTACTCCTCTTAACAATATTCCATACATAAATGATAAAATAAATTCACATCTACAATAAAAAAAATATATGTCAATTCTTGATTGCTATAAAAAAATAAAAAAATTTATAAGTATTATTAAATTAAACATTTCCAAAAAAGCAATATACAAAATTAAACTAACCAAAATCAATTAATAAATCATTCCATAAACATATTTAACAAATTAACAGCAGCATTCGTATACCTACTATACAGAAATCATAAAACTAGAATTAATGAAATCTAATATATATGTACAATTTCTTAAAATAAAATCAGATCAATGTACTTTTCACCTATTTACATCATTTGCAACATAATTTAAAAGCTTCCGGACAAACAACAACAATAATAATAATCATAAAAATAAAAAAAAATAAAACACCTTAAAAAATAAATAAAAACTTAATAATAAAAAAAAATAAAACATTAATATCAACCTGCATATATGTGTTCTTTTGTATCCAATATATTTATTTTTAAGTGTTTTGTCTCATATACAGCATCTTTGTAGTTGTATCAAATTTCTTGATTACAACAATAACAACAACAACAAAAACAACAACAAAAAAGTTGAAATATTAATGAATGAAATCATTCAAAAAAAAAAAAAAAAAAAAAAAAAAAATGGTTAAATGAAAAATCACAATATTTGCCACAATATAAATAATATTTTTTTTTTATTTGCTATTTGTTTTTTTTTTTTTTTTTATATTTTGTTACCATATATAACAAGAATTTACTTTAATGGTTATGATTTTTATGGGAGTGTTACCACTTTCTAAAAACACCAAAATAGAAAAAATCTCAAAATCAAGAAAAATAAAAAAAAAATTGATACTTTTAATGAGCTTCCAGCTAAATTTAAATCTAAATGTTATATTCTAGCCTAGCTATAGGTATACCAGCATCATCATAAACAATATTATCAACAACAACAACAACCAACAGTAACATTAATAACAACAAACAGTATATTATTAACAAATTGTTGTTGTTGTTGTTATTTGTTTTATTGTATATATTAATTCTATATATGTAGTATATTTACTACTCAATACCACCTTTTCATTTGTAATTTAAATTTAAAATCTAATATATATACATTTAAAAATAATTTGTTAACTTTGAAACTATATTTATCGCTATAATATTCACCACTAGACCAAATATAAAAAAAAAAAAAAAAAAAAAAAATTAAAAAAAAAAAAAATTATAATAAAAAATATTAAAAATCAACCCACTCACCTACAACAAAACACCACAAATATTATGAAGCAGGTGAATTTTTTCTTAAAAAAAAAAAAGTATCTTGAAGATAAAAACAAAAATAAAAGTCGTTGAATCTTTTAGATAAATCACAATAATTTTTTTTTTTTTTTTTGAGTTATTTTGTTGCGTTTGTTGAAACACTAGTACAAATTTTTTATTATTTTTGTTTTTTCTTTTTTTTTTTAAATGTAAATTATATTATACATTACATATAATATAGTTTGTTGTGTGAAGTTGAATACTTTTTAAGGTATGACTGATGAGTAGATTTATTTTATTTAATTTTTTTTTTTTTTTTTTATTTTGTTTTTTCACTCTGATTTATTTTTAAATTTATGTGGAATAGATTTAAGGTATTGTGAAATTAAGTTTCCATTTGTTATACAAATGGAAATGTTATATAAGAATAATTTAACTAGATTATGACTTTTGAATATGGTTTATTTCTTTGAATTCTTAGTATACTATTTATAATAAGCTCAAAGATTGTAAGCCCCTGCGTTGCAGTTTATTTTTTATGATTAATAGATTTTTGAAGTTTATTCTCGTGAACTGTTTCATTATCTCTATTAATAGTTAACGAACGAAAATGGTGAAACTTTTTTTAATAAAATAAAATTTAGCATAAGTTGATTTAATAAAACTTCATTAATTTAAAAGTTAGTTAAAAAGCTATTAGGAATTAGGAGATAAAAGGTTTAAAAAATCGGTAAAATTAAACACCTTTTTCAAAGTTAATTAAAATAAATTTCCTTTATAATTTAGTATAGGGGATAGAGAGACCTCGGTGGTGCAGTGGGTAGTCATTTGGCATATTAACTGAGAGAACGCCTATTCGATTACCGTACATGACATATAATATCAAATTGAATACAAAATTATTGAAAATTATTTTTCCTGTACAAAATCACCTTGGTTACCACATATAATTTAAAATATACAAATATATTAAATAAACAAAATAAATAATATAACTTATAAATTTTTAAAAAGTATTGAAAGTGAGTTGTAAAACGTCGCTCCTTGTGTAAGTCGTCCTTAATATAAAAGAACAACAACAACACAGGGGTTAAAGTTCTTCAGTAGCGATTTCTTCAATAAAGAACCCCCTTAATAATAATTGCAGAATTTTTAAGGAAATATTACAACTGACAATTTATAGATATACAAACTGAGTTCAAAGTGCGGCTTCAAATGTTCAATTTAAAAAAAAAACCTGTAATTATTAAAACCTAGACCGAAACATTATTACTGTTTTTTGAAATATCCTATAGTATTTATGGTAACATATTCTTTAAATTTTCGCGCATAAATCTAAATAAATGGAAATAAAAATAAATAATGTTTTCCTATTTTTATTTTTTTTTTTTTTTTTAATAGCCTTAAGCCTTTTTTAGAGCACTCACTCTTCAATAATACATTAAGTTATGTTTTTTTTATTTTTGTAATTTTGTTTTTAGGAAATGTTATACCTATTATACAAGCTGTTAAACTAAAGACAGACCATTGAACTCAGTTTGTATATTTGAATTAAAAATTTTTCTATTTTCTTAGTTTATAAATTTTATTGGTTAATAGATTTCTTATGTTTCTTTATTATAAGCATAAAAAACAAATGAAATAAAGCATAGAAAAAATCTATTTGAAATTATATTCAAGATTTATGAGTTTTTATATCAATTGTAATTTCTCATATTTTCTATTCAACAAAAAAAAAAAAAAATTTATTTAAAAATTATAAAAAATTCAAATCGAATTTCACTCCAATTTTTCTTGTTCTATTATATTTTATATTTTTTTTGAAATAAAAGCACGATTCAAAAGAAAATATTGAATAGAAAATACTTTTGGCTTATTTTGTTTTTTTTTTTTTAATTGATTGCTTTAAGATGATCCAAATTTCTAATTTTAAGGTAATGCATATTATATCAGGTAACATACTTAATTCAATTTATTTTCTGATTTACCTAAAAATTAAAAACAAAAAACTTTGAACTGAATTAACATTTATTAGTGATTTTAATTTTAATTCTTATAAAGCCTTAATTTTCAATAAGGTGTTATTGGCTTAGTTTTTCAGTTTTAAACAATTATATTCAAGTGTAATTCTATTTTTTTAATTGCTAACTGTTATACGTTAAGAGCAAATCTATATTATGTGTATGTTTGAAGAGGGGGAAATATTATGTTCATATTATTAGAACTTATTCAAATAAATTCCACCTTCAATTAAAATATGAGATAGTCCACAACTTATAACATCTAAGAAGCATCTCAGATTTTTAATAGAAACAATTCCAATTTTAGTTATGTATTGTAATAATTTTATACTTCAATTTTAAGATATTTTTGTATCTGTAAGTTATATTATTTAAATTAAATTGATTGCTTATATTTTGCATTTGTTTATATTTTTATAATAATGTATTTTTATTAAAGATATATAATTATTAATTATTGATTACGTCATTAATTTTAACCCAAAGACCTGCCATTTGAGTCGATTAAAAAAATTAGATAAAGTTTGTTTTTTTCACTTTTACCGGTGATCGAACCGTTGATCGAACCGGGCCTTACGAAAAAAAGTTTGGTACTTTAACCACTGTGCTCCCCAACCAATGCCTTAAAAGATCGTTTATTTGCCAAATAATATCTCCCCATAAAATATAGGAATGTCTTATCTATTAAAATACCTATAAACATTTGAATTAGTTGTCAATGTTATTCTAATTCTCTTATCATGAAATTAATTCTAATATTTGAAAGCTAATACAAACTTATCATATTAAAGAGATAACAATTATCTTATATTTCAAATATGTAAAGAGTGCTACGTCCAACATTCCCAGGCATCGAACGTTGCGTTGTGTTGAAATTGCCTATACAACTCCTGTTTTCTCTTTTTGATCTGTTCTAAAGGTGATGATCCAATGCTGCCGTCGATTCTAGCGCCACTTTGACGTTTAAGTAGAATACATTGATTTAGATGGAACTTGACCAAATAATAAAGCAACAATAAAAGTGTCACACGAAGTAACGCTTGGTTAGAACAATTTTCTACTTGTGCTCGCGTTGATATTTAATTTTTTTTTAATTTTTTTTTTAACAGTTTTATATCACAATTTCATTTAAATTTTTAAAATTATTTTTTATTTTATAATTTATTATAAACCTCCTAAATTTATTTTCAATTATATACATATGCAAACAACTAAATAATTTAATTTGAAAGATATACAAAAACAAAGCAACGCTAGCCAAATCTTTATTTTATTTCAAAGCGACGCTAGGTACAACGTCAAAAGCGAAGCTAGTATTGGGTCATTATTATTGGGATAGTATTGAGATATTAGGCTAAATCGAAAATTTTTCAACTGTAATGATTTTGTTTATTTAAAGTTTTTTAAAAAAATAAATTTTATATAATTTTTTTTATTTTTTTTTAAATTTTAATTTTAACGAGGAAAAGTGTAGTAGAGTAGACTGTGTCAATTCTGGGATACCCGTATAACCGTAACATATACATTATATCATCCGGTTAATTACTTTTGGCAAGATTTCAAACATACAGCTTTATTAAGTGTAGTGGAATACTCATATAAAAGAAAGAGTTGTATGGCAGCTACTCGAATCCTCTGCAGTAGACCAACAAAATTTTGCTGTAACTTTGGCCATTACACTAAACTATTTTTGGCAAATTTTAACACACCCAGCTTCATTAGGTGTAGTATAATGCTCATATAAAAGAAGGAGTTGTATGGCAGCTAGTCGAACCCTCTACAGTAGACCAGCCAAATTTTGCTGTAACTTTGGCCATAAAACGAAACTACTTTTGTCAAAATTTCAGACACGCAGCTATAATAGGTACAGAGTAATTCTCATATAACAATAATACAATTTCAAGATACAATACAATTTCAAGATTCTAGCTCCTTTAATTTTTGAGTTATCATGCGGAAGAACAGACGGACGGACGGCCATACATAGCTAAATCGATTTATTTGTCGATTCTGATCCGATTCATACACTTGAGTCTATATCTACCCCCCTCCTGCTCTGCGTCGCAAACATAATGGCAAATTTATTATACTTAATATTTATATACTTAATATAATACTTAATATTTTTAATAAACCTATTTAATAATATTAATACAATTGAAAGTAAGCATGAAAATATCTATGAATTCATAATATTTTATATTCAATAAAATGTCATAGGTTATGTAACTTTTGATGATCCATTTCCTAATCATATCTACAATCCTTCAATAAATATAGAATAAATATTTTCAAATTTAATTTATGTATATCTTCAAATGCAATGTAACTTATTTACCTTTTATTTGATATTATTTAATAAAATTCGTTATAACCCAAATTTGGTTAAATTTAATATATTTAAAATTTCAATAATATTAACTAATATTATTTTTTATTAAATTCTTATTATTTAATTCAAAAAAATCGAATTAAACTTTTTGATAATATTTTATTGTATCATTTTCATTTAACCAATTTTGAAAATTTAATTGCCTTAGAAAATGTTAAATAAATTGAGACCCCAGAGAGTATTATTATTATTATATAATTTAAAAATCAATTATTATTAGTTAATATGAACTTAATATAATATTATGTATATACATATAAATACAATATATTTGGTTTATCTGTATGAGTATTCTATCATATTTATTATTAAAAAATAATAATAATAAATTTATTGCATAAATATATCATATGATAATAAAAATTTTTAATACGGCAGCATAATAATATGGTTATGATCCATAAATGTTATTTATATATTGCATTTATTTTTGACAGATATGGACATAGTAAGTTTTCTCAATTGCACTTGATACTATCAATATTATAAAAAAAAACAAGATATAAAATAAAAAATAAAGATTTTATGACATTTAATCGAAATAAAAAATTTAGAACTTAATATCTATTTCTACAGCAACAATAAAATCGAATATAACTTTTATTCCTAAGTAGATGACGAATGCAAAAAAGTAATTTAATTCATATTTATAACTCACTGACACTTAAATATTAGGGAAAAATATTACCGAACATTTCTACTTCCTCTTATTTCAACATTGAACTTTGATACATATCAGGAAGTAGCAGTCATAATATTAAGACTTCGCGGGGTGTTATATTTGGGACAATTAAATTATATTATCATTAATTTCAACATTTGTGAGTTAAAAGTGTTGATTACAATTTTTTTTTTTAGTATTATAATAAGGGGATTTGTAATTCTTATAGTCGATTCAACTCATCGCTGAACTAACATCTGGAATCAGCTCGCGCATTGAGAGATACAATGCTTTCACGGGTTGAAAGGACACAAATTTGAGCGGATTCAAATGTTAAGCGAAGTTCATCGGTCCATAGGTTAAGCGGACTCAAGGCTAAATGGGCCCAAATTTAAGGTTAAGAGTTGGTTAAGCGCGCCATAAAGCAGGAAATCTTAACATATGTAATCTTTTTTAAATCGAATTAAGTCGCGCTTAACTCATGGTCGAGTTCGTTTAACATTTGAGTCCGCTCAACCAGTGAACCTATTGAATTGACTTAAATTTTAAGCTGTGCGTGAGTTGAGTTTCTTGTTTAACTTTGCTCACTTAAAACTTTATTTAAAATTTAGCTATTGCAATCTAAAGTGCATTATTTATTAAAAAAAGTAGAAAATATTGTATTTATTCCAATCATTTAAAATTATATTATTAGGAACATTTACATTTCCCAAAAAAAAAAAACACAATGGCATTTTAATTTTCCTTTCCTGCAAATTTTGACAAATAACCAAAAAAATTATGACTCATGTTAACGATAGTTAATTCATGTCACTAAAATAATTTTTAGCAATTAAAATTTTTCATTTATCTTAGCTTTAAGTAAAAGAAACAAACCAAAAAACAATAACTTCTCATGAATCCAATTAAAAAACTTAATAATGTCATAAACGTTTATTTTAGCTTAAAGCATAATTTCAATTTTAATTTTTTATTGTCTTCTAACTTACAAAAAACCACAATTGAGTAATAGAAAACAATTACAATAAATATAATAATAAAACAACTTAAAACTTCCTAATAACTTCTCCATTCAAATTTCAATCTTAAACCTAACTACGTACAAATAAATCTTAAAGTTATAACTGGCTTAAGTATCTATAAAATGATTTAATAATATATTAAAAAAAAAAATATTACGATTTAATTTTCGCAAAAAAACTCTACCCATACTTTTTATATTCCTGTTATTAGCATTTCTACATAACATTGTAGGATACTCGCATGAACTTAATATAAGCACTATATCATTCGGTTAATTACTTTGAGCAAGATTCCAAACACACAACTTATTAAAACCTCAGTAATATGTATAAAAGAAAATATAAATTATATGGCAGTCCTCTAGCACTGAACTGCTACAAGAACCTCTGAACCTCTACCACTACGCTAATTATATTTAGTGCAGGTGTTGGTCATGAAAGTGAACTAGTCTTCGTAAAATTTCAGATACTCTGCTTCAATTGAAGTTAAGTTATGCTCATATAAAGGAAGAGTTGAGTGGCGGCTACTGAGACCCCAATCCACCAGATAAACCAAATTTTGCGAAAGCTTTAGAGCTCGCAAATCATTGAACTCATTTTTGCAGACTCCACTTTAGACATCCACCAGCTTCACTAAATACAAAGTTGCGCTCATATAAAAAAAGGAAATTAAGTGGCATCTACCATAACCCATTGAGCAAAGTGGCTTAACTGGATTTTAATATCAAAGACAACTCTTGTATAAAAATCAATTTGTGAAAATTCAGAATACGACCTCATTTAGTTTTTAAGTTATCGTGCAAACAGACGGAAAGGTGGACACATTAAGCTTAATCGATTTACTTTTCGACTTTGATCCAATCCATAAACTTGATTCTACAATTGATTCTACCCCTACTTTACAGCGTCACAAACGCTATGACATATTTAGTATACGCTTTAGACTTACGTTCATATGGGTATACAATACACCAAACTGCAGAATTATTTTATTTTTTTTAGCTTGTCCACAAAATAAAAAAAAAAAAACCAGATGATTACCGAGAGACAATGATGACGACAGAATTTTTTGGTTTTTAAAAGGGAAGGATACTCCCACTGGAAATGCATCAAATTTAAAAAAAAAAAAAACAAAAACTAAGCAATAAGCGCATATCAATTTTGAAACAGTTAATAGTAAAAGAAATAATAGTGAAATTGCTCAATTCTTAGAAAAAATATAAAAAAAAACAACGGTTATTTTGAATTATTTATGAATTAAAAGTAATTTCTATTCGTACACTGATGGGGTTTTAGTTTTTCTAACAATAACTTAATATCATTTTGTTATTTTGAGTTTTGTTGCAGTCGCTTTGTATGAGCTGAAGTTATTGAAAGAACAAAAAGAAAAATAAAAATAAAAAAAAAACAAAAAACGCATAAATTTAAAAAAATTGATTTTCTGATTGAAAATGATAAATCACTAGAAATTTGTTTTACTTCAAATTTAAATGTCCAGTGATTTGTTGATTAAAAGGTGCAAATTATACAATGTTGTACAATTGCTTTATATTCTATATATTTCGCATGCCAATACTTTATGCACAATCTCTCCATAAATATTGAATATATGTTAATAATTTATTTTTCAAATTTTTCGGTTTAATTTTCTTTAAATTTTGAAAACTAAGAATTCTATTTTAAATAAAATATTCCGATTCGAAATTTTAGCTTGGGGTTTTACTCTGTGTGTGCTTCCATCAGTCCACCCGTCCGTTTGGATTCTCACAAAACTTTTACAACGTTTGAAATAAACAAAGAAAATTTTAACTACGGGAATAGCAGCAGGTATAGCAAAAAATGATTTTCATAAAAGAAATTATTTTGTAGGCCACACCCGTTACGGACTAACAGTCCTTCAAAATTTATAATAGGTTATTATTCAACTTTTTATAACATAAGTTTTATGATTAATGTCATCAATCTGGAAACGGTAAAAGACAGATGGAAGGCCTTTAAAATATATTTAAAATATAAATTTTTTTTTTCCCCCAATTACTCCTCTTAGGAGCGTAGGATATCTACTAGGCATCTCTATCTGACTCTATTCGGAGCAGTTATTTTTGCTTCTTCCCATGTTTTTCCAATTGAGGTCACTTCTGGGCAGGTTCCGAATATTCTCAATTTTGTACCTCTGGATTTTTGAGTATTTTTCCATATAGCCTGAAAGCGTCCGAACATTGCCCTGGCCTTCTTGATTCTGATTTCAATGTCAGTATTTCAAAGTCGATATGTTGGTATACGGCATTTTAATTTATCAAAGGAAATTGATATTAAGGTACAACTTTAATTTTTATGAATCTGCACACTTAGGGAGGTAATATTTTTGTGAGAATCAGTTAAAGTAATTAAGGCTTTGAAAGTAATCTATTTTTAAATACGAATAATATTTTCCAAAATAAAATGTAAATATTTAAACTCTAACATTATATTTCGACGTACTAGTATTTTGTCTAGATTGGAAAGTACTTCCTTAAATTAAAAGAAAGTGTTTCCCCAAACTTATTATGAAACATTGCTAGACTTTGAAAAATCCTTGAGTTCCGTTGGATGTTGTTGTTGTAGTTGCAAGTAGTTTAAGTTTTGGGCATGTGTCCTGCTAGATGTGGAGGATTTGTGGTGGTTAAAAAATGTTGGATTTGTCAAACCATTGCGTCACAAAAGCTTTTTATAGAGTTTGATTTTGATTTATTGGCTCTCTACTAGAAACGCGGGTTTCGTTGTATGCTTTCCATTATAGTCCGAGATTCTGAAATATAATTACAAAAACTTTTTTGATCTTATGATGAATTTTTTTCTTCAAATTAAAAGAAAAATTATTAATTTGAAGAAATCTCTCCAGCACCGATATAAAATTGCATTTAAAGTTTTTGAAATTCGAAAATGTAACTTTTTTTAGAAGTTCAATCTGAAAAAATATTTTAAATTTGATTTAAAAACCCTTCGCTATAAATATATAAAATAAATTTGTTATTTTTATATGTTTTCCCTAATTTTAACATTAAACGAGGAAGAGTGTAGTAGAGTAGACTGTGTAAACTCTGGGATACCCGTATGACCGTTATATAAACATTATATCATTATTATTACAAACATTAATTACTTTTGGCAAAATTTCAAACATACCAGCTTTATTAGGTGAAATATAATGCTTATATAAAAGAAGGAGTTGTATGGCAGCTACTCGAACCCTTTGCAGTAGACCAACCAAATTTTGCAGTAACTTTGGCCATAAAACTAAACTACTTTTGCCAAAATTTCAGACACGTAGCTGTAATAGGTACAGAGAAATACTCATATAAAAAAAGAAGTTGTATGGCAGCCACCCGAACCCATGGACCAAAATGGCTGGATTTAAATAGCGATGACGGCTATTGCAAAAAAACGAATTTGCGAAAATTTCAAGATCCTAGCTCCTTTAGTTTTTGAGTTATCGTGCGGACGGACGGACAGACGGACGGACGGACTGACGGACGGACGGACGGACATACATAGCTAAATCGATTTTTTTTTCGATTCTGATCCGATCCATACACTTGAGTCTATATCTACCCCCCCTCCTTCTCTGCGTCACAAACGTAATGGCAAATTTATTATACCCTTTGACTATATAGTCATACGGGTATAAAAAAAGTGTTATAAACTATATTATAAAAACTAAATTTAAACATTAATACGATATGTCATTGATATACTTTTATTGCTTCTGAATAATTTTTCAGTTGCATTTAATCTCAGTTTCAAAAAATAAATAAAAAAACAAATTTTTCACTAATTTTATAGCCGTTTTTCTCTAAACCGCATTTAAACTATAAAAAGATCCCCATTTATACATAATATACAATAAAAACAATTAGCTTAAACAATTCTTTTATCTTTATTTTTTATCGAAAATAAAAAATCGAATTTAATTACTTAATTTAGTTTAAACGAAGGAGATTATACTACCCTCCTCAACTTTTAGATACCCGTGCATTAGATGTTCAATATGAACAAAATTCCGTAACATTCTGAAACTTCTTATGGGTGCTTGTTTTATTAAATAACTGACCGTGTGTAATATTCATCCTCCCAGCATTATTAGTTTTAAAGAAATTCCAATTGGTTCAAAAATGTTGAATAGCAGCACTCCGAAGCTTTGGTCCGATTTTAACCAAAAATAATAGGGAACCTAGAAATTGTCTAAACATGACTTTGTGTGAATTTCAAAACTGTAGTACTTTCAGTTATCGTACTGATGGGCGGACAGACGGACGAACGGACCTACACACATGGCTAGATCACTTCCTTTTTGATGCTGATCCGATACGTACCTTTGTAGCAAATATTGAACCAAAAAATCAAATTAAATTACAAAACAAAGGTACTTCTTCAGCGTCTCCAATTAGAATGAATCTTTTCTTTTTTACGTTATATATTTCATATTCATAAATGTTATATGTCTATCTAAATTCTAAAACACAAGCACAAAAATGAATACATAAAAACAAAGTACATTAGTAAACAAAAATCCATTTGCCAATTCTGTTTAAATAAAATATAAATTGTTACCCATAAATGACTATATTGACAGTTTAGTTTACATAAAATATAAAGTGGTACCCATAATTGATTGACAGTTTAGTTTAATGTTTTATTTTATCTAGCTCGTCTAGATCGATGCGTTACAAACGGAGGCGTAATTTTAATACACCAGTAGCCTTATTTATATGCACCGTTATAAAAAGGGAATATAAGTATTACAATAACTTAAAACAGCTTGAATTTTGTTTAATTTTTGTTTTTTGAGGTCTGGAATCTTACAAAATTTACAACAGGGTAACATACTCCCATGCAATTTCCCAATTTACTTAGTTATTATAATATATACTTATTCTGTATACTTTATTCTTCTTTGTTTTTCAATGATTTTATTGATTGATTAAAATATGTTGAACATTTTAAATGTATACATCAGTTCAATTTAACACGGTTCTTCTTCTTTAATGTTATATACTCTTGTAAATTAATTTAGATTTTTTAGATCTATAAATAAGATCTATTAATCAATTGTTAAATATTTAGTTAAATAGTAAATAGTTAATCAGTTAGTAGGTCACAGTAAAACTAATTTCAATTTTGCGCTCATCTAACTCACCTTCAGATGGTGTACCGTCTTTAATTAAAAGAAAAAGGTTCATTATTATTTCAGGTGAAAACTTAAGTATTGTATTTTATTGTTAAAAACTTCACACTTTAAATAGACCATGTATATTTAGTTTATCTTATCTTATTTATCTTTAAAATTTGATTAAAAAAATTAAATCTTCTTTAATTTTAAATTTTGTTTTTATAAAATTTTTAATGCAATTTAATCTCTCGTCATCACCATCACCAATCTATCAGATAAATTTAATTTTAAATTAATTGAATCTATAAGATTGTTTTGTAAAAAAAAAAACAAAAAAAAAACTAACAAATAAATAGCCGTAACAAATAAACCTGATGTATTATAAATAGTATGGAAATTAATTAAAAGAAAAACAAAAAAAAAACCGTTAACAATTGTAAAATAAAAAAAATAAAAAAAAACCAAAAAAAACACAAGCTATTAACTTAACTGTAAAAATTAATATTTATTTTGTTTATGTTTACAATTTTGTGATTAACAGTATATTTACAGTTTAGTAAATTTTTTTTTTATTCTTCTTGTTTTTGTTTTTCTTATGATTGCCATCGGCTTTTCTAATCCAACATGTAAAGAAGGAAAGAGATAGAAATAGTGATAGGCAGAATAAAAATTGTAGGTGATACTATGCACTTTACATTATTTTATATGTTACATGAAAATGTTTGTAAAGTTTTCTGGAGGGTATAATTAAAGATTTTTTTTTTTTTATTTAAACATTTCTTAGTTTTTATTTACCGTTACTTTAAAATAATGAATGAAACAACAGATTTAAATATTTAACATTAGATTTTAATTTATTAGTTTATGTAAAATTTGCATTTAATGCGAAAAAAAAACAAAACAAATCTGCGTTAATTAAAAATCGCTATTAAAAAAAATGTAAAGGTAATCATTTTGATGATACTAGGTAAACATCCAATTAAAAAATACGAGTGAAATTTTACACTTTAATGATTGTCCGATCAGAAAATGAACATATATTCTACATGTAGATTTTCAATCAAAATCACCTGTAAATTAATTATGTGTTGTATTTTGTTTTGTTTTTGTTTGATACCTGGGCGGTGTATTTCCTCCCATTTCTATACTTTAAAAAGTAGAAAAGTACAAAAAATAAGTGTAAAGTACATAAAAAAAGTTTTTTCCCCCATTTTTTTGTTTTCACTAGTAAACTTTTCGATAATTATTCATAAATTGATTTGTTGATGGCGATCGCTTGAGTAAAGGTGTTTTTATACCCGTGCATTCATATATGGACCGGGTATATTAAAATTGCTCCTCCGCTTGTAATGCATTGATCTAGACGAGCTTGATATAGTGTCAAGGGTACGTATCGGATCAGCATCGAAAAGTTAACTAAAAGGGTTAGAGTTTTAGTAAAACTAAAAGGGTTAGAGTTTTGAAATTCACACAAAGTCAATTTTAGACAATTTCTAGGTTTTCGGTTAAAATCGGACCAAGGCTTCCGGGAACTGATATACAACCTTTTTGCACCAATATGAATTTCTTTAAAAATAATTTTACTACGAGAATGTAAATTACACACGGTTTGTTATAAAATACAACTAGCACCTATATAAAGTTTTAAAATGTCACGGCTCCATTTTCGGGCAGTTGTCATACAAAGTTGTCAATTCGGTAACTATGAATCTAATGAAGCTACGAGGTTAAAATTAAAATTGGGCAGTTAAAGTAATAGGGCAAGTTACTTAGCAAAGTTGGACATCACTCGGAACAACTTTTAGGGTGGGCCAATTTTTTTTTTATTTTTATGTTTTTTTTTTTTTTTTTTAGTAAAATTTATGGGGTAGGATGACTTTTAAATTTTTTTTAACTAGGTATTTTTTTTATATTTTTTTTTGTAATATATACTCGTATGTAATAGCATAAGTGAAATAAATATCAGTTTATTTTATTTTATACATCATAGTGGGTATGCACGGAAATCTAAAAGTTGACAAGGACAACTATAAACTTCCTCGTTTAATTTGCTTTTCTCCATGTTACAAGCGTTTTACGCTCTCATATTTTGATATTTTTCTGATTGTGAATGATTTAACTCAGTTAAAATATTATGATGTTTAATATTCTCAATTAATATGGTTTGGATTGGCTTCCAAACACCACAATTTTAAATTTAAATTTTTGTTTGTATGATGATTTTAAAATTAGTTAATTATTTTCTAACTTCTTCAATAAATCAACTGTCGGCATTGGCCTTGTTATAAACAAAACAAACTTTGCTTTCTATATATTTATTTTAAATTAATTTTTAAGTACATTTTTTAATTTACATGTCAGGTTAATTTCAGAGGTTAAAAACAAACAACATCCGAATCTGTAAATTAAATTGAATTAATTGAGAACTTTGAATTAAAATAAAAGTATTGTACCAAATAGTATGATGCTTTTTTTCTATAAAAATTTATAGATTTTCACTTTGGATTTTTAAAATTTCAATATTAAAGAGTATATGGTATGTTAATAGTAATCACTTATGTTTCGTATATAAGTGTTTGGTATATATATATTCAACATATATTTAACCTTAAATAGTATATAGGTAATTTTTGATTGGAAAAAATCAATTTCTTTTATTGATTTATAATTTGACATGCGAAAATCTTAAATAATTAACATTGAAGACACCATACCATGTAAATATTTAATCAGTGTTAGATCCTATAAGATAATTTTGATGAATATTTGTTTTTTTTTTTAAGAAACAGGAAATTAGTGATGGTTAGTTATTTTTAATGGCATCTTTCATAATGGAATTGAAATATTTTACATTATTTATAGTTTGTTTTTTGATTTTTTTATTAGAAAAAGGTTAAAACATTTGAAATTTATTACTGTTACAAACAATTACTTATTTAGAAAGTAGAAAAAAAATTTTAAGCGGGTGTATATAAAGTTTAAAATTTTTATTTGTTTACATTTGGAAAAATTACAAATAGTTTATAGCTTTCTTTTTTTGTTTTACATTTTTTTTTTATTTAACTTTATATAGTTTATATAGTTTTAAAATATGTAAAAATTAATTACTAGTCATTATTATAATCGATGAAGTATGGTGTTTTCATAAATGATGCAAACTGAACATTAATAAGCCGATAGTCTATACTTACTTTTCAATATTAAAAAAAAAAATTTAAATGAATTCTATATTTACTTGACTATTCTTCCAATTTTATGTTCCAAAAAAAAACTTTTAAGGTCAAAGGGTATAATAAATTTGCCATTACGTTTGTGACGCAGAGAAATAGAGGAGGTAGATATAGACTCAAGTGTATGGAACGGTTCAGAAACGAAAAAAAAATCGATTTAGCTATGTATTTCCGTCCATCCGTAACTCAAAATAACTCAAAAACTAAAGGAGCTAGGATCTTGAAATATTCGCAAATTCGTTTTTTTGCAATAGCCGTCATCGCTATTTAAATCCATCCATTTTGATCCATGGGCTCGGGTAGCTGCCAAACAACTTCTTTTTTATATGAGCATTACCCTGTACCTATTACAGCTGCATGTCTGAAATTTTGCCAAAAGTAGTTTAGTGTAATGGCTAAAGTTACTGCAAAATTTGGTTGGTCTGCTGCAGTGGATTCGTAGCTGCCATACAACTTCTTATTTTATATGAGCATTACGCTACACCTAATGAAGCTGGGTGTCTGAAATTTTGCTAAAAATAGTTTAGCGTAATGGCCAAAGAAACTGCAAAGTTTGGTTGGTCTACTGCAAAGGGTTCGAGTAGCTGCCATACAACTCCTTCTTTTATATGAGCATTACACTACACCTAATAAAGCTTGTATGTTTGAAATTTTGCCAAAAGTATTTAATGTTTATAATAATAATGATATAATGTTTACATAACGGTCATACGGGTATCCCAGAGTTGGCACAGTCTACTCTCCCACACTCTTCCTCGTTTTTTATGTAAACGAATTAAGGAGAAGGATGTGGAAAATAAATTAAACCAAACCATTTTAATATGAATGTACTGTGAAAATTATTAAAGCCGACTTCAAACAATGTCAAATAACAAAACAGTACATTTGACATTATATTAATCAAATATTATGAATAGTTTCTTTTAATTTGACATTTTAATTTGGCTGTAATTTGACGTACTTGATTTTTTAATTACATTTTTAATTGCTATTGTGAAATTCTGACAGTTGATTTTAAATATTCAGAAAGTACAAAATAACATTTTTTTTAAAATAACCGTACTTTTACCAATTTTTTTCAAGGTACTTTGTTTTTTTTTTATTAATGTACTTTATTTATAGGTTTCTTTTAAAATGCGCTTCTTAATCCTTTTAGTACCTTTAGTACTAATTAATATTTTAGTATTAGTATTTGTTGAATAGCCGTTTTCTTGGATGTTATGATTATATTTTTTTATTGAAACAAATAATCTTTTAATTTTTTTATATTACTTTTTTATACTAATTGAGTAAATGACAATTTTTTTGAGAATTGACAGATGACAAGAGAGCTTCTTCGAAGATTCTCGCTTAATTAGGTTGATATAAATATTTTGTAGTTGTTACTTTTGAATTATCAAAATTACCAATTATGTGTTGATATGTTGCATTTTTAATATTTAATTATACTTGAATATAGTGAATACAATTGAACTTGCTGCAATCTAATTATATTCTATTATATTTTAATATTTCTGATTTTTTTTTAATATTATAACAATTTTCATCTGTTTAGTTTGACGTTGCTTTATTAAGGGATATTAATTTAATGTCTTTAAGGGCTTACTGAAAGTCATTAAAAGTCAATCCGCCGTTTATCCTGAGTTCCTTTTTTTAAAAATATTTTATTCAAAACTAAATTTAAGCTAAAGAAATTGGAAGCTTGAACTTTAACCAAATGTCAGTTTTGTAACTTTGACTTTGACGTTTTATTTTGACAGTAAAATTTTATTATTTTTTCTGTCAAGTGTTTTTTATGGAAATCAAATGTTGCAAGTGTATTTCTAAACTTTTGTGACTTCATATTTTTTAGGTATCTGGCTGGTTCAACTTTTTTAAATACGTTTTTAATGACCCTTATTAAAAATAATAAAAGTCAATTAGAACTGTCATTTTATAAAGTACTGCCGTTCATATCACATAAAATAAACTTAGTTTAAACCCTCTCAAACTGTGAAATTGATTTTAAAAATTTGTGTGGTAAAGTTTAGATATTAAGTTAACTTATACTAAGACTTATTATGGCTTTGGAAACTTTCTTAAATCTTAACGAATATTATAACAATGTTCAATTTTAAACAATTATTAATTAAAACAAAAACAAAATTTATATTATATTATTCATTATCCTAATCAGTTCCTATTAAAATCGGTTATGCCCTACAGATCCTTTTATTTTAGTACATGTATGTAAAAGTTTATATCTCTATTACAACTATGGTTAATTATTAAATTAACATTAGGTACTCGAATCTTACATTAAAATTTAATATTCATAATTTTTTACAAGTACATTAGATTTATTACGAAATTTCCTATTTAAAACCATTCCAATAAATCCCAATAAACATTTAAATTTTATTAACATGCAAAATAATCTCAAATAATAACAATAATATTATATATACGGAAATGTTTTATTATGTATGTTCCAATTTAGTGTCCAAATTATGTCATATTTAAATTTTCTTTGTTAATTTTTATTGCAATATGTTGCACTCATATTTTGAAAACAACAAGTTAAACATTAATTGTACAAAAATTTTTTTAGAAAGAAATCAAATATAAAAAAAATTAGGAAACCATTTTTTGAGTACTTTAAAAGTGTTCTAAAAATTATACAATATATGTACATATTATATTGTATAATATCCTTATTGCGGTTTTACAAAAACAGGTATGTACAGGTAAAAAATATTCAATATCCTAAAGTTACTTGATTGTTATTTTTTTTATTGAACATAATAATAATTTGAATATTACCATATGTATATTATACGGTAACTTATTAGTTACATTTGAGTAAGTAATTGTTAATTTTGTGTTTTTTTTTTTTTTGTACTCGTATAATTGTAATATAAATTTGTAAGTACAATCAATAAATTCCTTAAATGCGTTCTTAAGAGATCACAGATTTAACTATATTTTTATAATTTTTCGAAAGATTTTATTTTTCTTGTTTTTATGAATTGAATATCTTGAAGTCGGTACATACAAAAGAAAAATCAGTTAATTTATTATTTATATCGATGTGAATTTGATTTTTTATTTAGATTTCAATTAAATGTTTTTTTTAAATGTAAGCATAGGAAACTTTAAGAAATTCTGTTGGAGATAAATCAAATGGAATAATTGTATGAATTAATTACTATGCTCTGTAGGTGTTATGTTAGATACCTTTTTGTCAGATTTAATCAATGATTTTGATTTGAAAATCTTCAGTTTTATTTTAGATTATACGCCCTTTTAATCAAATAAAAGACGGCAGCACTGTTTTTGAAATCAACTCTCCTAGTTTTGTTTTTAGAAAACTACTAATGGAAATTATATTAAAGTTGGCTTATAAAGCCTATTTCTCAATTATATTAAAATTATTTTTTGAAAATACACCTTATTAGTCTTTATTGCCTCCTGTCAATAAAAATGTCATTATTTAGCTCAAAATTTATTTATTTATTATATCATAAATAGTCCCTTACCTCATACAATATGATAACGGAGTGTAGAATGCCTTTCCTTTTCAATCATTTCAGATTTTACTATCTATTAATTTTATTAGTAATATTGTTTATTTTGTTTATATCATATATTTTATAATTTACTATATATATTTGGTTACCATGGGGATTTGTAAAGAAAAATTATTTTACAATCATTTTTTTTTTCAATTAAAAATTCATTTACGGAAATCGAACCAACACCCCCTCCGTTAGTAAGCCAAATGCTTACCTACTAACCCATCGAGGTTCCATTAGTTAAAAAAATTTAAAATAAAATGTGTGAAAATTATTACCTTCCCAATTAACCAATTCAACTATTGGTCCTTGAAGAACTCCCAAAAAATTGCATCAGTTTAAGTTTTTAATTACTAAACAAGTACAAGTACTCTAAACGTAATGCTGTAATCAAATCCTAAGAACAGTAATATTAACCTGCCACTTGTCTATTTAGAACTGATTACAATAATTATCTTAATAAACCAATGTTAAAAAAATATTAATGATAAGAAAAATATCTTAAAATACCTTTTCAATAAATATTTTAACACAATCGTACTGTTAATTAAACTAATTTTATATCTAATTTTTTTCTAAAAACAAAAAAAACTAATCTATGAACACGTAAGTTTTATCATTTATAAATACATAATTTAAAATAAATTCGCTAAAATAAAAGCAGTATAAAATTAAAAAACAAAGTGAATGACTAATAAAATTTTGACATGCAAGAAAAATGTCACAACATATTTTTCGATAATATGAATCATACACGAAGGGAATTTTCTATAATTTTTGTTATGATCAATAATCGAATCCTTGGAAATTTTTTATGCTTAAATTATTATTATACCCGTATGCCTATATAGTCAAAGGGTATAATAAATTTGCCATTACGTTTGTGACGCAGAGAAGGAGGGGGGGTAGATATAGACTCAATTGTATGGATCGGATCAGAATCGAAAAATAAATCGATTTAGCTATGTATGTCCGTCCGTAATCACGATAACTCAAAAACTAAAGGAGCTAGGATATTGGAATTTTTGCAAATTCGTTTTTTTGCAATAGCCGTCATCGCTATTTAAATCCACCCATTTTGGTCCATGGGTTCGGGTAGCTGCCATACAACTTCTTATTTTATATGAGTATTAATTACTCTGTACCTGTGTGTCTGAAATTTTGCCAAAAGTAGTTTAGTTTCATGGCCAAAGTTTCTGCAAAATTTGGTTGGTCTACTGCAGTGGGTTCGAGTAGCTGCCATACAACTTCTTATTTTATACGAACATTACTCTACACCTATTGAAGTTGGGTGTCTGAAATTTTGCCACAAATAGTTTAGTGTATTGGCCAAAGTTACTGCAAAATTTGGTTGGTCTGCTGCAGAGGTATCGAGTAGCTGCCATACAACTCCTTCTTTTTAACATTATACTACACCTAATAAGGCTGGTATGTTTGAAATTTTGCCAAAAGTTATTAATGTTTTAATAATAATGATATAATGTTTATATAACGGTAATACGGGTATCCCAGAGTTGACACAGTCTACTCTACTACACTCTTCCTCGTTTTTCAATGAAAATATTATTGGGTGGGAAACTTATTGAAATTTTCTAAGCTTCAAATGATATGGCCGTCAAGTTATTTGGAATTTTACTAAACGAGCGTTAACGATAAGTCAAAACAAAATTATAAAGAAAAACATGTTCTAGAGCAATGTTAAATGATCACGAAATCTGAATGATTATGATTTCAGGAATTAAAAAAAAACTACTTAATTCGTTGTTGTTTTAACCGTTTGTTTTTGAAACTCATCTATATTATAACTCCTGTCCGACAACCAGCGTTATTGTAAAGCAATCAAAATGTAGTTTTATGATTGAATTCGGTTTTGAACCTCTTAATCTTGTATAGAATAAAAAATGGCGCACGAAATATAAAACTTGTAAATAATAAATAAGAACTACAAACGAGTAATCAAAAGCTTGGTTCTATAACGGCAATTCCTCATTCGTTACAGAATCTTATTTTTTCATAGTAAACAGAAACCCATACCACTAAATGCCAGTGTTATAGCATATTGAAGCTTCCCCAAATGTTCCCCCTATTTACCTAAAGAGTTGAATTGATTCCATGACTTGTTTAGAGATTAAAACCACTTAAGCATAGTTAAAATCAAAATCCTTGATTGAATTCAGCACTTGTTTCTAATAATTCATTATTACCACTGCACTACACTCCTAGACTTTTTTTTTTGCTTAAATAAAATTCAGTTTATCCAATCGATATTAATTCCAAACTAGCAAAAAAAAAAACAAAACTAATAAAAAAATTATAAGACACGCTAAAATATGCACCATCGCGATCACATCGACTCTTGTGGAATATTTTGAATACTTATATATGAGGCCCGTTTTTCTTTTGCGCATTTTACATTTTTCTTATACTCTTTTGCATACGTTAAGTCATTTAATTTCCAAAGTTTTTTTTTTTTAATTTTTTAATATTTAAGCGGAAAATAAAAAATAATTTTCTATTTTATGTATTTACCTTGTGAAAATCTACATATTATCGTAGATATATTTTATATGTTTATATGAATGTAGTAGATATCTACGAAATTAATAGATAAAATAATAAAAAAAAAAATAAAAATTAAAAATCTTTGAAAAAAAAAATAATAATCTTATAGATAATATACTCGACATAATCTATGAACCTAACCAGATAATCTTTAGGAGTTAATGTGAAGCATTTAGAGCGCATAACAAGTTGAAGAATTTGAGGCGCATGCCCATTTTTTTTTTTTTTTTTTTTTTAGTTTTTTTTTAATGTTTTTTTTTATATTTGTTTGTTTGTTTGTTGTTTTTATTTTAATGTGGTGTTCTTAAGAAGTAAAATTAAAATAAATGTTGAATCCAGCTTAGTTTACTATGGTTAATCTACTCTGCCTCCTAGTTTTTCAAGCTTGTTTAAGTTTATTTCATTTTTTCTTTCGAACTTCTTGCAACATTATTTTCATTAGTTTTATTTTATTTATTCTTTTTTTTTTAATTTTATTAATTTTTTTTTTAGTTCATGAACACGCAACTTTCTTAAAAGAACTCAAGTTAATTTATCTAAATTGAATTAAATAACCATGTTAAAACATTGTGTGGTCTTATTAATTTATTCATGACTGATATATATATAAAATAATAATTTATTTTTGTGATTTTTTGCAAATTTATTTTTTAATTATGTTTTATCTTTTTTTATTTTAAAAAAAAGTTAAAAATAAACTCAAAATTTACATTTGTGTGTTGATTTGAATTTTTCTATGAAAAAAAAAAATCAGATAATCAAAGTTTAATATGATAAGATAAACTAAAAGAAGAATTTTAAGGAATATCCAAATTTTTAATCTTGATTTGGGAAATTAGTTTTAGATGATGATACACTGATTAGAAGTGATGACTGCATATTGATTCTTCTATCATTTATTATTTGGTAGAAGTAATTGCAAAACAATAATTAATATTTCTATATAGTTAAATGTTAAAGAAATATATAAATATATATAAAAATAAAAACTAACTATCAAATAAAAAAAAAAATTTTAATTTATAATTATAACTCACAGATAACAATACATCAAGTATTTTCATTATACCTTTTAACTCAAATATAAAATTGCATTTTATATTACTTTTCTAATCAATAAATACACACATAAAATTGTATCAATGTAGAATCTATGATATTCCAGATGTGATGAGGTTAAGTTGAACCAGTACATAATCGGTTACCACCGGAAATAATGGAAAAATAATATGCATTACCTTTTTGCATTACCCATCCATTTTCGATTTTGAACATTAAGTAAATAAAATCAAAATACTCTACGCGTCAACGTCCTATCCAGGTTCAATCTTCTTCACGTTTTAAAGTTTTTATTTTCCCCAATATTCTTTTTTTTTCTGTTAAGATGGTTTGACTGTGCATTACTTTTTATTAAATGTCACCTGAAGTGTTTTGTATAATATTTTACAATAAGTCTAAAAGCTAACCATGTATCATAATACTTTAAATTTTTGAATTTTTAAATTTCAATTACGCAGCTATTATTGATTATATGTAACAATATTGTTTTTGGAGTTTTCCTTTTGGCGTCAGTTAAAGCTTTCATTGAAATGCATACGAAAACTATTTATTCTAAATTTTTTTTGAGCCAAAACAAACAAAATTTAATTAAATATTGATTTAATAATTAAATAATTTCTTAAGAATAAATTTAGCTAAAAATTTCTTAAATTTCCCAATAATTATGCATAAAGAAACTAAATTATTCCAATGTGAGATGTTTCATTTCTTCCCGTTTCAGATTGTCATTGAAAAATATTTTGAAGCAATTTTTGATACTATTTAATTACGATTTTGTATTATAATCAGTTAAGACTTAAATTGGTATAATCGCTTATTCGGAAAAGTTTCCAATAAAACTAATTTTTCGTATGTATTTCAATAAAAACTATAACTGACGCTTAACCTTCTGAACACAATGAGCCCCTCCAACAACGTTCAAATTCTAATTCAAAAGTTAAACATATGGAAAACATGAGAAATTCACACAACGAAAGTAGCAACAAAGTTTCAACGCAAGCTTGGCGCAAAAGCTAATCAACTTTTAACTTCTGCCTCACTTTGACAGCTAATTGTTTAAGTTTTGTCAGCCATTTATACATTATTACTTTTTAGTTTGAAATTGGAGAATAAAAAATTATAAAAATCAAAAATTAAATTTATTTATTATATAAATAATAACATTACAAAAAAATTAAAATAAAATTAAATTTTTTACTTTACTTTCAGTTCAATTATTGAAAAATTAATTATGTTTACATTAAATGTTACTTTCACGCTTTGCATTGTGCTTGAAAATTTTTATAACTACGTATTTTGACATTTTGCAACTTCGGTGCTGCGTCATGGCTGCGATTATTGTGACCAATGCATAACTATTACAAACTTTATAATCATTTCAAAAAATATCAAAAAAAAAATGTAAAATAATTATTATTTTATCTTTAATCATTATTTTTATGTAATTTTTATATGCAATAAATGTCACATTAACTTATATATTCATAAGAGTATCTTAAAAAATTGATAAGATTTTAGTATAGATTATAATATTTTATTTGGTTATTAAAATTAAGCGTTTTCATGCTATTTTATTTAAAAACTTTATCATAATAAAAACAAGGTGACTCTATAACTTAACTATATATAGCGAAAAAATCTATCAATTTTAAATGTCTCAAAAAGCCCATTAAAAAACAAAACAACACAGAAAAAGAACACCAATAAAGCAAAATTTTTTTCGTAATTTTGCTTTTAATTTATATTTTAAAAATATATTTGACACCTGGGACGCGGAAAAATTAATTTAAGAAAAAAAAAAAAACAAAAACAAAAATAAAAAATAAAAATAATATTATATTGTAGACATTTTTCATTCTACATCATGTACTAAATAAAAAATAAAAGGACATTGATTTACATGTTTATAACAGAAATTAAGACATCTTTTAATAAATTATGTGACCAGTTTTAAAAGTTTGTTATACATTTATTACATGATGTTAAATAAACAAGAAAATTAACATTTTTGAAAACATAACAGGAGCTTTTTTTTTTTTTTTATTTTTATTTTATTTTATTTTTTTCTTAAATAATATATTATTAATTTAATATAGTAATTTAACAAAAAATATAATATTAATTTAGACTTTTATGTAAGAACATGAATCAATTTTTTGTGTGTTTGTTTTCTTTTATATGTTGTTTGTATAATAAATTAATAAAGTTAAATTTTAGTTTATATAGTTAATTAATTTTTGCTATAAATATATATATGTGTGTAGGTAATGTTGATTTTTAAAATGGACATTTTATCTAGTTTTTTTTTAAATTGATTAACACTTGATTAAAATTATTTTGTGTAAAATTTTTAAAGATAATAAAAGACAAAAGTGATTGAATAATTGCGAATATAAATGAATGTTAATTAATTAATATTTTATTTAACATTGTGAATAAATTTTATATAATTATTACGAAATTCAAAGCCATTCTCTTGATATATATATTTTTTTTAATTTAGAATATACGGGGTTGGGCATCAACTACTTTTATAGAAACTTTGCATTGCGTTGCGCAACTTTTCTGTTTCCCATTTTTGCAATTTCTGTGCGAATATTCTGCTTTATTTCTTAAATGTTTTGTGGTTTGTTGATGTAATCCCACAAAAATAAATCAGGGTCTTCAAATCTGGGGAACAAGGTGGCCATGCGAAATCAGCATTTTTTGATATTCAAAATTAAAAACTTTTTTTTAATATTATCGAATAATTTGTTGCTGGAACCATGGTTATGTCATGGTTTTTGAGAACTACCGTACGAAAAAGATCCTGAGACACCCAGTAACAGATGATCAGTTTGATTTTCGAAAAAATATGAGGTCATTAACTCTATCATCTATATTTCCATACTAAATAATTACCTGTAAGAAGGTGATTTTGGCCATTGAGGCACTGTTCCTGAAATCTGTATGCTCCAAATTCAGCAGTTCTATTTATTGACATATCTATTTAAATAAAAATGCACTTCATCGCCAATAATGAGATTGTTTAAAAAGTTGAAATTTTCCGGAGCAATCAAAATTCAACAATTTATAAAAAAAAATAAATTACCATTATACGCATTTCAAATCATTTAGTCCATCCTGTGCCTTGATAAAATTGCTTTCAAATCTCTTATCCTATAGTTGAAGATTTGAAAGTACATTATAAACTAGAACAATTATAAATTTTTAGATTTATTTTACAAATGCGAAAAAAGTTTACTTTTATTAATTTTAAAAGCAAATAAACAGTTACATTTGAACTGCCATGGCATGTTGATTTTCAATATTGAGAATATTTAATTGTTTAATTTAAGGAAAATCCATTAAATTTATTGTTTGTCAGTTTTTTGTTTTTCAAACTGCTTTAAAACCGTTTTCTGCTTTTCTTCTAACTTCATCCTTCAAGTTTTAAAGGCGATAATTGAAATATTGTAAAAAATAATAGTTAAACGTCAAAAAAGTTAAAAATGACCAAAATAAAAATAGAAAAATTGGAAGCTTTAGAAAAATTGTTGATTTAATTTAAAGAAATTCTGTCAAATGTCAACATAGGCGCTAAAAAAGAATTGAATAATATAATAGGGTCCCATTTGCAAACATTGACAAGACAATTAATTAAAAAGTTTTTAGAAATTTGTATTATTTTTGTAATTTTAATAGTCATTGCTCTGATGCAGTTTTTTTTTAAATATTAATTATTAATTTTATAAAACAATGCATTAAATTTCAATTTGTCTTAGAATTTATCTATAAACATAATATATCTTATATTAATTATCGTTATGTTTACCTACATTAATGATCACATAAATAATATTCACTTTACCTTATTTTCAAAACCAAAAAAAAAAACCTAATTTTTTCTCACATGAAATAAAAATTCAGTTCCCAAGAATACCTCACAAGAAGTTTCAAATTCACAAAAATTCATAGATTTTTAAAAAATAAATCTTTTTTTTTTTTTGAATAAAAGAACCTGATCATTTCCGAAAATCTCCCACCATCATTACTAAAAAATAAATATCAATATCTTCTAAACTAAACCTTACTATTTAGATCAATGAATAAAAATAAAATTAATATAACAACTATTATTTTTCACCTCATCTAGATCACCAAAGATTTTTCAGAAGCATACAAAAATTGAATGGCATCATTTAAAGTAATAAAATAAAAATAACGAAAACAACATACAACAGATATTAGAATAATCAAACATTGATGAAGAAATCTTGTTATCTTATTACTGAAGACAACAAGTAAAGAATTTATTTTATCCTTCTCATTGTTGTTGTTTTTTTTTTTTGTTTGTTTCACCTGAAATCACCTGAATTTGGTTAAAACTAATGATAATTATCTGAAATAGACCAATACTTTGAGAACTTCCAGATATTAAGCTGTCCTGTAAGATATTTCAATAAAAAAGGAAAAAATGGTTTAGTTCTAAAAAACAAAAGATTTGAATTTTTTTTTTTTAGAAGAAGAAGAACAGGTAGAAAATATTTTCTAAACAAACATTGTTGAACTCTTGTACAAATAACAACAAAAACAACAACAGCAATAATAACAATATTAAAGACACTTTAAATGCTAAACAGGGTTAAAACCTTTAAGAGATGCAAAAAAAAGAAATAAAAATAAATAAATAACAATTTCCTTGTAAATCAGTTCAAGAATTCGCAAAAAATACAATAACTATTGATCGATTCATTTAAATGGCTCTGTGAACTAAAGCCGGAATGAATTAATACCAGACGAATTTCAGCTAAGTTTTTTGGCGTTAGTTCACAAGTTAACAAGTGGCAATGAACTAAAGTCAGAGTGTAAAAAAATAACATCAGAATGCAATTAAACAACTCCAGAATGTAATGAACTGACATCAGAATGCAGCAAATGTAATGAACTATCACCAGAATCCAATCAACGATTTCCATTCCGTTATGAATTAACGTCAGTCAGAATCCAATAAACAAATCTCAGAACGTAATGAACTAACGCCAGAGGACAATAAATTAATGTAACGAACAAACACTAGAATGCAATTAACTAATACCAGAATGCCAAGAACCAACTCCAGAATGCCATGACTAACGCTAGAATCCAATAAACGATTTCCAGAACCTCATGAATTAACTTCAGAATCCAATAAACAAACCTCAGAGCGTAATGAACTAACGCCAGAGGACAATAAACTAACACTAAATGTAATGAGCAATCACCAAAATGCAATGAACTACCATCAGAATGCAATGAACTAACGACAGAATCCAATCATCGATTTCCAAAACGTAATATACTAACGTCAGAATCCAATAAACTCACCCCGAGAACGTATTGAACTAACGCCAGAGTGTAATGAACTAATGCCAGAATGCAAGGAACTAAGCCCAGGACGTAATAAACTATAGCTAGAGTGTATTGATCTAATTCCAGAATGCAAGGAACTAACCCCAGGACGTAATAATTTGACGTCAGAATGCAATGAACTAACTCCAGAGCATTATGAACTAATACCAGAATGCAATCAACTAACGCCAGAAAACGATTTATCTTTCCTTAGTTCATTTCAGTTTTGGTTATAGTTCAATTTGGCGTTAATTCTCAGAGTCCATTTCAACCTATAACCAGGAGTAAAAATGTTTTTTGTCTCTTTCTCTTTTTATTTTCCCAAAACAATTTTCACACAGTTTTTTTTTTCTGTTCATTTTCTGTTCTGTTAACAATGATTTCGACGATGAAACTCTAAAAAAAAAAAAACTCACAGTTATGCAGGTTGTTGAGAAATGCACCTGCTGTGAACTTGTTTACAATATTTTGAGTCCATCAAATCACAGGGAAAAAAATTTCAAAAAAAAAAAACTTTAAAAAAGTAAAAAACAGAAAAAAGGCTGCAACAGAAACAATACAATCAGCAATAATCAACAAAGAATAGTGTTGTTCCATCTCTGATTTTTTGCTGTTCACCTATGATCAACAAAAAACAACAAAATAATCCAAAAAAAAAAAAATGCTAAATAAGTAAAAAAAAAATCCCATGAACCTGTGTTTCAAGCAACCTGTACAACACCAGCAACAATTTTAAGTAGATTGGATTTTAGTTTTTTTTTTCTTTTTTTTATTCGTTTTTGTTTTTATGTTTTTGCCAATAAATGTGATGCTGTATATTATAAAATGCCGCTGTTTCTGGCTATTAAGATGGTGCTGATGATGAGATATTTTTTTAATTTTTGTTATTATTCTTGTTGCTGTTGTTGTTCCTGTTGATGCTTTGCAAAAATGAAAAAAAAAATTTGGATTTAGCAAAAGTATTAACAAAAAAAAAAAAAAGACAAAAAAAACGATTACTAAATTCATTCCAATCGATAAATAGATGGATAGGTGGATGAATTGAATGGATGGATTTGTTGTTTTTATTAAGAAATGTACCTGTAGAGTAAACTGTACTGTACTGAATGTGTCCTAAAGAGATAAAAAAAAAGAATAAAAAAAATGTATTCGCAATTTCGTGCGAAAATTTTTAATTAAAATGTGTTATGGCATTCTCTTCGGTTTAGAAGAAGACGGTTTTAGATTAATATTCTACAAAGGGCTTCTTGTTGATCTCATTTTGATATTTTGTGCCTCCTGACAAATATGGAAAGCTTCAAAAGAGACTAATAAAACCCAAATCCCCTTGGTAATGTAAGGGATTCTCTTTACTAAAGCCACCTTTACCAATAACCTAGCACAGTGTGATAAATTCATTAAAAACTTGTACTGTTAAATAGTTAAGGTGTAGAAATATGATAGGAAGTGTAAGGAATATTTTAATTTAATTAAATTGGATTGACTTACAAATTCTCAATTGGTTGATTGGGCTTATAAATGAATTAAGAATTGGAAGAGAAATTTAAAAAGACTTAAACGATTTGTTTCGCTTAAGAATCTTTACATCCATATGGCGGTTATTTTGAGGTAATTAATTAAACCCATATTCTGTGTGACTTAAGAAATGTTTTTTTATTTTAACAAAAGTACTGAAAGATTTTTCTGCATATGTAAGTGTCTCAACAAATCCTGTGGCAGAAACTTTGTGTTTAAAGTATATGAAAAACCGAGTCCTCGAATATCGGTTATTTGCATGTCTGCAAAAATTAAATATCGGGAAAACTAAAGTACCTTATCCCTATTCTTGAGAATCCAACTATTATTTCCTAATATTCCTTTAGTTTTTGAATATCCTGAATACTATTCACAGTGCTTAGTTATACAACCGATTACATTATCACTTATTTTAAGATATTCATGGCTTGTATTATTAAAACCTTCCTGGACATTCTATAGGATATTGATTCTTTCACCCAATAATTGTCAGAGCCAACTACTTTAAATATCATCTAAACATTTTTTTAAGTGTTTGAGATTTAAAAAAAAAAAAAATTGGTCACAAGAAAATAAGCACAACAGAAATGCTTTAAGGGATAAAACAGAGATTTTTTTAAAATAAAATCAGAAAATTCACGATACCAAAAAATCACACAAAGAAAAAAAATGGGAAAAGGATAAAAAAAATTTAATATCATCAATTTCCTTTTTAAGAAGGCTAAAAAATAAAGCAAAAAAAAAACCTCAAAAGCCCTTTAGTTTCCATTCCATTCATATATACTTGGTATAAGCTGAGATTCTTCTATAAACCAAATAAAAAAAAAACCCTTATAAACGATTTTTTATTTCATTCTAAAATATTTGTTTTCTTCTTCTCTTTTATACTTATCTTGTTAATTTTAGCTTAGTTCATTTTGATCGTGGGAGAGACAGGTTGCAAATTTACCATTTATTTGATTCAAGTATTAAGGCGTAAGTATTTTGAAAATTTTTTGATTGTTCTGATCTGTTGATGCTGAAATATTATTCTTGTATCTTATACTTAAAAATGCTTTGCCATTGTTCTAAGTTAAATAAGAAATTAAGATTTAGTTCTTTTTGTTTCTATTTTTTTTTTTGTTTTTTTGGTAAATGTATTCAGGAATGTGTAATTTGGTGACTATATTTGGATTTAACAATGAAATTAAATGAAAGATGGTATTTATTTTTAGTAAATAGAATTTTTAAAAAAAAAAATTAATGAGAAAATTTGAAACATTTGCAGGTAAATCGAGAACTTTTAAATACTTTTTTCAGTTACAAAGGTGCAAAATTTGAACAATAATTAAAATTTAAAAATTATTAGAATTTAGAGTTGATCCCAGGATGCAAATGTATTAGAGAATTTGCTGGGAAGACACATAGCATAATGAGCTTAATTATTGTAACTTAAAGGCAAAATGTATAACACTGGTCCTAGCTTAGTATTTAATTAATAAAATTATTAACAGTTTATAGAGCATATAGTATACTACAATTTTTTTTAGTACAAGTATCTGTCAGTGAGTGAATGTCTGTCAGTTATTCTTATGATTTTCGAACGTTTTAAAGTAAGACCAATTTCATCCAAAATCGGTTCCATCTATAATTAAATCTCAAAAATGTGATGGCGGCAAAGAAACAAATACACAAAAACAAATTTTTTGTATAATTTATACTGTCAAACTGATACAGTTCAAAAAACTTTTAAAGGTTATGTTGGAACGCAGGTCAGCTGATCGATTGTCAAAAAAATTTGAAAAAAAATGTTTATTGTAATAATTTTATATTGCGTAATTGATTTGAAAAATTTTATTTACGCAAGGTTTTTCTGCAGGGTTCTACAATTTTACTGTAATTCAGCAACTTTATTAATAAAAATAACCGCCTAAAACCTTCTAGGCTTAAAATAATAATATACTAATCAAACTTAGTATGCTACGAATGTAGTATACTGAATAACTCTTCTAGAGGAGCTTATCCGATCACAATTTGGAAGCTCTCTTTGTAATGTGCGAAATACCCAGTTTTAGAGTTTAGCCTATTGTCAGTTGCTTCAAAGCTCCATTGTTCAGATATTATAATATTATTAGCTATTATGATATAAATTATATTTTTTTATTAAATATGATCTGATCAGAGTTTGAAACCGAGACCCTTCATTTGAAAAGCCGACGTCCTTAACACTACACCATTGATCGGATAACTCTTATATTTCAAATTTCTTCAGTATACCTATACTTAATTAATATTAACTATTTTAACTTGAAACTACTTTAATAATAAAAAATATTTTGTAAAATTTCTTTATTACATTCTGCAACACAATTAAGGTAATAAAATAAATTTTTTTTAAATCTTTTGCAAGTCATTTTTCAAATTAACAAACCCTTAAATAATTCAATTCAACAATTTAATTACCAGAACACTTGATTTTAATACATATATTATTGAACAATATATACACTAGAATATTCTTCAAAATTAAAACTCTTGAACTTTATCTTAAAGAATTTTACCGCCTTTTATTGTACTTGTCAAATATATAAAAAAAATTTATTTTTATTTTTTTTCGAATTTTTTAAAAATTATTGTTTTCTCATAAATATGAAATTAATTTGACAGCAAAAATTTTTGACATTTATGATCCCTTTTTTTTATATTTCTCTGTCCTTTTTTACTTCTTTCATCAGAAAAACAAAAAAAAAAAAATAATAAAAATAAGCAGAACCGCGATGAAGTTATAATCTCTTATTACTCATTCCCACAATTTATTTAAAAAAATTTTTTTTTTGACCACAAAATACTTTAACAATGCTACCAACAACATAAAAAAAATGAAAAATAAAAAAAGCATTGCGTTCAACTGACACAAATTTCTGACCTATCAGACACTATGGCTATAAATAATTGTTTGAGTTAGTTGATTGGTTCGATTACATCCTGGAGCATTGATGAACTTTTTTATATTTTTTTTTTTTATATTGCAGTTGTTACATTATTTTGACAGTACTTACATGTTTTTTCGCAGATTTTTATTATTAAAAGAACAAAAAATTAAAAAAAATCCAGGGTTTTTAAAAAAGCACATTTTCAAAATTAAAAAGTATTCCAGAATAAGTTTTGGGTGGAGAGTGTATTGAAAAATAGTTAATAATATTATTTTAGAACTTTTGTTGGAAATTTGGTGCATAAGAAACATTTTCTTCAATTTTCAGAAAATCCTTTATATTTAAGAAAAATTGTAAACACATTCAGGGTTGGAGCTCACTTTTTTTAGTATCATATTGCATACATACATTAAATTTAAAATTTTAAATTTTTGACTTCTTCCCGTTTAAAATAGAAGAGGTTAAGAATTTCCTGGTTTTTCCTGACTTAAAGTGGTTGTAGCTCCGTAAAGCATTAGCGTCTTCTATGAAGTTCATTTTTTTGCAATACCTACTTGTATTTAAAATTTCTTTTATATATTTTAAACGGTGTCAAAATTTTGTAAACGCACGAAGTGATGGACGGATGGATAAAGTAAATGTTAAAATGGTTTTGAAAACTGGCTCTGATGTATTGAGGTTTTTCAATAAATACATATATATATAAAAAGACATCATTCAAAACCATAATAAGAGAATTGAATAAGATTTCACGGTTCTCACACAATACACAGTATACACAAAAAATAATAATCAAAATTTTGATATTACCAATAAGTTTAATTCTTTTTTTTTTTGCCCCTTTTATCAAAATGATGAAATACTGATTAAATCTGTTGTTTGAATTGATGATGATCCAAACAATAAAGAAACAAAAAAATAAAAGAATATATTTTGTATCAAAAAAGGAGTATAAGTATAAGGATTGCATTTATAAGAACTCCAATCATTTTGTATAAGTTATTAAATGATCACACTGTTGAGTTATCACAATACCTTATACAGATAATATAAATGTTCATGTCTTTGTTTTTTTTGTTTTGGTTTTTATTATCTATATATATAAATATATACTTAATTTACGATAGCTGAATTAGCATTTCAAATGGTATTCTTGGTTGGTCAAGTTTGCAAAATAAAATCAAAAAATTAAAAGAAGAAGTTTTTCAAAAATAACAGAAAAGCGGCAACTTACGTTCATAAGTTAAGAGATAAAAAAAAAAAAAAAAAAAAAAAATATAGCGAACTTGACTGCTAACAATCAAATGAAATGAATTTATAACACAAACCAAGATGAACAATATGCAAGATCAATACAACAAAAAAATAAAGAACAAAAACGTAAAAAAAAGAAAAAACAGAATGCAACAAAAAAATTAAAAAAAAAAAAAAAAAAAATTGATCGCAGAAATGAAAGACATTTTATAGTAAATTCACTTAAAATTCAATACGATACCATATATACTACACTTTATAGAATATAACATTAACTCACTCGACTAACTCACTAATTTTTCCTTTGATTATTTTATTTGTTGCTGGAAATCTTCAATTCAACAAATTTTCTGATGTATTAATGATGGCTAACATTAAACAATTGAACATCATTTTACCGCCCGCTCAAACATTATCATTGAACGCACCAGTACAGCAGTGAACAAAGCAGTGAACATTTTTACCTGAAGGAATTCATTTTTTTGTTAACTGAATGGGAAGGAAAAAAATAAAAATAAAAAAAAAAAAAAAAAAAAATCAAAAATCATAACGCTTTAATTCACCTCCTTATTTCATATGTATATATATATATATATATATATATATAAAGCTAAAGCCGCACCACATCACTATATACAATACTATTGTTATTATTTTCATCAACTTAGCGCTCAACAGTCTGTCGTTTACAATTAAACAATACACAAAAAAAAACAAAAAAAAAAAAAAAAAAATTAAAAGTGCGATCGATGTATCGGCTGGATAAATCGATCAATATATTTTTATATATGTTCATCAAAGTAATATTGGACAACAAAAATACTGAAAGGAAAAGAATCTATCGATTGATAATGATGATTCAATGAAAAATTTACGATTTAAGTTTTTTTTTTGTGTTTTTTAAACAAAAAGCCCACTTCATTCAATTCAATAATTTTTTCTTTTCAGTTCTTTTTTTTTAAATTAAAACTAAACTGGTTTTGAATGGTAACAATTTTTTTTTTTTTTATACTTTGAAACCTCAACCAATTAAGCAAATAATGGTGACTTCAAGTTGAGGCTATACACAAATATATATATAAATGTGGTTAACTTGATGATGAAGTGATTGGTTTTTGATTGATTGATGGGCGAAAAATAATATTTAAATTTTTAAAGATGAAGAGAATGAAAAAAAAAAAATAATAATAAATAAAGTTCCGATTTAATTCCAATCAATATGAAATTTCATTGAATATAAAATTTTGAAAAGGGAAATAAGGAATTTTAATATCCGAAAAATAAAAAATTAACAAATAAATTGAAATTATGAATATTGGATTCTATTATTATCAATTAAATAGAGAAAATTTTAGATATTTAATTTCTACTTTTTGTTTCTTTTTTTTCTTGTACTTTCCAATATTTTAATTGAACGATCAAATTGCTTTCAAAACTTAAAAAAAAAACTTTAAACGCTTACGCCACGCTTATCACATATTACTAATTGTTTGGATAGACAAAGAACTTGTAACACGATGCATTTAGTAAAAATATATTTACGATTTTTAAAATCAGCTCAATTTAATTCAAATTGATTTTAAATAGTTCCTAATTAACTTTTTATATACTTTTTATCTATTAATTTTATGATCTGGCTTAAAAAGAGTACTGATTAAACAATTTTTCAACATAACGGTTCTTCCTCAACTCATTTTCAGTACCAATACTATCAAAGAAAAAGTTATAAGTACTTCGGTGAAAAGAAAAATAGAATTTCTTCATCCTAACAAAATTTGTTCCATTTTATCGGAAACGCGTAAATCCAAATTTTATTTCTGTGGTACTCTGTGTGTGCGTATGTGTGTCTAGTAATACGATATTTCGCGTATCGTATCGGTATCTATCGAACCGATTTTGAGGAAATTTTGTATGAATGATATATTCGTCAATAGTAAGGTTACATTCTTAGGTAGCCAAATACGGAAGGCGGACTACGGGATCGGAAGGCTCTCATAGAAAAACACCAAACTTTTAGAGTTGCTTGGTTTACATAAAGAGTAGCTTTCATCTAGAGATTCTTGAAGTTTTGGAAAATTTAAGTTCTAATAATTCATCAAAATCTTAACCGATTTTAATGACCTTTGTTTTTGACAAAATAAAAAACGAATTCGCGGATGAGTGAAATTGGATCACGGGACCGAAGGGGGTAGCTCAAGCTACATTATGGAAGAATACAACATATTCCATCTTGGATTCAAAATGTCTCTTATCAAATTATAAAAAAAATCTAATATACGTCTTAAAACGAGTACTGAACAAGACATTTATTGAAAAAAATCAGCTACAAAGGAACATAACGGTTCTTCCTCAATTAATTTCTATTCGCTTATGATGACTTAAATTTACTTTTGTAAAATTAAAAAAAAAACGTAATTGATAAGTAATTGAACCCAACAAATAAATATTTGCAATTACTGACCTAAATTACTTTTATTGTATTTGATTAAATTACGAATTTTTGAATTAAAAATTATATTTTAAATAACAACATCCAGCTAAAAAAGGTCAGATAGAGAGCACAATATACAAAATTATCATACAATCACTAGGCAATCACTATCAAAAAAAAAAAAAAAATTAACAAGAAAAGAGGTCACTTTTTTATTGTAAACCCATCTCACTTGTCATATTATCACAATACCAATCGACACCACTTGATAATTTTCAAATTATATTCTTTGTTTTACTTTCATTAACCCAATTCAAATCAAGTCCAATTTTAATTTTTATTAGATTTAAAAAAAAAAAAATTTTTCAAATTCATGTTCAATTATCAACAACTTCATCATATCTATATTAAAAAGTGTACCACTAAAATCAAAAAAAACTAATTTTCATGGTTGTTTTAAGATCATATTCATCATCTGTAAAATTATTATTTTTTTGGAATTACAACCTTGCAACTTGATTATGTGTTGTGGTGCAATTCTCTCAATTACTATACAATACAAAATACAATATACAGTACAATTGGAATAATGGAAAATCTATATATATAAAAGGGAATGTTTGTGTGTATGTTTGTTTGTTTGTTTGTTTGTTTGTTTGTTTGTTTGTTTGTATGTAGCGAATAGACTCCTAAACTGCCCAGCCGATTTTCATGAAAATTTGTATATAGGGGTTTTTGGGTACGGAAAGAAATCGTGGCCCAAAAATTTTGCTCTAACGGACCGCCAAGTTGGGGCTGTGGTGCAAGTATTTAAACTTCTTTGTTCTAAAATGAAAACGGTTTGACCGATTGACTTCAAATTTTGTATACGTGATGCTCTTTGAGAATTGAGTAGACACTATTAACAGTTTTGGAATTTGTTAACCCATGTCGGGCCGACGGGTGGTCAAAAAAAATTTTGGGTCCAAACTTTGTCCGATTTTACGAAATTCTGCTTTGGTTTAAAAGAAAGCCCCAAAAAAATTTTTGTTGGGTTCCATTAACCCTTTGCGGCCCAACAGCTTTTTATAGGTTTTTTCAATACTTTACTCTAAATTCGAAACGGTTTGACCGATTGACTTCAAATTTTGTATACGTGATGCTCTTTGAGAATTGAGTAGACACTATTGACAGTTTTGGAATTTGTTAACCCATGTCGGGCCGACGGGTGGTCAAAAAAAATTTTGGGTCCAAATTTTGTCCGATTTTACGAAATTCTGCTTTGGCTTAAAAGAAAGCCCCAAAAAAAAATTTGTTGAGTTCCATTAACCCATTGCGGCCCAACAGCTTTTTATAGCTTTTTTCAATACTTTACTCTAAATTCGAAACGGTTTGACCGATTGACTTCAAATTTTGTATACGTGATTCTCCTTGAGAATTGAGTTGACACTATTAATAGTTTTGGAATTTGTTAACTCATGTCGGGCCGACGGGTGGTCAAAAAAAATTTTGGGTCCAAATTTTGTCCGATTTTACGAAATTCTGCTTTACCTTTAAAGAAATCCCCAAAAAAAATTTTGTTGAGTTCCATTAACCCATTGCGGCCCAAAAGCTTTTTATAGGTTTTTTCTATACTTTACTCTAAATTAGAAACGGTTCGACCAATTGACTTCAAAATTTGGATACGTGATGCTCCTTGAGAATTGAGTTGACACTATTAACAGTTTTGGAATTTATTAACCCATGTTGGGCCGACGGGGTGTCAAAAAAAATGTTGGGTCCGAATTTTGTCCGATTTTATGAAATTCTGCTTTGGCTAAAAAGAAAACCCAGAAAAAAATTTTATTGACTTGCATTAACCCATTGGGGCCAACAGTTTTTTATAGGTTTTTTCAATACTTAACTCTAAATTAAAAACGGTTTGACCGATTTTCTTTAAATTTTGTATACGTGCTCCCCTGTGAGAATTGAGTTGACACTATTAACAGATATGGAATTTGTTAACCCATGTCGGCCCGACGGTTGGTCAAAATAATTTTGGCTTTGGCTAAAAAGAAAGCCCCAAAAAAATTTTGTTGAGTGATTTGGAAGCAAATTACATCCAATTTTGCGCAATACTGCTTTGCCCAAAGAGAAAGTATAGTTCCGTTGACCCAGTGGGGCACAGTGGCTTTTAATAGATTTTTGCGTTACTTAACTCTAAAGTAGAAACGATTTGACCGGTTTACCTCAAGTTTTATATGTGTGAAGCAACTTGAAAATGGAGTTGAGTCTGTTAACAGTCGGTCTTGCGATTTTTCAAACAAATTTTTTGGAAGTAAATTACGTCAAAATTTGGAAAGTAGTTCGTACTGCTTTGAATTACAGAAATTTTCAAAAATTACTAGAATAATCCTAGAAAAATCGTTTTAAAAAGATTGCTTTCACACATTTTAAAATTTACATGTGTAAACCGTGTGAAGTTTTGTGTTAACTTTTTGCAGTAACATCAAATTCAATTAAACCTCCATTGAGAGGCGCAGCAACGCGCACCGGGAATTAGCTAGTAATATAATAAAAAACAAAAGAAGAACAGTGTAATGAAAATAAAGACAATTGGGATCTCATTAATATCGATGATCCTGATAAGAATATACAAACAAATAAAAAACAGTGTTATGATAATAGTGATGGTGGTTTATGAAAACTAAATTAAAACAAAAATTTTTGAATAAAAACAATTGATATCGATAGTGAAAAAAATTGCACCAACAAACCACACAACAGAAATGCTAACAACAACTACAAAATAAAATTAATAATCGATAGTATTTTGTTGTTCAAATAAAAAAAAAAAAAAAATTGTACACTAGTTAGTAATAGAATAATGAAATAATAATAAAAATAATAATAATAAAAAATAAAACAAAGTATGAAAATAAACGCGAATCATTGCTATTCATTGCGATGACCAAAATTGTTTTATCAAATTACCAGATTCAAGTAATTTTCATTTTATTCTTCTGTTATTTTAACTTTTTTCTATCCATAGTTCCCTTGTGTTTTGTTTTTTGTATTTTGTACAAATTTTTATTATCTTTTATTTTGTTTTATATACAATTTTCATTGTCCTATTATTAAAATTATTTATTTTTGTAATCTAATGCTTTTTTTTTATTTTTATTATTTGGTTAATTTTTTTATTTTTTTTTTATTTTTTTGGGATTGTTGTACCTTATTTTTAAAAAACCACCTTTCTTAATATCAGATTAATCTGTTTGATGTTATAGCAAATATTATCATTTTATAATTCACCTTCTTTCTGGTATCATTATTTATCTTTTCAGAAATTTTAAACAGTTTCACATTTTTCCAATGTCAACTATATTTATTTTGGAGGATTAGCGTCAGTTTCAACACAGAAGTCTGCAATGAAGTACTAGTAAGGTGGGCTGGACGACAAATGTGTCTAGCGACCCATTATCAAAGATAAATCCTGAGATGAAATGATTTCTCACTTAGTCATCGCAAGAGGATGAGTTATCCAAAGTCTAAAAACATCTAGTGCGCCTAGTGCGAATAGGAAGACGCTATATATATATTCGAGCGTATAATATCTTATATTTTATTTTGGTAAAGAATATAGTTTTTTGGAAATTAGCAAACTGTAAAAGGTGTAAGAGCATTGAGTTTATAAATTTATAATCGTTTTATCATTATCTGTGCACCTTAGAATACAACATTGCTCGTTTTCAATTAATTTCGTTTATATTCCTTAATTTCTATCCGTAATTTCTATTAATAACTTTCCAAATTAGTAAACTGCAAAGTGCAAGACAACGCGGTTTAAAATCGATTTGTCATCCTACTTTCACTGCACAACACACTCTTCGTAATTCAATCTAGCTTATTGAAGCTTTTTCCACTATATAAATTTGTCGAAAAATGTAATAGTTTATTATCAAGTTAGCTTTCATTTTGGTATTTTTTATAGTTAAACTATTATTAGTCTTTCCTATAGAACTATTCCTTCAATATAATTTTAAAGCTATATTAGGCGGAAAATTAGATGAATTTACAAATACACGTTTTAGGAAAGATCTCATCATATGCATAAAACTGAGCTTAAAATCAAATTTAATTTTTTCAAACTAAATTATGAGCTCAAGACTTATATTTGTTCCAAATCTAAGTTATGAGTTCCAGCTCAGTTTTAAACATTCAACCCTAAAATTGAAAAAATCTATTAAAACTCTTTACTCTTCCCAATTGCAGTACAACATATTATATCCTAATATTGTCAAAAACAAATTATTAATTTATTTCTAGACTTGTTACAAGTTATGTGAACTAGAGCAAACTATTTTATATCACATTTCATTTCATTTCTTGTTCTATTTCTTTTTACATTCTTAATTCTCATAATTTTTCTTTTTATTATTATTTGTTTTTATCTATTTTTCTTAAGAAAATTAGAAGATTTCACAGTATAGATTTTTCAGGGTATTTCACTTATAAAGTGAAAACACACTTAATTTAATGCAAATACAATGTTATCTCGTAGGGATAATAAGCAGTGAAAATATTTTCTTTTTCTTTTAATTTGCTCTTAACTTTTCTTTTGTTATTCATACAAAAATATGATTCTTTCCTTATTATTAATAGTGTTTTCTTCTTCTTAAAAAAATATTTCTATTTTTCTTCATATTAAATATTATGATTATTTTCAAAGTTAAAACAGTGAAAATAAATTGTTAACTAACTATGGAACATGTGTACATAACAGAAGAATAATCAACTGTAATCAAGGGAAATAAATAAAAACAATACCGTCATTTGATATTTTCTTACCTAAAACTATAGAAACAAACTTATACAGTTGTATAGAATATGGTTTATAAGTTATTTATTAGTTATAACAGAATTGCAGTATAGGAAATATAAAGTTTTCCTAATAGTAAATGGGCTTAAATAATTCTAGGTATTAGCCGAATAAAATATAAAACTAAAATCAAAAGCTACTAGAAATGACCATGAAATTTACCGTGAGGAGGATCACTTCAGACGGTCTTAGAATTGAACAACAAATTTTTGAAGCAACTAAAAATTAACATGAAATCTACTCTAAGGAGGATCACTTAATCAAGATGTTTTACTGAAATCTAAAACTTTCTTAAAAAAATTTTTTTCTTAATTATTTTTTTACAGTTATAAAATTGATCTAAAAACCTTCTAAAAAATTATCATAATTAGTAGCTATGATTAAAAAACTCAGAAAAAAATCAATTTGAAGTTGTGAGTTTAATTGCTTCCAATGCAGTTTGAAGCATATAAGTCTATATAATTTAAACTTAAAGGTATTCCATGTTTGTTAAGTTTTTAAAACAAATTATTCTAAGCTATATTTTAGGTAAAATGATAATTTTGAAAATTTTTAAAGTTTTGTAATAAATTGAGAGACTAGGTACTAAAAGCAAAAGAGTCTTTCAAATAGCCTGAAATAATACCTTACAACTTGTTTTTTTTATGTTCATTCCAATTTACCGCCAATATGTTTTCAACTAGTCTTTCAAATTCCTAAGTGCATTGACAAATAGAATTTTTCTTGTTAAAAGTAAATTTTTTTCCGGGAAATTCATAATCCTTTTAATACTAAACTCTATCTCTGCCTACTAAAAATCACATTCCCATTTACAAGTTAAAGTAATCGGAAGATATTTTTAAAATATTTCATAATTTTTTCTTGTTTATTTCTTCGTATAATCTTATCATCTTTTTTTCATTTTATTATAGGTTTCTGAAAAACTTCCAAAGTAGCGCGAGTTAGCGTAAAAAAAAAAACACAAACAATCGTACAAATAAAATAAAACTTTATCTATTTATTAGTTTTTTTTTTGCTTAATAGTAAGTTCTGCACACTCTTTAATAGTAAAGTTCGCAAATATCATACATGTTTTATATACACATTATTTCAAAAATGATGATACTGATATTAATTTTTAAGTTGACGACGACTAAGGACAACAGAAACCGACAACAACGATATTAATATAATGATGCTGCTTGTATCCAAAACAATCATATATACATAGTACACATTCGAATATACGAGTATATTCAATTGGTACATTATTGAATTTTATCATTTCTCTTTATTATTTTTAAATGCACCTTATTGAAATCATAAATGATGTTTAACAAAATATATATATATAAAAGGAAAAACTTAAAAACATTATTTGATGATATCAACATGTATATTAATATGTATACACATAATAATAATAATAATTGAATATATAATACAGGTATTAGGTATCATTTTGTACGCATTTTTAAACTAATAAAAAGTGCCATCATTGTCTTTACTTTAAGGTTTATTCTTTAATGTTTCATTTTTTTGTTGTTGTTGTTGTTATTACTGTTGCATTAAAACAATATCACACCGGTTTAAAAAAAAAAAGTAGTTAGTTAGTTGGTTTGGCACTGGCATTGGCATTATTATGATACACTGAAAACGATATAATATTAACTTGATAGTTCATGATTATTATTATTATTATTCTTATTATTATTTTGATTATAGTTGCTACTTTTTTGCAACAAAATATATATATATAAACATATATATATAAAGAACCCAGTGTTTCATAAGTTTATGAAAAGATACGTATATGGAGTTGGGTTAGCCCCAGTAATTGGAAAGTGTTCAATAATTTCTCCAATTATAAATTCTCTAATTCTGTTTAAATTATAGTTTAGTTATTTCCAACCAATTGTTTAAAATTTTGTAAAATATCTCTTCCAGCTTCCTATCTCTAAAGACAATAAATTAAAATAATTCTAAATTCAATTTTTTATAAGTGCAATTACATAATCTGTTGATCTAAGAAAAATGATGTAAGAAGTGTCAGATTTTGAGTGATCCAATTTCCACTATTTTAAACCAATAAAATTCGCCACTCTTAATTCAAGCATCGGACAACAAAGGATCATTGAAACCATCAATAAGCTATAAATAAAATACTGAAAGTAAATTATTATGATTATATTTTCCAGTTCAGATCACTCCTTGCATTGTAAGGCATTGTAAGTGTAAAAATGCTCTCGTTACGCACACGTAGCAATCCATCTGTCAAACTTAAGTTAAATGCATTTAGTTAATAATTATATCGAAGCATTATAATCCTAAATGATTAAATGTCAAAACTATGAATGTCAAATTAAAAAAGAAGACATTGTTGGAATTCATAAGTTGATTGTAATTTATATCATTTGATCGATTATTTATTTCTCGATACTTAAAATTAATAAATTTCCAAAATTTAGTAAATAATAAAAATTTAGTTAAAATTTTTTTTTGATTTGTAAATTGTAAACAAAATAAATGTCAAAAAATCGTTGTGGGTACTTTTTCAAAGGATGCGTGTAGAGAGTGTGATGCAGCATTACATATACTCACGAAACTTGAACATTAGGTGATATTTAAAACCATTATTTATGTAAATATACACATTATGAATCACTGTACTTCCATTTGGAAAAAACTTTAGTGAAACTGATGATTCCTAATAGATATTAAAAAAAAATGATGCGGGAAGATTTTCTTTATTATTATTTGTTTTTTTTTTTTTCAATTTTTCCTTATTATACGTTTTTTCGCGTATTTGGATCATTGCATCAAATGACAACAATAAAATGTTGTTAATAATATAAAAAAAATGTATATAAACATTTTAGAAAATACATATGTATAACTTAATACATTACTATATGCATATTATAATAATTGAAGATAGATAGGTAATATAATTTTTTTTAAGTAAGAGAAATGTGGGAAAAAATTTTTATATTTGTTTTTTGCTTTTTTTGTTAAATATGATATGATAAAAATTTTTTTTATTGTTTTTTTTTAATTTTGTTTTTTTTTACAATTGTTTGGAAAATTAGTAGTTAAGTGGCTGGATTGTATGGTGGAAAATGCGATTGCTGCAATATTGTATTAATGGAAAATGTAAAATTTTTTAATACAAACAAAAGACAAGTACCTAATGAAAAAAATTAACGGTTTTTAAAAAAGGACATTTTCAAAATTAAACACTGTTTCATAATGAATTTTTTCAGAGTTACAAAATGGCTGCTTTCAATCACATAATACACTGGATGGCTATTGGATTATACACTGGAATAAAACTATTGAAGCTTTAATGAGGAAAAAATATCAAAAGTCACTATTCAAATCTTTGAACAGCTTTAGCACCACTATGTACCCCATTTCAACATACAGCTACAACTTATGACAAAAATATTTATAATATTTTGAAATCTAGATTTAAGAAAAATTTATTTTCTTTACATCGAATGGTGTAAAAATTTTGTAAACATACGGCATGGATGCAGGGTCATAACTCCCAGGGTCATATTTTCCTTAGGAACTTATGATTCATTTAATGGAACGTATGTTCCTAAGGGACTTCAGACTCGTAGCAATGAGCCATAACCCCCTAGGAGATTTATGACCCTTGGATTTTTGACTTAGAATGATGGGTCAAAAATTTCTAATAGAGTTCCGAACTGAAAATTTATTAATAATATTAAAATAAATAATTATATATCATCAGAAAAAGGTACGAATATATATAGACTTTCTTGAACTAAAATATCAAAAATAATTAGCACACATTTTGGAGTTGGATTCACGGGTATTCCCTTTTTCCAAATTAAAAAGCAAAAAATAATTATACATTTAAACTACATTTATACTACAAACAAGATATATAAACCTGATTTTGTAACCAAAGTCTCGCATACATAAATTCATAAATACTCTAGAAAAACGGTCAACTTTGATTTTTTAACTTAAATATGTTTTTCATGTCCCACTAAATGAGTCTGAAAGTTAGAACCCTGCACCTACGGCCGGACAGACAGAAGGCCAGAATGAAACTATAGGCGAATTTTTTTTTTTAAATTTTTTCCAAGTATGCGCTAATAAAAATTAAAAACCCAATTTAAACTTCTGGTGGGTACTAAAAGTGATGTTTTGTACCTAACATATACTCTTATTTGGTTTATTAAAAAATTAATAATGTATTGTTTATTTCAATGTCGTACTAATCGCATATCATATAGTATTTTAAAAAAAAAAATTTTTTTTTGTGGTCAAATATTGTTTTTTTTTTTTTTTTTTTTTTTTTTTTTTTTTTTTTTATTATTAAAGTACAAAATGCGTAAAGTTTTTTTTTTATTTTTAGTATTTTGTAAAAAAAGATAAACAAACCAAAAATAAATGTTAAAGCTACTACAATTATTAGGGTTGAACTCATATATTATTTTTATATAAAATGTTTTTGTTGTTTTTGTTGTTGTTGTGGAAAATTTTCTTGAAAAAAAAACAAAACATAATATTTCAGTTTAATGTTTTGTTACTTGTAAACTTGTAAACTTTTCTTTTGGTTTACCTCAGGTTAAGTGCAATAATAATACCGATGAGATTAAAATGATTTCTTATTATTATACTGTTATTTTTTGTTTTTTTTTTATTATTATTAAAAAAAATGTAATCCTATATATATATACATACATATGAAGAAAGTAAAGATGGTTTTTTTTTTAACAGTTAGTTAGTAATATAACATTACAGATTAGTGGGGTTTTTAAATAATGATAAGTACTCGTACGAACAAAATAAAAAAAGGTGATGACAAGGTTTATTTATATTTATTAAATAGTACATATTTTTTTTTTTATTTTATTTTTTTTTTACATTTCAAAATTAATGAGATTGCAAATTGGTTTTTCCTTAAGAGAAAACACACTTTAAAAATAACAACAAAAAACAAAAAAAATAAATTGTAAAAGTAATTGATTATCAATTACTATTTATTTTCTTTATGGTTTTTCATACCAATTGGTATTAACGGTGCCTTCTGTATTACATTATAGCCCTTCAAATTACAATTATTATGAAAAATAAGTTGGAGAAAATTTTATTTTAATATAATATTGCAGTAAAATGATATTGCAAGTTAAATTTAAAAAAAAAATATAACAGTACAATAACAAGTACAAGTACTCATATGCTTCAAGTATCTTTAAACTCAGGTTGACATTTAAAAAGAAGATAAAAAAAAAAAACTTATTGATTTCATATAATTGATCATATTGCAAAACTTTTCAAATTTGTAGACAAGATGTTTATAGGTTTTTTTTTTTAACATAACCTGAGAAGATATATATATATATATATATATATATATATTTTTTTATACAATGTTGCTAATAATAAATCATTTCTTGTTTGATTTTTTTTTTTTTTAAATTATTATTGATTTATGTTTTATTGATAAAAATCTGAATTTGATTGCAAATCAAATACTTATAGTTATTAAATTTGTTATTATTAACAAGTACTAAAATTTATTTAAGAATTTTTGGGTGTTTTTTTTTCTATTTTTAATTTTAAGTTTAAAAGAGCATGTTCTTTTGAATCATAGTTAGTTTAGTATATTGTATAATGTATATAGATACAATTTATAGAGGATGAAAGATTAAATAAAATACTGTCACATTTTAAATCAAATATTAGTTAAGTAGAAAAGGTTATCTGACAAGTACTTTTAAAATATTTTAATAAATTAGTTGAAATTGATTTTTTGGTAAAAATAAGAATAAAAGTAAGTTAAATATGTACAGTTCTTATATTAGGTTTTTGGTCTTTTTTTTAGATGCTAGCTAGTCAACTGGAAAGCTAACAATCTTTTACCTTAGGAACATGTTGGAATATGAAGATAGGTCCTGGACTTTTTGTATTCTTATAATTAGTATGGATCTTAATGAATTCTAATATATATGTTTACTGGAGACATTGGAATTTACAGATTGCGTTGGTAAAGATAAAAATGAATAAACTGTAAAGTGCACAATATAGGTATTTATCTTATAAATGATCTTAAAATCGCCTTAACAAAATAACTCACTCCAATCAGCCATGGTCGTACTGTTGGGTTACTGATCTTGTGTTATAGATTTCTAGTAGGGACTAAAAATTGTTCTAATGAAATTTTAAAGATAACTCGAATTTTCCAACAAGGAGCAAGGAATGCAGCAGAAATATATACTTAATCCTACACAGTTGAGATATCCAGATGGCGCAATCCAGCTAATGGAAATTTGTTTGTCATCGATTCATATGGAACCATATCTCATCAAATGTGTTCCCTAAAGTTGGCAAAGCATGGTGTCTACGATTTAGAAAAATAAAAATTTAAGAAGAACATTAACATCTTGCTTGTAAATATCTCATCCAATTTTGCTTTTCTCCATCAATCCTAGAATTCTATATTTCGTAAACACGATTACCCAAAATTCTTTCATATCCGAATTCTCGAAACCAAACTGTACATTTGTAATTCAGTTCAGGATTTTCGTTTTGGTGTGTTAAAGTTGAACACAACCTATAGGAACTATACTCAGCTTCCATAGTACACCAAAAAGCTGATGGTTAAATTTTTATCTTAAAAATCATTTTGGAACGGGAGGCAGATACTTGATAGTACTTTTCTTAAGATTTTACCCATAAAATTTCAACATCAGGTACTAGTACAGGCTTTATCATCAAAGGAAAGTCTTGAATTCCAATTGATACAATTTTACGTATTATATATTGTAAAAATTTTATATTTAAGTTATAATAAAAATAATTCCTGTGTCTAGGAATTATAAATATATATGAATTGATGAATAAGTATATTAAATAATTATGACGAAAATAAATTTTAAATTCTATGGAAATGCAAGATAATAAGTTAATCTTGTCTTAGCTAGGGTTAGCTAACTAAGAAATAATAAAAGTACTCATTTACTACTTGTCTCTGAGTCTTAAATTGAGGAATCAGTGAAGCTAAGATAATCAAAATGTAATACAACTCAATACTTATCTTAGTATTCCCACTCCTTTGTAAATATTTTTTTGCCACTTTTTACTCTCAAACCGATTTCTAAAGCATTTTTAGTAGGAAGGAATTGAAAGGTATATTAATAAATCAATGGTTCTGAGGCAATTTTTCAATTTCCTGAAAATTTATTAAAAATAATATGAAAGTAAAAAGAAAAGTGTTTTATATATTTTTAAAAAATCATTTTTATTCATTTTGTTTTTGAATTTAATATTTTTAAATATTTTTTTTTTTTTCATAAATAATTTTTTTTTTTTTTTAATTTTTTAATTTTTTTTTTATAAAATATAAAATTTTAAAAAATATTTTTTTTTCTTTATAAAAAATATATTCTTAAAATCTAGAAAACAAACTCTCTTAAATTAATTATTATTTACAAAATAATTATTTTATATTAATATTAATTTTATTTAAAATATTTTAATTAAATATATTTAAATAAAAAAATAAATGTCTTTTAAAATTTTGTACATTAAATTTCAGATTGTGGTTTTTGTTATTTTTTTACATCATTTTTTTTTTTTTTTAATTTTTTCAAAAATTATTTCGAGCACAGGGTGTGTTTAAAATATTCATTTATATTTACAAAATTATACATTAATAATTATTAATTGATAATAAATTAGGCACTTAATGATAATTAGAAAAAAATTTTATTTTAATTATATCATATTCATAAATTTTTTAGTTTTAATTTTAATTTATAAAATGTGAATATGATATTAGGGTACAAAAAACTCTTATTTACAATTATTTTAAATTAAAAAAAAAAAAAAATATAAATTATAAAGTAAATAGTATACAGTTGTATTTTTGAAATAATTTAAATTAAGAAAAATAATAATAATAATAATAAACAAAAAATAAAAACGAACATAGTGTCATCTAAAGGCATTATTATCTGACATTAAAAAAAAAGTTTTTTTAATTTAAATTCTTTGTGACTAGCAACAAATTGTTTCTGCAAGTTAAGGTTTCTTGTTTTTTTAAGTTTCTGTTTTTGTGTTCTAGGAACTAATTTTTGGTCCAAAAGTTTTTAGCAAATTTTTGCTTTTAATTTTTTTTTTTTTTTCGAATTAAAATTAATTAAATTATTTTAATTTTCAATTTTTTTTTTTTGTATAAATAAGTACCTAATTATCTTGATATTGTGTCATGTAATTGGGACTTGTTGAACCACCATGTATACCAGGACAACCACCTTCATTATGTTTTGTTAATAATGACATACGTGAAAATGTTTTACTACAAGTTGTACATGAATATTTTTTAATATCTGAATGAGTTTGTAAATGTGCCCTTAAATTTGAACGATCAGCAAATGCTCGATGACAATGTTGACAACTGAATGGTTTTTCACCAGTATGTGTCCGAATGTGTCCTTGTAATAACCATGGCCGTGAAAATGCTTTACCACATATTGTACATTTGCATGGTAAAGTATGAGTACGTATATGCATTTTTAATGCACCCAAACTAACATAAGTTTTATCACAATCCTTACAACTAAATGATTTTTTTATTTGATTACCTTCAGCTGCAGGACAATGAAATTGTTGATGTTTTGTTAATCCTGAAAATGTTGAATATGATTTATTACAATCTGGACATTGATATCGTGGTGGTGATGATTGTTTATTTTCTTTACTGTTATTGTTATTGCTATTATTGTTGTTAGTACTAGTATTACTATTGTTATTATTTTCTGAAAGTCTTTTAGTTACATTTGAGGATATTATTGATGTTCCTGTTAATTCTGTTATTTTTGATGGCGATGATGATAATGATGATGATGATGTTAATGATGATATTGCATTAAAATCACGATTATCGTGATTTGCAAAATTTGAAACAATTGGCATTGATGAAATTGGTATTGTTGAAATTTTACTTGATGCTGATGATGATAATGATGATAAAGATGATAATGGTGTTGACAATGATGACAAAGATGAAGATGGTGTCAACGATGATACTAATGATGATGATGCTGATAATGATGATAATGAATGTTTTGGTGAATGTTGTTTTAATGATAAATCTTCAGGTATTGAGCAATTTGATTCAGGTGTTTGTGATCTTATTGAATAAAATGATGATGTTTCACTATATGATGGTGAAATTGGTGGTAATTGTTGATGCTGTTGTTGCTCTTGTTGTCGATGTTGTTGTTGCTCTTGTTGTTGTCGATGTTGTTGTTGTTGTTGTATTTGTTGTTGTTGCTGTTGTTGATGTTGATGAACACTATGTTGATTATGATTATTGTGATGTTGTAAATGATGATGTGTATTAAATGTATTAGTAGTTAAACCCAATGATGCATATGGTTGATATGGTATTTGATATGGCATAAAACGATGTGTTGGAACTATTTCTGGCTTAATAATATGGCTATTATGTCTATTATTACTATTATTATTATTATTACTACTACTGTTATTGCTATTAACACCACCAATTGTTGCTGAATACATTTCACGTATTGGTGGTGATACTGAACCACCACGTCCATGTATATAATGTGGTGGAGGTGGTGATAATGAACTTTCTGATGGTGATGATGGTGAATGTAAATCACCACGTAATGGTGATGTATGTAATGGATGATGCGGATGATGATGTTGTAAATGATGATGTAATGCTGTTGGATGATAATATGCAGCTGGACTATTTTGTGATAATGTTTTGTAAAAATCTGTTGCATATGGTATATGATGAAAACCCCATGGTTGCATATTAAATTTTGGATATGTTGGTGTTGGTATAATAACAGCTGCTGGAGATAATAATTTTTCATCATCACTTTCTAATGAATATGCATCTTCAGAAATGGGTGATGTTGATCTAGGCATTACTACTGATGGTGATGATGATGATAATGTTGTTGTTGTGTTAATTTTTTCATTATAAACATTTTCTTTTTTTACACATAAATTTTCTTTTTTAATGCATAAATTTTCCTTTTTAATGCATAAATTTTCTGGTTCATCTTTAATTTCTTTCTCATCAAATATGTAATTAACTGGACGCTTTTTAAGCGGACATTTACTATAATTTTTTTCTAATGTTGTAGTAGGCATTTTTAATTAAATTTATTATTTTTTTTTCAAATTTAATTCACTTTTAAAATTTTTATTTTCAAATTTCTTTTGTTTTTTTATTAAATATTTTTCAAATAAATATTTTTTTATTTTTTAAACACAGTTTTTCAAATTTGTTTTCATATTTTTAAACCATTTTTTAATTGTCCTTTAAAACAATATTAAATAAATTAATTTTTTTTTTTAATAATAATTAAAAACACTTGCTTTAATTTTGTTTTTTTTTTTTATTATTTTATTAAAAGTTTTTTTTTTAATTTTACTTTTAAATCTTAAAAATTCAAATTATTTTTTCTTTTTCTCTTATTAATTTTTTGTTTAATAGTTAAATATTTTGTATATGCGCAAAGGCGACCAACGACGAAATGTTATAACTTCGTGTATTTCATCGTCTTTTATAGTTTTCTCCCACTTTAAAAATTTTGTAACAGCACGTGCCATCTAACCAATAAGATTATAAGAGATTTCCCCTTCTAAAACATAAAAAACTACAACAAGAATTATAAAAAAGTAATAAAAAAACAATAAATTTAACCAAGGCGGTAACATACATCCACTCTAATCTCTAGTTTACCGTGTAAAAAAACACTCTTCAAAAATTTTCAATTTGAAAACGAGAGAATAAAATATATTTTTCCACTTTTTTTGTTTCTTCAGCCTTTTAAAGATGAATTTGACAAGAGAAAAGTCGAAAAAGAGAAAAAAAGTGAATTATAAAAAAAAAAAAAAAAAATAATATGGTAAGGATATACAGACAGGTGTGCCGTCAGCTATAAATTTCAGTTATAGAGCACAAAATAACATTTTATAAGCTTCTGAGTTTTATTATCTCATATTTTCTCATTTTCTCATTTCTTATCCAACTCGATATTTTTGTATCTGCTCAGTTCTCTTATCGGAAAATTGTATTTGGAGAGAAGACTTTTGAAAGGAGAGTAAAAAATTTTATAACGGAAAGGATAACAATTTTAAAAAAGTTGAGAATTTTAATATCACTATTAGACTACACTGGTGAATAATGAGTGTGAGTGAATGGTGTATGGTGAATATTAATGCTATTGTAAAAAATTATGATTCTCTCTCTTTTTTTCTCCCCTCAATTTAATTTTTGATTGCATTTATAGTTGTTTTGTTTTTTGTTGACGAGCAAGAGAGCAACTATTTTAAATGTTGAAAACAGAGAATTACATATTCATAATTATTATGTATTTTACTCCTAAGTAAGGTGAGTGCTCTGCTCTAATTGTAAAATTGAAGAAAAAAAAAAAACGGAACTCTATATACACCTAACTAAAGTGTTATGTTTTTTACTTATTTTTTTCTCTCTCTCTCTCTTTCTTACTCTTTTTTATGATATTATGTTTTTATTTTCCATCACTTTAAGGTATTTTGCTTGACTGTTTTGTTTTATTTTTTTAACACACCACCAACCATAAGTGAATATTTTACAAAGTGATTCGGGTATATAAGAAAAAAACAGATTGAATAAAAAATTAATTTCTCAGAGTTTGTTTGTTTTTTTTTTTTTGTTTTTTTTTTATTAGTAAAGTAAACAAGAGTTAACGATATGAGATTTGAAAGCATAAAAAAAAAAGAAGAAGAAAAAAAAAGAAATGCTTTTAAACCAACCGCCAACCATCACCATACATAACGTTCAATGACGGCAATAACAAGTTAAATAGATTCAATGATGGTGATAATGATGATTTTTTTTAGCAAAATAAATAATGTTGGTATATAATTATTAGACTGTTAGACTTTTTTATAGTAATTTGTATATTATGTATATATTTTTGAATATATATTATATACAATTCAGGTATCTTGACCATTTTTATATATAAAGTATAATTTAATTTTCCTTAAATCTTATCCATTATACTATTTTATTCAACATTTATTTTGTTTCATTTTATCATTTTACGTAAGGATAGTCCTCCTCTTATTCCTTTTATCATATTCATAAATTAGGAAGCCCCTTTAAAAATGTATTGCTGTACAAGTTAATGAGATAAAAACTATAAAATTTCTTGGTTTTTGAAACAAGATCAGAAATGTTTCCAGAAGACAAATCGCTATGTTATTTAACTGTAAGAATTTAGGATAATGATGTTCAATTGTAATAATGATGTAAAATATAATAGGTACATAAAAAATACACTAGGTACTAGAAAAATTATTATGATACAAAACCAACAAATTTCTTAGCTTCTGAAACAAAATTAGAAAGGTTCCAGAAAACGAATCGCTGTAATTTAATAGCAAGATTAAATAATTGTGCTTTTCTTTTGTAATAATGATGTAACGAGACTTACAAAAATGTAAAACTTGAAAAATTAATGAAATACAAACTAAAACATTTACTGGCTTCTGAATAAATATTGGAAAGCTTTCAAAAAATGAATCTCTGTCATTTAATAGTATTTAAGATTGTTTAATAACGATGTTCCAACGTAATAATGACGAATACCTAGATTATAATGATGTTAAAATTTTTTTTTCAAATTTTCAAATCATTTTAATAGTTTAATATACAAAATGAATATAATAATTTGCTTTAAATTTTTTTTAATGGGTTTATTACAGTTATTAATATCATCCCATCTGTATATTATTGTAATTATGCCTGAAGGGTTTCAATGATCGTACTTTTCTTATTTTACTGATCTGTTTTTTTTTTATTCGAATAATTGAATGGAATAAGGTGCAAAATATAAAAGAAGTTATGAATTTTTTTTTTATTTTCTTCTGATGAAGACTAAAAAAGATGAATGAAAATAAAAATATCGATTCTTCCGACATTTTTTTTTTTTTTGGATTTATTTTGAAAAAAAAATTTAATATTTTTGCCATCAATTCAATTAGAGAAACTCTCAAAAAAAAAAAAGTTTATTAAGCAACTCAATTTTACTTTTTTTTTCTATTATTTAAAACAGTAGAGGAAATTCATTTATGTGTGACTGACTTAACTTGATTTGACTGATTGTGATGGTATCGTCGACGTATAGTTTCGCAATTTTTTTTTTTTTTTTTTCACTTGCATAAATTCAAAACAAAATTAAGGAAAAAAAAAAAAAACAAAAAGAAAAAAAAATGGCATAATGGATACGTAGGTTTTTATACCCGTGCATACATATATGACATCGGGTATATTAGATTTGCTCCTCCGTTTGTAACGCATCGATCTAGACGAGCTAGATATAGTGTCAAGGGTACGTATCGGCTCAGAATCGAAAAATTAGTCGATCTAGCTATGTGTGTCTGTCCGTCCGTCCGTCCGTCCGTCCGTCCGTCCGTCCGTCCCTCCGTCCGTCCGTCCGTCCGTCCGTCCGTCTGTGTGTCAGCACGATAACTCAAAAACTAAAAGAGCTACAGTTTTGAAATTTTCACAAAATATTTTTCAATCAATTTCTAGGTTCCCTATTTTTTTTGGTTAAGATCGGACCAAAACTTCGGGTAGCTCTCGAATAGCTAACTTTTTTAACTCCAATATTTTCATACAAAAATTTTAACATGAAGTATTTAACATGAAATTATATGAATTTTGTTTGTTTTTGTTTTTTGTTTTTGTTACAAAAAGGAGATAAAGATTTCGAGTTAGAATTTCATACGATTTAAATGATGCGTAAAATTTTTAAAAAAATTTTAGATTTGGACTTTGTACTTTGAGATTTATGAATTAAAATGAAAAAAAATTATGAATATGATGATAATTTTTGATCATGATGATCTGATCATTATATGAGTATGATTATAATATGATGCTTATTTTGCTTTTGGTTTTAATATAAGTATTTGTGAATTAAAAATTAATTATAAGAGATGGAATTGAAAAATTAGAGCAAGAGTTTTGAAATTCACACAAAACATTTTTGGGACATTTTTTAGGTTCCCTATTTTTTTTGGTTAAGACCAGATCAAGGTTTCGGGGAGCTGCCACACAACTTATTTAAATCAATATGAATTTCTTCAAAAGTAATTATACCAGGAAGATGAAAATTACACACGGTTAGTTTTATAATGAATCAAGAACTTATATGAAGTTTCAAAATGTTACGACTTCATTTTCGGGGGGCTGCCATACAACTTTTTTGCACCAATATGAATTTCTTGAAAACTGATTATACCTACTACGAGGATGAAAATTACACACTGTTAGTTATATAATGAATCGAGCACTTATATGAAGTTTCAAAATGTTACGGCCCCGTTTTCGGGCAACTGCCATACAAAGTAATCAATTCGATAACTGTAAATCTAATGAAGCTACGAGGTTAAAATCAAAACTGGGCAGATAAAGTAATAGGGCAAGTTAATTGGCAAAGTTGGACATCACTCGGACCAACTTTTAGGGCGGGCTATTTTTTTTTTTTTTGTTTTTTTTTTTTTTTTTTGTTTTTAAGCAAAAATTATGGTAGTATAATGGAATTAAAAATTTAATTTTTTTTTTAAGCTAAAATTATGGGATAAAAAGGTAAATTTTTTTTTAACTATTTTACTTTCTTATATTTTTTTTGTAATATTTATAATAGCATAGAGGAAATAAATAACGGTTAGTGGGTATGCACGGGTATCTAAAAGTTGACAAGGGCAACTATAATCTTCCTCGTTTTTTTGTAAGTTTACGTTTTGAAGTGAAATTTATTTTGAAAAAAAAAAAAATAATAAAAATAAATAAAAAAACATTAGAGAAAGAAAAAATACATATTCAAAGTTTAAAAAATAAAAAAGAATTAAAATTAATAATAAAAAAAAAGAAAATTGCACGATATTGTAATTGATCTATACGAGTAGATATAGTTATATATACACAATATAATATCGTATATAATGAATAATTATTTACGATATTTGATATTATTTTTAAATAAAAGGAAAATAGAGTAAAAAAAAAACAATACTTATTAACTTTCACATTTTTAATTATAAGTACATATATAATATTTATATATATATATATACTCCCATTTTTTTTTTTTTTAAATTATAAAACAAATAGGAAAAAAATCAAATCAAATACAAAATAGATTTCCAATTAATTTAATTTTAAGAAAAGTTTTCACATAATCAGTTTTAATTTAAATAAAAAAAAACCAACACTTGAATATTGTGAATAGCTTTGAAAATATGATACCTTAGAGTTGTTTTTGTAAAAAAAAAATATTGAACCTTATCTAATGATTTGACATTTAGCTGGAAGGTGGAAGAAAAATAATTAAGTTATATACACACATTTTTGAAACTAAATTAATTTTTACATGTTTATATTGAAGATATTTAGAAAAAAGTAATCATTTATTTGAGAATTAAATTGGAAATTTCCGTGTTTAGATCAAATAAAATTGAAAAGGAATATATTTTCACTCTTACGAAATAAAGTTCATAAAGAACTTGGAAATGATAATAGTAAAATTAAACGGGGCTTGATCCTCATGAACTTCGGAACATTTAAAAAAATAAAATAAAATAACTGACATAACCTGTTTAAAATATATAATAGACCTTTTTTTTTAATTGTGAGAATGAGTAATACCTACTCGTATTGTGTTTTTATTTTATTTTAGTCAATTATGAAAATTCTTTATATTTATATACATGAATATTAATTCTATCTTTATTTGCAGGGAATGTGGTGCGCAACTTCAGTGAATAATTATAATAATGGTCGAAAGAATAGTGAGATTAATTATTTTCAATTTTAGGTAAAATGGAGCCCCCTGATTATGACGGAAACCCTGACGAAGTTTAAGGTGAAGAACATTGTCCTGATCCAAGTCACTTTACGTTTTACGTACAATCAGACAAAAATATTAGTAGCAGTCTTATATAATTTAGATGATGTAACCTCTGATCCCATAAAAAAATGAAAAAACCAATGAATTGGTGCGAATGATATACTTATAATATTATTTCTATAGAAAAACCTTGGAAACAAAGTTTTACTTCTTTCTAGATTTAAAAATATATTTATTTAAAAATAAAATTAGAACACAAATATAGAGAAATGTACAGACTCCTAAGTCGAAAATCTAAATTGTTAATAGAGTGCAAAATTTTGTTATATAACTAAATAATTAAGCCTATCTGGTTGTTCGGCATGCTTACAACTTTGAGGCTGTGCCAAACGAACACATATTCTGAGAATTCAAACATTTCAAAGCAAAGTGCCAAGGTAACATGGTGTACATGGTGTACTTCCTGGTACGTACGAAATTCTGACTTACATAAGAATCTAGAGATGAGCAACAAAATATAAGACCCAATTAGATCACATAAACATAGAAGAGTCAAAACTCCTACTATCTTCAAATGTCAATATAAGTTTTAAAAAAAACAAAACCCCTCGCATTAACGATAAATTCAAAACATATTAACGAAGGTCTGTAACTTCATAAGCAGTTAAGGCAAAATGAATTGTTAACATTTTGCCTTAACTGCTAACATTTTGCCTTAACATTGAAGCTTTAACATTTTAAAACAGGGCTGGTGTTCTGGAGGAATTCCTTACGGTAAAATGATTAAATGTCCGGCAGAGTTTGTATTTTGATGACTAAGTATTAGGCACCTAGTACTTCTACAACTAATTTAAAAAAAAATAAAAATTACGTATAAAGCATTATAAATGCTGTATTGCATTCTGTTCAATCTTAAATAAAGAAACCATCTCACTCCATATTGAATTTTGACAAGCAGCCATACATATCCAGTTATATTGTGGAATTTCGGGAGAAACAAATGCATAAACAAATGTATTCAAAGACTTTGGAACACTCGTCTGTAAACTTTATGGAGTTATTACAAAAACACTCTGATTCTTCAGGATAACAGAAAAGACTAGTCCTCAAAATGAATTTTATAAGTCATCTGGAATACATTTAATGTCATCAAACCAATCTAGACGGAAATGCTGTCTTTATAAAATGAAAACTGTAAACCTTCTTTCTCTTTTTAATATTACCACAAAGTTTAAAGTAACACTTGAACTATTTTAAAAATTTTGTATAATTTGAATAAATAGATCAATAACGTTTTCCTCAATTTCATTTTATCATGACTTTATCTATATATTTGTAACATTATAATTTTATTGTTTATCTTAAACATTCAAGATTTAAAAACATTTAAAAACCATGACATCTAATTTTTGACTCAACACGTATGTAAGTTCATTTTATTTAAACAATTTCAAATTGACATCAACATGTTCAATTATACATTGTTATAAACAACACGTTCCAATATCTTATCAATAACAATAATAAAACTCACAAATCCTTAAGATTACATTAGATTTTTCTAGTGATTCAGGATTACATAAGATCATCTTATTTTTTTTTATTGTTTTTTTTTTCTTTTTTTTTTTTTCTTTTTTTTTTTTTGAGGTTATAAATACACATGCACGCATATTACGTGCATTATCAAATGATGCATACAAATTTTTATTTGAAATTCTTGTTGCATTTAATAAAGTGCTTATTTTTACTACATAGTAAAGAAAATTTTGTCACAATTCAAAATTTGTATCTTTGGAAATAAATTAACGGACTCTAAATTTAAACATATACACTTTTATACATATATATTTATAATCATGTTTCAACCTTGTGCTCATTATTTCTTCAGCTTTGTATTATAATTCAGATATAGGGGGTAAATTACAAAAATATATATATATATATATATATATATATATATATATAACATTAAAATTCCAACAAGCTGCTGGTATTTAAAGTAAAATAAAACAAATCACAGTCATATTATATAGTAAAATATTAGCAGCTGTCTGGGCTGTGCATTAAGGCAAAAGAATTCATATATTCTTCATATATAAAATAATATGTATAGTTGTTGTTGTTCAACTATTCAATTTCATCAGGATCCTCAATACGACATACATACATTTACTTACTTGTTTGAATGAAAATATTTCTTTTTGTTTACACATAAAAATATTAGTACGCACTTAAACCGAAAGGGTCGCTCTCACTTCTTGTACAATTTATATAGTACAAATAATATTCCTGAATTTTTATCCTTTTGCTAATAACAACAACAGCTCTAAAATTATTTTAAATGTACTAGAAAAGCAAATGTTATACATTTATACAATATTTCATATTAATACTTATATTTACGTATACATATAAATGTTTTTGTAGTTTTCGACACAAAAGTTCTTGTTGATAAATTGACGCTTGTTTAATAAACTTATTATTATAATGTGCACCGGTTTACTGTACAGTCTGAATAGGATCAAATTTTTTTTAAACAATAATAATAAGGAACTTACTTACATGCATGTGTGTACACATGTCAATATCTGAATAGTTTAATGGATTTACATGATTATATTGTAAAGTAAAGTGAATTATACATTATGAAACATTATTTACAGGGTGTTTAGAAATTTTGAATAAAATTCTTCTGAAAAAATTAATTTATGTGACAGAAGAGTGACTCTTTTATTTATACTACAAAATCTAGATGTTTTAATTTTATTATGTACTAATATAAAAATTATAACGACTATTATTGATAGACAAATATTAAGAAGAACATTTGCTGCACGAAAAATAAATGAAAATGAATACGAAAGAAGAAGTAATGATGAATTAAATGAAATGATAAAACAATAGAATATAATTCGTTTTGTAAAATCTTAAAAAATTAAGATAGGCCGGTCACGTTGCACGAATGAAGGAAAATATATCGCAATACAAACAAGTACTCCTTTTAATACCAAAGTAAGAGGTCGCCCAAGATCAGGTGTAGCAAGATGGACAGAAAACGTCGAAAACGATGCACAAATGTTTGAAGTGCGAAATTGGAAAGATGTTGCTCAAGACAGAGAAGTGTGTAGGAATGTTGTGAAGAAGGCCAAAGACTATCTAGGATTCTAGAGCGCAACGATGACGGTGATTAGGGATTTAAGGTACAATGCTTTCTATTTCTTTCCTTATTAACGGAAAATGTTGTTATATGCTAAGGTTGTACATCGTGAAATAATTATGAATACTACATATAGTAAATATTACAATTTTACTTTAGAACCATATAGCAATTCTACTTTTTCAAACAGTATAAATATCCCAATTCAGATTGTCAGGATTTGGTATTGAGCTTTAACGTTATGAATTTATAGTTTAATTTTAAATATCAGGTGTACCAATTAGTCTTCTGTAAAACAGCTAAGAAAGCTTAAATTAATGATTTTAAACCTTCTTAAAGCTTCAAGGGCATATCTTTAATGTACGTAAAAGTGTCAGAGAACTTCTGGAACTCTTTAAAGCCAAATGCAGCAGTGGAAATTATCACATATATTCATTATTAATAGTTAAATTGCGGTTGTGCAATATTGAACAATATGAGGATCGGCTATTTCGAACAAATGCCCTTTAAACAATCTGTTGTTAAAAGTATTTCAGTAATATATTCTTATCTTAAATATTTCCTCCTAATTTTAAACAAATTCACCCTGTTGTACCTTTAAAAAAATTTATTACCCACCAAACGAAATATCCTTATTTTTTTAAGGTATGTAGTACATATGAAAAATATAATACGATCATACAAGATCAAGATCAAATTTTCATCCCTAAATAATTTGTTTTTTTCATTTTGTTTTTTTTTTTTTTTTACCTTTTCTGCCACAAGTTGTTTACTGATTAATGTGTAAGTTGCGTTCTCTGAAAAATAATATTCAACATATAAAAGTGGTACTTGTGCTATATGAAAAAATTATTTTTATAGATAGATTCATAAAATAAATTCCCTTCTAATTCAAAAATTTTTAAAACACTGAAAATGTTTAAAACAAAAATAACAAAGAAAAAAAAAATTCATTGAAAAAAAAAATAATATTTGACATGAAAAGAAAAAATCCGCATCTGTCGTGTGCCGGTGCATTACAGAAATTTTTCTTTCAAAACAAAATTACGTAGAAAAATTTCGAATGGAACTTGTCGTATTTTGGTAATTAATCAACTCCAAGACAGTTTCTATAAAATTAACATTTCTAGAGTTTCAGAACTCTTCAAAATTGATCTTAGATTTTCCGACCAATTTAAAATAAGTTAAGATCAAATAGTAAATCTGAAGCTATAGTTATTATTAGAAGTAACTGTATTAATTTTTGTTGTTTTTGTTTTATCTGAAATCAGATAAAATCGCTTTAGGTCAAACTCTAGTTTTATAGTTTGCGTCGACCGATAGTTTTAGATTTCAGAAATGGAAGCAAAATATTTTTTACTTTTTATAAGGCCTTTGCCCCTGGAAAACGGACTGGCGATTTTTTTTAAAAGTAATTAAAACATATTGATTTACAAACAAGTGTCCGTAAATAAAAGCGATAATCATGCGTTAGTTATATGGTTTTTTGTCGACAAAATATACTTGCTGCATATAGCCAAGACCTAAAGTTCAAATTTGTGAAGAGAATCAAATTCAAAAATGAGTTTGACATTTGAAGTTATAAAATTCCAAATTATGACACCAACTTGGAAGTTCAAACTTATTATTATAATTACCGCAGTAACCTAACAAATTCTTTTATTATTGCTACACTATATTGTCGTTTCGTTTGTTTTACAATCGCTGTTTCTATCTCATTCCCTCTTAAATCCCTCTTTATAATTTTAATATTTTATTTTAAAACATTTCGTACCTTTTATTTATCTTTAACGAAAAAATGCACTTATTGTGTACCGTTTTAAAAACAAAATTGGCCCCTCTGCGATTAATAAAAAAACAAGCGAAGTACACGTATTTTAAAACAGTATATTACCTAACACACACACATTTACAAAGATAAAATTTGATATTGTAAACGGTACAGTAGGTACCTAAAATAGCAGAAATGTTGTATCACTTTTTGTTGTTTTTGTTATTTTTATGTGACAGATCAATATGAATTGGGATGCGAACCCTCTTTTATAACAGAAAAACTAACGGTACGTTTTCGATCTTATGTAGAATATTAATTCAATATAATGCGATTTCAATTCGGTTATTTTCGTATCAATTCGTAGGTACCTACTTTAATAAATTTTAGTTTTCTTTTGATTTCTTTTTTTTTAAGCAAAGGTCTATTCGATTTGGGTTTAAAATGAGTTTTTGTTATGTTTTTTTTTTCGGAATAAATTGGGATGAATGGGATAATCAAAATAAACCATTTTTAATAAAGCGGCTGCTGCACGTTAATCTTTTTGCCTGTATTATTTGAATGTTATAAAAAAAAAATTTAAAATTACTGTTAATGAATTCATGATTTTAAAAGGTGTGCAAATAGATAGAGAGAAAGAGAAATAAAGAAAAAACGGTAAATAGGTATAGTGTTTATAGAAAAAAGAAGAATTTATTTCAATATTATTTGTTTTTTATTTAAAGTACAGTGACCCACTAAAGCGTAATACAAAATTGAGAATATAATATGGATATATTTAAAAAGAAAATCAAATATTACAGCTTTTAAATAATAATTTAACTATCAAAAATATATAAAAATTATAACTAGAACTACAAATGTAAAATATACAAAAAATACCGTTCAATAGGGAAATATAAGGAACTAACGGAAATACCAAAAAGTAAATATAACTTTAACTAAATACGTTATATTAAAAACGATCTGACCGATAGCTCAGTGGTAAACTGGCGGCTTTTCAATCGAAAAGTCTCGGGTTCAAACCCTGGTCAGATTATATCTAATAAAAAATATAGTGTCTATTACAATAATTTAATAATAAGTCCAAATGTCAAATTGATAAAGGATTATTATTATCAGGCAATATTTACTACTGTCTGGTGCTACAAATAAATAAATAAATAAATTAGAAACGTCATAGGATTTGTAAGCTTTATTACCAAGACCGGTGTATAAGTCATTATCGTTGTACAATGCGATTCAGAAATTTTAAGAGTCACTGTATTTGGTTAAACAATATAATTAGAAGGTTGACATTATAATATTGACTCTTAATACCACTGTATACCTTTCAAAAAATACACACGTACATTAAAACAAAAACAAAAACAGTTTTTTTCTGAGGAAATCTTCCCGTTCCGTATTTATTTAGAAATTTAATAACATTTAAACGGGATCTATTTTTAAGCATATGATAAGTCCCGTTTTTTTTTTATTTTCTACGATGACAAAAATGGAAAAATATTTGAAGAGCATTATACCTATCCTATATTCTTTTCTAATTTAATAATGCAATGGTGAATCATTAAAAATAAATTCAGGGTGTTTAAAATGCATTAATGAATTAATTATGACGTAACATAAAAAAAAACAAAACTATATTTAATAATAATTCGACAGATGGATCGATAAAGAATAACAATAGAAAAAATAAAATATAATTTCTAAAATATACTCAAATTTCAATATTACGAGGAAAGATAAAGGTAAAATATGATACGCTAAATGTAAATATAAAACTTTCCATATCCCATAATAAAATTAAATTTTGATTATTAAATTTAAAAAGACGATATTTAATCAGCTGAAATTAATCCCATTTATTTTAATTTTCAAATCAAATTAACGAAGTTCATTGATATAAAGATATATAATACAGTTATAAATGTTATTTCAAAATACATTGTCCTCTGCCCATTGATTAGGTATACAAGGAAATAATTCCTTTTGTGTTTTTAAGAAAATAAAAATTGAAGATACAGTTATATTTATTTAATGTGTCACTTATTCCTATACAATTTAATACTTAAGTGTCCTACTTTTTACTTCCGTCATGCATAGAATTATACAAAAGTGTGATGACATCAATCTTCAAATCAGATTAACTTCCTTCCGCAGGAAACTTATTTATCTTAAAGTTTGATTTTTATTTTTTTGCAAAGTTTAAGAAATTATAAACAGGTGCATTAAATGGTTGATGCCTCCCACATAGTATTGTTTTTCCCAAAGTGAATTATGTAAGAATTATTAATGATATTGATCATCATTCTTTAAGCAAAACCTAAGTACTTAACAGCTTAAGCTTCAATTTCCTCAAAATTTTTAGGTAATAAAAAACATTTGGCAATGCTTAGGTACTGAAGAACATAAATTATAATTAATTAAAATTGATAAAATATTAAAACTGATCAAACTGAATACTTTCAATATTGATCATTCCAGATTTCTTCGGATGAGTCTCCTAATTCTCAGTCTGAAATACGTTACTTAATTCCATCTTGAAACTAAATTTTTGTTGCAAATACGTTATTAAATACGTTATCAATTCAATTAGCATTTTTATATACCGGACTATTAGTAGATCTATTTAAATATATAGATACAAAAAGGGGTAAAAGCGACGCTATGTTTAAAAATGTGCAATAGTTTTCCAGCAAAATTATATTATATGCCCCAATTATAGGGACATTTAACAAAATAGAGCCCGTATTTCAAACGATCCCAGTGTATGCTCAACGCTCACTCCACTTAGCCATCGAATTGAGCCATCGCCTGGTCGCTAACCCAGTTTTATAGATACCTTGTAAGTAACAACACCTGTTCTTAAGAAATCAAACAATTAATGCCTCCTCTGAAAGTTTTCCAAAGTAAAATGCTCCCTACACCTAGAACGTTCGATTAATAAGATGGCGAATCATGCCTTATGGAAATAGCGTACGTCGTGCTTATGGAATCAGTTACCATGCATTTCATGATATTCCTCCCTTTCTATATCCCCTTCCCTTAACATTTTTCCCTTTATCCAATTTTCCCAATTCCTATCCTGAAATCCAAAACAATGCATATGTATTTAAATTCAACTGCAAGTTTAGTTTCAAAAAGGAGAGTGGTTTTAGTTGACTAAAGTCCAGCATTACCCAGGTGAACCGCGTACATTTATTCTGCGCAGCTTTCGATGCTTTCCATCAAGCTACACTGTCAAAAAATAGTAATTTAAAATAAAAATTTTTTTTAATAGTAAAAGAGAGCTCGGACACAGTATCGTAAATCAATTTCTTTAAGTAACTACAGGGCCATCAACAAATCAACAATCTCATTTCAAATTTAAAAGTTTCCAAAAAAATTCCACTACTAAATATTAAAGATTTGAAACGAATTGCAATTAGGCATAAGGAATCAAACGAATTGGAACGCAAAACAAATCAGTAATAAGCAGGTTGAGAATACAAAACAAAAACTTTAAAATCATAAATACTGTTAAGAATTAAAAATTATAGTAGTCCCTACAAAGAATTTAAATCGGAAAGACGTCCTTAAAAATGGTACTTTAAATCAATATTGAGGAAATCGTAAACTTATAAATAAAAATGGCTAAACTAAATATAAATATAACACAGCAATTATTACATTAAAAAAACAAAACATTATTAAATATTGAGGGTGGAAATAAATAGCAGGGAATAAGAATTAAAAATTTCAATTAATAAACCGTAATAAATACATACAATAATATTTATAAATCCCCCTTGCGCCTTTTAATTTTCATCCACTAATTATTGAATTATTTTCCCATGACTCTTAACCTCTATTTTATGTTTTTTTTTTTTTTTTTAACTAAAATACAAAACCAATTTAAAGCAAAATAACAATCAAAAACCCCGCATGTAACTAACTCTCTTTCACAAAATCTTAATGTAAACTTCACCAGTTTCATTGGTTTATTTGAGGTTTTTCCTTTGGTTTTGTTGAATTTGATCCAAAAAAAAAACTTAAATTCTCGTTCAATAAACGGTAAAAAAAAAAATAAACAAAATTTAATGTTTATTAAATCTTTGTTAAATTTGTTCCGTTGTCCGTGAATAATGTTTGGACATAATGAGAACATGAAAAACTAAAAAATAACAACAGTAAAAAACGCGCAACAAAAACTAAAAAATCCATTTTACATTTTGTCGTATAGTCGTCTTTGAAATTTAAGGGGGAGAAATTTACACAATATATACCATTTACACAATTCCAGAGTTTGATTATTGAAAGTTTAGATATTCAAAAGTAAACCTTGAAAAATTTGATCTGCTCTGTACAACCTTTGAAATGAATATTCAAAGTACATACAGGTCCAGTTAAATTGTTTTTTTTTTTTTCTTTTTTTTTTTTTTCTTATTTTTGTTTTTTGAAATTTTTTTTTACATTTAAAGACAACCACTCAGATTAAGTTTTTGTTTTTTGTTTTTATTTTTTACATCCTTTACGCGTTCATAAAACGCGAATTTCAAAAATAAAAAAAAATAAATATAATAATTGCACAATATTGAAATTTGAAATGAACGGAAGTAACCTAAATTTTGAACAAGAAAACAGAAATAAATGTATAATGGCACTTGAACCTTCTTTTCTTAATAGTTCAGAATGCTTGAAGGTATTTTTGTATTTTGTGCAATATTGTGGGTTTAATTTTAATTAAGAAGGAAGAAAAAAAAAATAAAAATCTATTAACTTATTACTAAGGGGCAACCCTATACAATTGTACTGTTATTTTTATGATCGTTTTTAATAAGAGAACAATTAGTAGAGTATTAAAGAAAAAAAAAGGATTGAAGGTAAAAAGAATGCAATAAAGGTATTTAAATTCAAAAATGTAAATCCAATATTTAAGATTTATCTGGACTAACAGGAAATACCGTTTGTTTTTATAATTAACACTTATGATTTACTATTGCCAAGATTGACCGATATGGTATTGAGATTTGTCCACAATTTATTAATATAGAGTCTTTATTTAATTAATTTTGTATTAATTCCATTTCCTATGTATAAGAACACCGGCGACAGCAGTTGTTATGCCACTTATATTTGTAATGCTGGTTCTATAGAGTGGTGCTTTTTCATTCAAGGAGCCTGTGTTAAAATCCTTGGTTTTTCACTCTATCTTACCATTTACCATTAATGGCATTACCCAACAATTAATTTTCTATTATCAATAATCAATCAATTATCAATAATCAATCAATTATCAATAATCAATCAATATAAGATATACCCTAACAATTTAGTTTCAAAATTATAACTCACAGAAATGATTTAACAAAGAAAAGAGACACAAACATAAACTTATTAATGATTGTACATAAAAAAAATAGAATTGTAAAGTTTTTAGGAGTGTTTCGTCCTGTAATAATACTGGACTCTTCAGTAGTCTTATTAAACTGCCTAGATAATCTACTGATCAGAGTGGAATCTAATAATATTTCTAAATGCAATGAGCTTTAGTAATTTCTTTTATATAGTAATAAAAAGTAAAATTCATTACGATTACCAATTAATCAATTGATAAACTTTAATTATAGGAATATTATGCACCCAAGACATTCGCTCCTGATTCACCGCATATATTTATGGTATAGACAAGCTTGTTAACCTATCAATCTAAAAAAAACCAGAACTATAAGTCAAAATTAACAGTTAATTAAAAAAATATATTCCTGAAGGCTTCAAAAAAATATTTAACCAATTGTTTGGCCCTTAATAAAAACTCTCAAATTATATACTTCTGATCACCCCAAATTCCACATTTCATGTAGAACCAAATTAAACCTTTCAAAAATTAAATTGCAAAAATTCAACACACCAAATCTTAACGTACTTTTAATGTTCGTGGTCAAAAATCATTAAATTTGATTTGGTTGTGATTCAATTCAAAAGAACTCAGATATAGTTTTGTTTTTTTTTTTATTTTTTATTACAAAAAAAAAAAAAAAAATATCAAACTTGGATCCATCATTACTACTATTTAAGTTTTCAATTTTCCTTGTCTCCCTTTTGACTCCTTGATAACCTAAAGTCACCAACTTTAGTTTTCTTTTTTTTTTTGTAATTTTTTTTTTGGTTTTTCTTTTATTTTTACTCTGTTTTAAAAATGAATTTATGATGATCATATTTTTAGGTACACTTGTTTGCGATCTTGTTCTTGATGTAAACGACATCGTCAGTTTGTCATGACAATGTCTGATAAAACGTTAAAATTTGAAATTTGAGCAGTTTGTTTTTTTTTTTTGCAAATTTTAAACCAGAGCAACGTTTATACATTCAGTAAATATACGATGAACTAAATATGAACCTATATATATGTATATACGTAAAAAATAAAAGGGATTAAAAAACGATTTTTAATGGGTGTAAACCTTAAAATGCAATGCAATGCAATTCAAAATAAAAAAAAAATACTGCAAACTGCAAAAATATAAATAAAATACAAACACCACCTTTGGCATAGGCCAAATGTAAAGCATGAAAGTAAGAATTCAAATTAAAAAAAAAAAAAAAAAAAAAAATACATATCATTATAATATTGAAAGTCTTAATGTGATTTGTTTTCTCTTTCTATTTTTTTTTTTTTTGTATATTTTTATTTCCTTCTTTCGCTTTTAGGAAAATTTTTTTTTTTTTTTGTTTTTTTTTATGATTTTGCGCGCGAAAAATGTTCGTGATCGTATGTGGCCTAAACCTTTCTTTTTTAAACTTAACAAAATAAAATAAAACAGCAAATGTATATTATAAGAGCCCAGAAGGGTTGCATTAATTTTCTCACAATATTTTTTTTGTTTTTTTTTGTGTATGCGACAAAGTTTATTAGGTGTTTTAAATGCAAATACCATGTCCACAACCATAATGTTCTTTTAAACAATTTGAAATTTATTTATTTTTTTTTTTTTGTAAAAATAAAGTGAATATATACAAGAAAAAAAATCAATTTAAATTATTTAATATTTAGTTTATTATTATTTTATATTATTGTTATATTGTATTAAGTTTAATATAATTTTCATTAAAATCCAATTTTGAAGTGTAAACTTGAAGTGTATTCTAACACTCACTACATTGTTGAAGTACAAAATAACACTATAATTCGTCAGAAAAAAGAGACATGTTATGGTGCGGGGGATTTAATTATAAATAGTTAAAGATTATATATATATATGTTTTATTCTATCGAAGGTTGATTTAAAAGAGGTGCTTTGGCCAAAGAACTCTCAAGATTTTTAATATAATCAAAGACTTAGAATATAAATTTAAAAATACTACCAAGTAGTGAAACAACTGTAAATCAATGTAATTGACTTAGTAATATTTGAAACATTCAGTTTAAATTTAAAATCCATAGGTTATTTTAATACAAAAAAATCACCTAAAATCACCCTGTACCAAATTTCAAATTTCTATTTTTATGAATTCCGAATGATAATGTTGGTTAGATCAAATGAGCCTTAAAACAGTTCTTTTTTAGGATTCGATATCGTATGGAAGGCACCTGAGCCATCACTTCAATTAATCCCAATTTTACAAAACTAATGGAAATATGAAAGAACACTCCAGTATCTAGTTTGAAAGTTTTACTTTTAAGGGCTTCGAAGATATCCTTGTTCGTCCACGGCTTCATTTTGATCTTCCAGAATTTGTGGTCCGCTTCCGCCTTTGTTTCGTCATTAGTAATCTACAGTATAAATTTTATCAATATAGTATAATTATTTTTTGAGTTACCCTCCATAGGGGCAGAGGATCCCTTGGATTTGCATAAAAACCTTAATTTAATTTTACAAAACATTTCTTTGATTTCCTAAAAAAAAATTTTTAGTTTTACATTTTCATGTTATTTTAAAGTTTTAATTATTAAAATGCATTCATAAAAATGTAAACAAGAAGTCGTTAGGCTAAGTTGTTCTTCTCGTTTTTCTCTTTTCCCATAAAAAAAAGGTCAGAACTGCAAAAAATTATTCGGTTGTTTTTCTTTAAAAAATTTTAATAGGGTTTTTTGACTTGTTCTTGTTTTCTTCACTTCCTTGATTTAATAAACAAATGAGAAAATCGCAATAATCAAATTGACCTAACATTGAACCTCAAATAAATGATTTACTAATAATGAATTTATTTTAAAAGAAAATGGAATTAAAGGAAAATTTTATTTAAATTTAATTTGGTTTGATTTCCATAAAAATAAATTTTTGCAACCTTTATTTTTGAATTGAAAAGTTTTATTCTTATGTTCAACTAAAGAATTTTTAAAAAATCAAATTTTGTGAGTCCATAATCCTGAGCAAGTGTTTTTTGAAAAAAATTGTTTTATTTTCTAACGAGGGTGAGTTGAGAGCTACGAAAGCCATTTAAAACGAATTGTGTTCCACTAACTTATATATAACTTTTCAAAACTCAATTCAAAATTACCATTCATTACAAAAGACAAATTTATAGGTTGAGAGAGCGATATTTTTTTCTGTTATTTAACTAGAGAGCATAAAGTTTCCACATAAAGTCTCTAATCTTCTCTGTTTGACGCTTCCCCTTGGATTATGTTTATATACTTATTTCTTCTAGGATATTGTCATTCTGTGTCTACCTCGCGCTCAAAAACCTGCTTGCGGAATTTAACATATTGAAATTCTAATTATGGCATTTTCATCTTTTCTCAATGTCGATTCCACCTTCTTCTTGTTATTTGTTTTACAGGGGGTTCTTTGTTCCGTAAGTTCCATAAATCTTAATTGCTGATTCTATTTGGTCGGAAAATTCTGCATATGATTCTCAAATGTTTATTTACGAAAACATACCAGCTTATTCTTGGTGGAATTCGTAACTAGCCATGATTCACTGGCATAAGTTAGTGTAGATTTAACACAGGAGTTGAATACTCTACACTCTGCAATGTCTTCGGGTTGGCTTTCCAGCATAATAAGCATATTTTTTGGGAGGTGAGCATGCATTGCATTTGTTTTGTCTATTTATATTTTGAGTCCACTTTTCCGTGTCGCCGGTTACAGAAAGTTCAACTTTAACTTGGTTGTGTGATAAGAGTCAGATGTCGTTTGCGTAGTCAAGATCATAGAAATTCCAATCATCTGACCAATTAATGCCATGTGTTAGGTGGTATCTATAAAATAAGATCAGTGATTAAATATACAGCAATGGCTGGAAAGATCTTTGAAGGAAGTATATGACAAATAGCTCAACCGTGGACTTTATGCCTTTAATATATCAAATCTTTCAAAAAATCTATTTGTAGTCAATTAGATAGTATAAATATATGTAATATATGTAAATTAGAAGAGTATTAAATACTAAATAAAGATTAATACAAACGACATTGTATTATAGAATTATTTAAAATGATATCAACTGTCCATTGAACTATTAAGTCTCTTTTACAAAAAAACTTTAAAATAACTTGACTATTAAGACCCTATAAAATAACTTAAATCCATGGTACAATATAATCTCATTAAGTGTAAAAAACAAATATGATACAATTTAATTAAAAACAAAACTGGACTACTTTACCATAAACTATTTAATATTTACTTTTAATAAAAATATCAGGTACCATGGGTTTCTTTATTTCAGATTATGCCTCTAATGCCTTCCATTAAATTTTTTAAAATCCAAAAAAAAAACTAAAATTTTAAATAATATATTAAAAATCGATTTTAAATCAATGGGGTCACCTATTAAAATAATATAATTCATTGTTATCATATATATATCATCAGCTACTCATATATCTTCAGCACGTCCCAAAACAAAACTGGGATTCTTTTAAAATATTTTGTCATTAAATCATATATCTACATATTTATACCTACCAGATAATCGAAATCAGTATATGTATATAAATTCAGGTGCTCCTATAATATTAAAAAACCTTTACATGATTTTTAAATAAAGAAAACATAAAACTAAAAATTTTATGAATAATGAATAAAATATGAATAAAAACTATAAAAAAATATAGAATTAAATAAAAAAAAAAACAAATGATTAAATAAACACTGATCTACAACAAAAACTAATAACTCAAGTCGTCGTCTTAAAGAAACTATAATTTTTTTATTAAAATAATAATAACTTATATAAAATGACGAATGTTCTTCTTAAAATAGAAGGAATCAATTCTTTATAAATAACATTTAAGAAAAATAAAACTCATATTGTTCCAAAAAAATAAAATCAACAACACACCTGGTTTTTTTTTTTTTTTTTTTTTTTTTTATTTATTGTTTTGTTTCACTCATTCATACAGAAAAACAACTTTTAATACAATATTACAGCATAACTTCTACAATAACATTTACTTTAAAATAATTGTTATAGATTTATTATGACGGCAAAAGTCTACCAGATTTACGAAAATAAGATTCTTATTTTTTTATTTTTTTTAAATAATTTCAAAAATTTAAAGAACACCTTTATAAACACTCTTGCAATACTAATGCCTAATGCCTAATGCCTAATACCTAATACTTATTTATATAAGAATATATTCAATAATATATATGAATAATGTATATATGAAGACATTGTTCTTGAACTTAAAACTGGAACAAATCCTTAAAATTTTTTTTTTTTTTTATTATTATCCTGTTACAATTTTCTTAACTTGGACAAAACAAAAATTAAAAATTTTTCTAAAAAATCATGTACTTACATAGTTGTTTTTATTACTAAGCATCTTTTGTTTAATTTGAAATAAAAATGGAACAAGTAAAGCTAGTACAGTTATCTGCTAAATTATTGTATAATTGTGGGTTGCCCATTTTTGGTGGTAAATATGTGAAACCAGCATATGTGGCGCTGCGTTCAATTGAAATTTTTTTTATTTTTCCTAAGAGGGGAAACAACCTACAAAAAGTACCTGGAATACTAAACCCCTTGGTAGTGTGAGATTTCTAGTAAAAAAAACTTTGCCCGTAGTTTCCAAAATGGGATAAATCCCGCCACCTGCAATATGCCAGCTGAAGAGTAACACGATGAGACATATAAGTCCATCAAGAGTTAATTGAGAAACCCAGAAGTAAAAATTTAACTTCTTTCTTGAATTTTTCTAAATCATTAGTATTGGGAAACACATGTATTTGAGTAATATGTTCTAAAAGTTGGTGTTGCGACTAATAAAAGTAATCTTATATTTCAGATGTGTAGTTTGAAAAAGCTATATCAATGAAGATGAATTGCTAAGCGTGTATTACGACCTGATTTTTCCTTGCTGCAAGTATTTACACTATTACCTTCTACTTCTGAAGAATAAAGGTTAGTTCAGCGTATTAGATAATGTCCTTTAAACAGGCGGCTACTCTTCATACGAATCTTAATTCTGGCAACGTCCAATGTCAACAACAATGTCAACAAAATTTTATCGGACTCAATATTTTCACAAAACATTCTCTTAGATATACTTAGAGATAAATTATCGTACTGGTTAAGCAAAATAACACATCAGAAGTTGAAAATTGTTTTATACCGAAAAACATACTATTTATTAAAGTCCAAAAGCAATTAGCTAATTATAAATAATTTAACAGTCAGCAGGGGTTTAATCATAGTAGAACTTAAGAAACTGACAAATCTTAAAAAAACCCCGACTTTTTATTTCAGATGAAAGAGTACCAAATTTTTTAAAAACAACACTTTGTATTCTACACCTTCTCCATCATTATTCTCACCACTGTACAACATTCTTCAAACACCATTCCATTTGTCTTTGCAATTGTACTTGTATTGACGATAAAAAAAAAATGAAATAATAAAAAAAAAATTGAGTAATTTACAATTGAAAAAAGAAAACCAAGAAAAATAGGATTACTTAAGTTATTGTAAGGATTTGCTTTCAGGACAATAGATTCCTTGAAGCGAATATTTTTATTTTTATATTTTTTTAAAAGCCAGATTTTTTTTTTTGTTCTTTTTAATATTAGAACCTGTACACATTAATTTAGTTTTGTTTTTTTTTTTTTTTTGACAGAACAATCAAGACAATACTGATAAACTGTAAACAAAATTATGTTTTAGTATTTCGTAAGTTTTAGGGGCGATGCTTAATGATGTATTGCTTCTTAAATAAATTATTTAATAACTTGTTTTTTAAGAAGTTTATATAGAAGAGTATAAACAAAAATTTTTAATTAAAAATATAAAATCAACAGCCATAAAAAGGGAAGAAGATGTCGCCCATATTTAATTGAGGAAAAATGACATAAGACATGAAGCCATTTTTGGTATATCTATGAAATTTGACAATTTATTTTTAATTTCTAACTTGAGCGCATTTACCAAGTCTATTTAGAGACCAGGCCTCAGTTTCTTTAATCGTTATATTCACTAAGCTGTTGATAAGTCGACTGTAGCTATTGTATAAGATAATGAATTAACAAATGTTAATTTTGTGGGCCATTTATTATTCTACAAAAGAGTTGTTTTAAGTTAAATCTTATCTTATATTACGATATAAACTATTACGATAGAGTTATACAATTTTACGATATTATTTTTATTAGATATGATCTGATCGGGATTTGAAACCGAAACTTTCAAAGTATGTAAGCCACCAATTAAATTTTCTCCGTGTCTTGATCGGTTGAAGCCTCAACTTGTTTCTTATTAAACACATAGCTTACACATAGTCCACACATAGTCCTAGTATTAGTTAAATCGGTTAAATGGTATTTTAAAATAAAGAGTTAAATAAATTCAATATGGAACTCTACTAGGTTAAAATTCATGATCTTCAGAAGTTGAGTATTAGTTTAGTTGTTAGTTTATCTTGACTATTACAAATTAGACCATCTTGGTACTTAGAAAATTAATTTCTTGTAATGCATCGAATAGTATGATGTAATTAAAAATTCTACCACTCTTAAATTGCTCTAGCTTTCCCGTTATATATCATTGGTACTCGGATATAATGGAAAATTATATCCTTACCCATAATTTGCCAAACAAACAAAATTTCTGCAGATTCGTGATACAAGAGTCATCGAAGCAAAAATGGAAACTGACTCAACTTTTCGTAAATAAATAAGTTTTATTTTAGATTCTTCATTTAACCGAACTCAATATCAATTCTCATTAAATTTAAGAATGTTCTTAAATTTATTGAGATTATTAGATTAAATCTAAATTTTAAAATTGCATCTTCTCCAAAATTACCTTTTCTTTGAATTTTTCTTTATTTTTTTTTCTATTCTTCAAAATCGATGCAGAATTTAAGCAAAATGTTTGCAAGGTGTTCTTCTATTATCCTTTCATTTAAAAATTTTATGTCACAAGTACATCACAATACAAATGAATGAGTACATTACACCTGTCTAATAATAGAAGAAATATAAATGTTACCTGCAAATTTAAAAAAAAAAAAAATAACAAACACACACGTAGAAATTCTTTTACAAAGGAAATTATTTTTTAAATTACTTAAAAAAAATTTTAAACCGAGCAAAATTCAGACTAATTTTTTTATACGTTTTTGTTTTGTTTTGCACAGAAAGAAAATATGCAAAAGGTTCAGATCTGTTCTTGGAAATCCTTACAGTATTCCGTATTGTCTTGCTTCTATAAAAAAAAAAAATAATAAAGTTTAATACCTAAAATCTCTCTCTTTTTGTAATTCTCTACATCCACATCTGAATCATCTAGTGAGGCTGCAAAATTTACTAAAAATGGAGGATTACGTTCAATACAATATGATTGCAATCTGCGGTATATTGTACTCTTATATAAATTTTGATTTTTAATCTTTGTTGTTTTTTCGTGCTGTTGACAATAGTCATAAAAAAGTGCAAAGAACATATTTTGTAAATTACAAAAAAAATAACATTAAATTTAAAATCACAAAAACTGAAATACAGAAAAAAACCTTTTTGAACTGCTGGTTGAACAGTTGAAGGAAAAAGAAGTTTGCAATTTCAATTATAAACTTAAGACGTAATGAAATAATGGCATTTTAAACTTAATTTTAAACTTGTAAATCCAAATACAGCTTTCCTTACAAATCCAGCTCTAAAGTTTAAACCAACTATGTACAGTTCCTACGCATAATTCCTCACTACATCTTTTTCTTAATTCCCTGATCTATATTCATATTACGGCTGGTTGACACATTGGTGAGAATGCCGATCTTTCATTCAAAAGGCTCGTGTTCGAGTCCCACTCCTTCGAATAAAGAGGAAAAAACTTTTATTTGGTTTTCAACTCGACTCAGCTACCATTTCCCATTGGGTTCAAGGTTCAAGTTAATGGCTTATTCAATAATTAATAATTATATATCTTTAATAAAAAATACTTTTAGTTGATTGATATAACTCACAGATACAGAAATACCATAAAATTCAATTATAAAATCATTATAATACATCACAAATAGTATTATAACTAATTAAATGACAGTAAGTAGATTCTTATTATAAGCAGAATATCCTTGTTTCAACTTTCTAGTTTCCATCAATATTAAATTGGAAAATTTCCTTATTAGGTCCTTGGGAGGCATGTGATAAATTACCGAATAATCACTCCTAGTCCACTCAAACTACGTGGAGGCCTAAAGGAAACAAGAAAGAACCTATGTATCATTTAAATTCTATATTTTGTGCTTTCAATATTTTTACAGTTATAGCGCCATCCAATGAGCATCGCCTTAGGAGGTCACAAAGACTATATTTTACTTTTTTATATTTAACTCGCTTGCTTTTCATGATTACAAACATCATACCAAAGTTAATATACCCCTGCAGGCTATTAAAAATAAAGTTAAGTTTTTATTTAAGTCACTTTAAACAAAATTTGATTAACGAACTTGTTCTTACATGAAGATGATGTAACAATATTACTTAAATGATAATCGACAGTATTACTTTAAAAAAAAAATTTAAAAAACTTCTTTAAAAATTATAAATAAAACTTTTCATAACAAAATCTTTTCAGTCTCTTCAGGTTTTATTTTCATTTAAAATTTGTTTTTTTTTTCATAGATGGCACTTTTGCACTTTACCATGATCATTCCAAAAAAAAAAAATAAAACAAAAGAAATAATTTAAAATTGAATTTTACTTGACATATAAATACAAAAGGTGAACAGGTTGCACAAAATTCTTATTATTATTTCATTATGTTTTCTTTTAAATTTTTTTTTTATTTTATTATTTTTCTTTTTTGTTTTTTGTCATTTGGCAATTTCTGTTGTTTTTTTTTTGCTCAGTATTTTGTACCTGATCACTCAAGATAAGTGAAGAAATCAGGTACAAGAATATTATTTTTGACGAAACTCTTTTATTCTTTATTGTTGCTCTTTTGTCTTTTCTTCTCGTTTAACTTTTTAGAACTTTTATTCTGTTCTGATTCTGATATTGCGCAGTCTGTGAACGATAATGATGATCTTGATAATGATCATCATGATGATGACTGTAAATCATGATCCTTTCTTGATCTTTTGTAGATCATAATTCGTTAAAAAAAAGCAAAAAAAAATTTGAAAGAACGAATATTATATTTTTATTTTCCTTTGTATTCTGTTTTAATTCGTTTTTTTTTAAAGATTACGAAATTTTGTTGTTGCATCGGTTATTTTTTATTTAATTTTATTTTCTTGTAAATTGGTTTTCTGATAAGTTATGAGTGATGATTTCAGGTTTTTGTTTTTTGTTTTTTTTATTTTAATTTTATTTTTATATTGTTAAAAATTAATTCTTTAAGTTATTCTTTGTCAAGATAAGATTTTGCAATGTACCGTTAATGTATAAATAAAATTTTTGCAATATTAAGAAAATTTTTTTTTTTTTTATTATTTATTTTATAAAAATTTTAATTCATTGTGCATAACAGATGGCATTATTTTAAAATTACATTTGTCGCATAATTTGACGTAAAATTTTTTTAATTGACATTATGAAAATGTCAAAATTTTTATTTGAAAACTGGTTTTTTATTTTGAAAGTTTTGCAAGTGTATACTGATTGTTTCAAATAATTTAAGCTACAATATTGCTTCTGAATGAAATGAATGAAGGAGATTGGATTACATAAGCTTAGAATGACATTTAGTTTCGAAATTTGTAATAAAAGTAATATTATTGAATTAAAGAAAAGTTCAAAACTCAATTATATTACAATTATTATGACGTTTAAAAGATGTGCATGTTCATCTGATTTTTAAACAATAAAAATTGTTTTTAAAGTGAATATGAAAATAATTCCGTGAATAATTCAACAAATGGCAAACAACAATTCTAAAGTACAGCTATAACTAAATGAAACTTGCTTAAAGCAGATTTCCAAAGGGAAAACTTATTAGGAAAATTATTATTTAAAACTAACTACTATTTGTACAGTTCAGTCTGAATTGAGTGATTTGAAATGCTAAAAATATTATTATTTCTAAAGTTTTTTATTTTATTTTTTTTTAAATGAAAGTATAAATTATTAAAGTTTTTTCAAGCTAATTGTAAAAAATTACGATCTTAAAATGTTTTTCGGTTGACAGTTAACAGCTCTTTTTAAGAAATTTTGCATTGTGTTGCTTAATTAACCAATATTCTGCTTTAGTTCCTGAATGTTGTTTGGTTTGTGGAAATAATTATAAAACCCTTTATCAAACCCAAACAAAAAAAAATTAAGGACCTTCACAATACCACCAAAATCCTACAAATGAAAATTAGCATTTGGTCATCTAAAAGTTCTTGCAGAATCACAATTTTTCCTTTTGCGGTACGAGATGGAACCATAAGTCACGATTCTTGGAACTACCGCAAATTTCCCAATATGGTCGGTTAAATCGCCCTTGAGACGCTTTCTAAATGCAAATTTCATTCTTGATCAAATATGAACCGATATATTAAGCAAAATTTCACACCAAACACTGCTTTCGGATTATTTTTACCCAAATTTGAAAATTCTGTTTTTTAACATATCCATTCAAATGGGCTTCCTCGCTCATATTCTTCAAGAATTCTTCAAAATTCAACAAATTTTATACTTTCAGGCACATTTTATAAAATTCTTTATTATCTGAATAAAATGAAATAAAAGAAATAATTAACATTTTAAACCAGTCACTCAATGTTGCCCCACTCTGTATATAGTTGTGTGCGCGAGTTTGAAATATCACATGCATATTTTCTTAACATATAAAAGCGTTGCTGCAACACCCTAGAACCTCTATCACTCATTATCCTACAAAAAACCGAGTTCGCTGAGACAGCTAAAGAACACTGGATAACAATATATAGACTATATAGATTTTATTTTTTTACGTGCTAACAGTTCAGATGCTGTAGGCTAAGCAGCAGGTCTATATATGTGCATGTTGTAACAGGGGGGAAATAATATATTTTTTTTTTTAATAGAATTGATCAAATGAATTCTACATACAATTTAAACATGACATAGTAAAAAGGTCTTAGATTTTCAATGTACAATTCTATTTTAAGCATATTGTAATAATTTTGTATTTGAGTTGTATAGTATTCTATATCTGTGATTTATATTATTCAATTAAATTATTTGTTTATATTTTTCTATTAATGTATTTTCTATTAAAGATATATAATTATTAATTACCGATTAAGCCATTAAGCCATTAATTTGAACTCAATGGCAAACTTAATCTATTACATATTTTTAACCATTCATTCCACTAAATGTTTGACATTATAAGTTATCAATAATTCCTTATATAATTTAATATATTCCAAATATGCATTGAAACAAAAATCAACTTTTACTCTTTTTAAAAATTTTATGTATAAAAAAACTAAATCAATTCATATACAATTACAATAAATATATTATTTACCAATTATTGTAATATATTATTGCACCTGCCATATTAAAATTATACACCTATAAAATTAACTATTTTTAATTTCATTTTATTTTTTTTTATTTTGATTAACCAACAACTTTTTTTTCTAACCCACAAACCATATATTTATCCACATAAATTAACAATATCTAGTCATTGTTGAGGTGTGTCTTGACTTGAAATATAAAAAAAAAAAACAACATAAAAGTAACAAGTCATCAAATCTTGGAAAAACAACATAACATACATAATAACAAATAAAATAAATATTCAATTTTAAGCATAACATTGATAATGCATTGTATCAAACGAACAAAACACACATTATAACAAATTTCTATTGGTATTAAATTCAAAATCTGTTCTGATTTTTCGATAAACTGTAGAATGTGCTGATTTAATTAAAGATTAAAAAATAGGAATCAAATTAAGCGAAATAAAAACGTTGAATTATTAGTTTTAAATTAATGGGGTTCTTCGATGTTAAATTATCTGATAATTGATATCTTATTATTATCATTCACAAAACAAAAAAAAAATAACACTGATAAAAATCACTTTTTCAAAACAAGGTGTAAAAATTTTCATCTACCATGGTTAGTTTTTTTTTTGGGTTTTTCAACTTTATAACTACCAATTTGAAAAACTAACCTTTTTTTTTTGATTGTTTGTTTTGATTGTTTTATTTTGTTGGCAGCAGATATTTTCGAAGGATGATTAGCTTAAAACATTTTGGTATAATTATGATTGAAAACCATTTTGGTATATTATGATTTTAATCTTTTAAAAATCTTGGAAATGGGTAAGACGATAACTGAACTTCGAGAAATGTTTTTAATAAAACCAAGGATTGTACTAAACGCGGTTTTAGATTTTCCTTAAAACTAGATGGAAAAACAATGAGTGGATTTATTTGATTACATGACAAACTCAGCTTCATTTCTCTGCTTAATTTCATACCCTAAGTAAAATCGCTTTCCCTAAAATTATTTGCATAACTGGCGATAGAACTTATTCCCTTTAGATCCTCAAATCTTAAAAATGACCACGTGCTGCATGAAGTAACATTTTGTTTTCATAATTAGTAAGAATATATTGATTTTTAAGATCTAACCTCAGAAGAATTTGCCTTTAATGGGGACAAATCTTATAATTCACTGTACACTGAGGACCTCAGTGGGTTAGTGGGTAAGCATTTGACTAACTGAAATTGAAAAATAATTTTTCTTTACAAATCTCCATGGTGACAATATATATAGTAAAATATAAAATATATGATATAAATAAAATAAATATGTAATATTGTAATTGTTAAATAAATAGAAAGCATTAAAAAACACCCCAGATTCCCATCAGGAAGCAGGGATAAAAGCTATCTGCAACATTTAATGTGTCAGATACCTGTAGTATATATAAAAAAAATAAATTTATACTGTAATTCAAGCTGCTTAAATTATTGTCTCCTTTTACAGAAAATCAGATTCATTCTCAATAACATATTAAACTAGGTCAATTATCTTTCTATATTTCCCCTTTAGACCAAAGAAATTTCAAAAAATCAATCATTCCTTCCCTTAAAATCAAATACGAAATTGAAAATCAAAGTCAGTGTCACACAACTTTTTTTCATAGAAAAATAAATTTTTATTCAGGGTCGAAGCGCATTAAAAATTTACTACTAAACTATTGCCTGTTATTTTATTAAATGAATATTGAATATTAATATAATTTTGTTGCAGGTGCATTTTTGTTTCCATTTCATCAAATTCATCATAATCAACACAATCATCATAACTTAAAGAATGAAACCGCTAAATAGTTAATAATATGATAAATTTAATAATCGCTTATCATTTGTTATTTTTCTTTGTAATTTTGTTTTCGGTTCTTTGGTTTAAGTGTCCACACCTTCAAAAATTTAAAATTATTAGTTTAGCTTATAAAAAAAAAAAACACTCAAGTGTTTTTTCATTTCGATAATGAGGTGAAATAATCAGATTTTTAATGATGATTATGAAAATTCAATATTTTTGTGTTTTTTTTTTTTGGTATTTAACAAGACAGTTGAAATGAAACGGCGTGATTCTTAGGAACTATGAAGGAAAAAAAAACCTCTTCAACTCAGAATTACTCTATCATTAATTATATTATATTGGAATGGAGAGCATGTTTTAAATGGATACCCATTTTTTTCGGATTGGACTTTTATCATCATTCAAAATGATTAACTAAATGATGAGTTGATAAGTTTTTAAAATAAAATTTTTTTTTTTTTGGGTCCAAAATTAACTATAGGTTTTAAATTAAAATTTTACCAAGTCATTTGGAGATCTTGCAAGGTGTTTTGTTTTTAATCGAAAGTTAGGATACAAAAATCCCTTTAAATTAAAACTAATTTATTATTTTTCTAATATCTAGTAGTATTTTTTTGAAATACTTATAGTTTTTTTTTTAGTATTTCTTATGAAATACCTGTGTTTATTGAAATTAGGTGAGGTTGTCATAATTTTTGTTTTTATTTTTCTATACTTTAATTTAATATTATGCTCAATCCTTTTCAATATTGGGTTGTTGATTTTTTATTTTTAATTTTATTATCTTGTAAATATTTAATTTGTAATGAAAGATTTATGATTCTTAATAATAAGTTTGAAGACAAAAAAGAATTGAATTAAAGGTTTAATAAAAGTATAATATAATATAAAATAAAAAGTAATGACTGAATTTTATATTGATTTAATGATTTTATAATGAAATAATGAGTCAGAGTTTTTCGTTTAAAAAAAAACAATAGTTATTCCCTTAAAAATTATTAAAACAAAAGTAAATTGTTAAAAAAGAACAGAGTGGTACGAAATTTGTAGGATAAGTTAGTTTTTTAAGAACTTATACTGATCTATTTCACAAATATGAACTAGTTATACATGTACAAGTAAATTTTATATTAAAATAAAGAAGTTGAAATGATAAATCCTTTATTTATACCACTACACTGTAAGAATTGAAATATTTAATTTGATATTTTACAATATACTGAAATGAAATTATGTGAAGAGATTAGGAGAGACTCTAAACGTTGATTAAATATGTAGCACATTATTAAAATTGCCATAATGTCAAAAAATTATTAAATAATAATTGTAAATAATCATTCTTGATTGGTACAATTTTTAAACACTCTGTAATAAATTTTAAAATATTCAATATTATTCTATTGAATTAAAATCATAAATAAATATTGTTTTATTTTGAATGAAATATGAATTGAAAAATAATTAAATAAAATGTATTTGTACAAAATTTTTTAATTTATTAACATCAAATTTATAGTTGTTAACAATCAAAAGTAATAAATCTTCTGCAAAAATCAGTCAAAATTAACGGTTTTTTTTTTTGTACATTATTATTCCGCGATATTTTTTTTTTAAGTAAGTTGGTTTTATTTAACAGTCTGTACCAAAATGAAATGAAATGATAGTATTAATACTATAAAAGAAAAGGTTATAAGTTCCTCGGTGAAAAAACAAAAGTGTTTCCATGTTGACAGAAACGCGTAAATAAAAAAAAAGAATTTTTGAATTCGTGTGTGTGTGTGCATGTGTGTCTGTGAACACGATAACCCTCGTAATATTTAACCAATTTTAATGAAATTTGGTGTGAATGCTTTCTTTCGTAGAACGACCAAACCGGATCGGGAGTCTTCTATAAAAAAACACCAGAAATCCGGACACAAGCCGGGCAAGAAATATTAAAGCACTTTACACACTTTATAATAGAAACCACATTATGTAAATGAATAAAAGCTTGTACAATCCACCTTGGACATATTTCTACATTTTTAATATAAAAGCTATCTTAGAATGTTGGGTCTTTTTTTAACTTTTTAATCTATTATTACATTCTAGCCCGAGACAATGGAGTACACATTTAAAAGTAACTGTAAATTGAACTGTTTAAAAGAAAAGAAAAGTTGTAAACAGGTGTCTAAATATTGATTGATACAGTATTTCTATTATTAATATAAATACATATTTTAATTCAAACTTCATCTTTATTGAATATTTCAGTCCAAAACTACTGACAAAATTTTTTCAATTACTGTTATTAAATTTACATTCTATATCTTATTTGAATACGCGAAATATGTATATGAAACATACTGTGATTTTATATCATGTGTTATTACAATGCGTCCTGAATCAATATTTTATACCAAATAAAAAATACTACAATTTGTTTTTTTTTTTTTCAAACTTTTTTATTTCCATGTTTGTTTACAAAATTGAAATTGAAACAAAAAAAAAAAATTTATACACCATGTTTTAAACAAAAACCTACAACAGTTCGCGATTGTAAATTTAGATTTGCACAAAAAAAATAAACAAAAAAAAATTTAAAAAAACAAACAAATTTCTTTTGTTAACTGTTAGAAAAGAAAAAAAAAATTTCCATTGCGCCTCATAAATATGCAAAAGTATTGTTTTTTATTATTATTCCGTTTCTTGTATTGTTTTTTTTCTTTTTAATGTTTTAAGCTTTATATATATGTATATTAATACTCTTTTCACATGAACTTGGTCCTTTTTAATTTGTCTATTATCAATTTTTTTTATGTTTTAACTGTTCAACTACAAGTCAAATAAGCCTATCTATACCATAGGTACACTTTGAAACAGGGTGGTCATATCATATTATATTCCTTTTATTAGAATTGATCTTAATGAATTTCACATACAATTTCAAAAAACATGAGACCATTCTTGGCCATTCTATAATGTAGAAACGTCTTGGATTTTCAATAGATACTAATAGAACTTAGTTTACAGGGTAATAATTTTTGCATTTGAGTTTTATATATGGTATTCTATGTCTGTGAGTTGTATTATCCAAATAAATTATTTGTATACATTGTTATTTTAATGTATTTTTTATTAAAGACACATAATTTATAATTATTGATTATGCCATTAATTTGAACCCAATGCGAATTGTAGCTAAGTCGATTTCGAAAACCAGATTTTTTCACTTTCACTGGTATTCGAACCTAAGTTTCCCGCAAGACAAATCGGCTCTCTAACCCCTGTGCCACCCAGACGTTTAATCAAAATTGTTTTTCTTTAAATCAACGCCATTTCTTGGGTCGCAGTAGTCGAAACTACATATTTAAAAACAAGAACTAATATTGTTTCTTTAGCTTTTACAGTAGATACTAAATACAGCAAGAAAATAACCTCAAAAATTTAGGTGCCAGTTTTTTATACCTTATCTTAAGTTTTTTTCCTTTTTTCGTTTCTTTTGCAGAATAGGGGACTATATTTTTCAAATAATATCAGTTCAGCTTTTGGTCCTTCTATGTCGATTCTATGTCGACATGTAGGTCCTTCTATATACGTGTGCGTTTTTAAAAAGAAGAACAAATTGATTTAAAAAAAAAAAAACACAAATTTCATGAGAAAAAGAACCAAGTTCATGTGAAAAGAGTATATATTATTTTGAATATATATGTACACCTTTAGATTTTAAGATGACTTTATGAGTTCACGGTAGAAAATTTATAGTCGCATAAAGTCGCATTTCACAATGTAAATTAATTTTTGGAATTGAAAAAAAATTAAAAAAAAAAAACCGTGTTGCATGGTGCAACAAAATTTTTTATTTTATTTTTTTTTTTCATGAAATTCAGATCAAATTTAAATCAACTGATTTTTTTTGTTTTTATTATTCTTTATTTTTTTTTAATTTAAATGCAATTTTCTTCTTTAAGTTGTTAATTATTCCAACTTGTGTATAAACTTCAAAAAAAAAAAACTCCACTGAAAACAAATGAATCCACTAAAATATTTTTAGTCGATTCCTCTAGGAATCTATCATGTCATGGTCTCTTACAAAAATTTTATTTCCTATTAATTTTAAAAAATTTTTAACTTTGCAACTTGTTATTTTGAAAATAGCAGGCAAAATAACAACAACAAAAAAAAAGGGAAGACCACCCGTGCTTAGATCATGTGCAAATTTAAATATTTTGTATTTTTGTTGTTATTGTTGTTAACTTCTTTTAATTGTTGATTTTAATTTTTTTGTTCATTTTGGTTTATGATAATTTTATTTTATAAAAGTTTAATTATTTCTATAGTTCAAATATTTTTTTGAAGTTAAATTTCCTGGTTTTTTTTTTAACAAAAAATTTACTGGTATTATTGTTGTAAATGTCAATATTCTAATTAAGGATTCTTTTAAACTAAACTATATATATATGTTTAAAATATTTCCTAGTATATGAATTGTATACTCAATTTTAAATTAAATACAAATTAAATATATACATTATTAACTAACTGTTTTAAGTTCATAACTTGACTAAATAAAATTATGTTTATTAAAAATTAAAATTTGAATTCAAATAAATTTATAATACTAAAAAACGAATAAACGAATAAACGAATTAGTATCTGACCTCGAGTACTTTCGAGTAAATTCGTTTAATAACCAGTTGATTTTTCATCACTTGAAATTCAAAGTGAGAATAGTAAACTACAATATGAGAACATTAAACTTGTAATTGTCCGGATACCTCCATCCAACCCGATTTCTAACACTTTTACTTTTTCTTCTTTGATGGATAATTTGTTTCTGCTGTTAAGAATACTTGGCAACTTCTGTCAGAGCAGCTATTATACAGATATTAGCAACTAGTTTATAGGCTTGGTGGCTAGAGTGGTTAGAGTGCCGAACTTTCATGCGAAAGGCCCGGATTTGAACACCAGTGAAAGTGAAAAAACTTTTATCTTGTTTTCGACTCGACTTAGCTACCATTCGCCATTGGGTTCGAATAAATGGATTAATTAATAATTAATAATTATATATCTTTAATAGAAAATTCATTAATATAACAATATAAACAAATAATTTAATTGAATAATATAACTCACAGATACAGAATACCATATAACTCTAATACAAAATATTACAATATAAACAAAAATTAGAATTGTATCTATTGAAAATCTAAGACATTTCTACATGTGATAAGGCGTAGTAATATTTCATGCTTAAATTGTATGTGGAATTCATTTGATCAGTTCTAATATATGAATATATCCCTTAGTTCCGATATGCACATATATAGTCAGTCTGTTTAGCCTATCACAGTGAACAGTTAGTACGTAGAGGTGCCGGCAAAAAAACAAAAACTATTGAACCAGCTGCTATAGTGGTGCATCTTATTCCCTTCAATGACCTGCCTTGTATTCTTGAAATATGAATATTCAAATTCGTTTGATCTATTAACAAAAAAGGTTTATTTTGAGACTGAAATTCTAAAAATTAATCCAATGAACTCCTTTTGCTTTTGTTTGTTTTCTGAAGGATTTCCCTGTTCAAGTTCACGCCTTAAATATTTCAGCATGTAACAGACAGAATCTAAGAGTTTTGATATTGTTGTTTTTGAGATAACAAAATTGCATTTTTCTAAAAAAAGCAGCACCGACCTCCGCTCATGTTATGCGGCAATTATTTTCGATACTTTCAACAAAATACTCTAAATGAAGTTCTATAATTTTTTGAAATTTTTCTTTTGAAAATCTGTGAATTACATAATCATATTCGGCGTTTCTAGCTCAATTAACTGTTTTAAATATACAAATCCTCTATTTTGCTCTTATTAGCACAATTAACAAATAAATTTGAAAAAATTTACTTATATAGTTTTACTCTGTTTGTCCGTTCAACCGTACGTTTACAAAACTCTCACAACGCTTGAAATAAAGAAAATAAATGTTAACATTGACTAAGTACTGCAAAAAAAATGTATTTAATGGAAGAACTTTTTTCTGTAGCCACTTTTCAGTTCCAAAGCTAGAGCCCTCCAAAGTTTGGAAGCCCAGTTTACCATCTGGAAACTCGAAAAAAATATCTGCTTTATTAGCTATATCTATCACCTTTAAAAATGTATGTAATATAAATGGGGTTGCCATACGGCACTTTCATTTGCAGTTGTGCAAAACTCAATTTTAGTAAATTTCTTGACCATCCTCCAAACGGTATGTGCAAGTAATTTGAAATTTTGACAGGAGCTATACCTTGAAAAATATCAGTGTTTTAAGTATCGTCCTCCATTTAGGTGCTGAAAGAAGTAAAATGAATGACTCAGAACAAAAAAACTGCTCTAGATACATAAAGTTACAGGAATTAAGGCTTTTTTGGAAATATAATAATTTCCCAAAGTAAAACTACAATTTAAAACTTTGAAATTTGTAATGTGTCATTTCTTAAACAAAAATTCATATTGCAGTTTTAAATAATTGCAAATAAATACTGTACGCCATTTACCAGGTGTTAAAATTATTTTTCGCACATCTTTCATTTAAACCATAAAATTATGCAAATTAAATAGAAATTAATTTTCGCAGTTTATTTTTTTAATTTCAATAAAAATAATATTCTAAACGATTTTAAATCCTGTTAACAAGCAACCAACTGACCAACTTTTTTTCAAACAATTCATTACAATTTTGAAAAAAAAAATAAAAAATTCATCATTTAATATTAAATTACAATATGCACCTTGATCCTGAAACTGAACAATAAAGAAGAACAAAAAAAAAATATAAATTCACTGTATTTCGCTTTCAATTAATCTGCCGTCAGTTAAAAATTAAAAAAAAAAACGCGTGCTACCGGTTTTTCTGCTATATACTTTACAACAACATGTGTATATACAAGCAGTCTCAAATTTTTTTTGTAATATAATAATGGAACAACCCTCTAATTTCCGTATCAGTTCCTTTTATCCTTTAATTTTAAAATCAAATACACACATATATACACACAAATGAAGTCATTAAGGATTAAATAGCTGTGATTTTTTTTTGTTTTTAATCTTAGGGTCTTCGGCCCCTACTTTATACAAATATTCAAAACAAAGATTTTTGCGTACGTCTGTATATGATGATCAAATTTTATATATGTATTCTGGTAGGGTGATAAAATCTTGAAAACATCTGCGCATCTGATCTTTTCTATACTTACAATTTTCATACATGTATATTGTACATGATATGAGGTATGATGTATAGTATTCGAAAGATGTGCAATATTGATCTAAAAATAGACCACTTGGCATCATTGGTTTTTAGCTATTTGTTTTTTAGCACATTTTCAAAAAATTTTGTAAAAATGTGCTTATATAGCTTCGAACTGTTCGTCCGTCCATTCCATTTCAGAGGAAATCACAATTTAATTCCTCAAACCTCCAAATTTTGTGATGAGGGAGGTGGGGGTAGATCCTCGAAATTACCATAATGTTGCTTAGGAAGAATTTAGGAAACTTCCCCAACATCTCCATTGAAGCTTAGTAAAAATTTTGGAAATTCACCATTGAGCTTGACTTTAAAACTTCCCATTTTTATAAATCAGTAACTTAGTCCCTCATTAACTTAGTCACCTGTGCATAAATTACCCAAATTAAACGCAGTATGAAACATTATATAATTTTCAAAATTTGCTTTCTTAAAAACCCTTGGTTTTTTTCATCACTTATTTTTAACATAATCAGGACAAGATCTGTTTTTAAATCCTGTGCAGTGTTTTTGGTATTTCAATTTTGAAAGTAAGGGTAAAAATGCATGCGCCATATTTTATTTAATTTTTATAAATCTATTGAATTTTTTTTATAATTCCTTTGTATAAAATTAGTCCAACAAAACAATATGAAATATGAATAAGTTACCTGCAAAATTTACTTTAAAGGTGCAAAAACATTAAAAACTTGTTTTCATATTGTTTTTCGTTTTAGTAATGATATTTTTGCAGTTGTCCTTCATTTTTTTGATTTTGTTTTTGCTAGGACCCTTTGAAATTCTAAAATGTTAGATAAAAATAGTTTCAAATTTTTTTATTATCTTGTTTGATTTTTTTGGTCAGATGTTTATTTATTCTCTTGCCTCATCACAGCATGTCACAGATATTAGATTTGTATTTAAATGTGATTTGAAAAGAGTGTTTAAGAAAGATAATAAAGTTGAAGATGTCCACCTTCTAAGGGTTTGAGAAGAGGTGTATCAGTAACCTAACAATTTGTTTGCATAAAAGAATTATACAATTTGAAAGTAATGAGTAGGTAGTGAGTTTTTGTAATAACATTTTAATGCTTCTATTTAACAGGTGTGTAAAATAAAAATTTCACTTTTAAAATGAAAAAAAAATGTAAATTTAGAAGCATATAGAGTATATTAGTATTTAAAAAGTACTAACAATTGGAATTTGTTATGATATAATATATAGGATATGGAATAAGATATAAGTAAATGACAAGATCTAAAAACTTCAAATACTTTGGAATAGTATACCGAAAAATGGGTAATACTCTGCCTGAGCATTGTACAACCGAAGCAGCAGCTTTGGTTTTACTCAGTTTGGCATTATAACTTTGAATTAAAACAACGCTTCTCAATATTAATTATTTAGATTAGAAATTAATACTTTAGCTTAGTATCTGCTCCAGTACCTTTGATAATATTAATTCTTCTAACTATAGATCATTTTCTAAAACTTCGAGTTTTTCAAATACTTTAAACCATAAGTGAAACTGTTATTGAATATGTTTAATATTCAAAATTTTTATCCCCTTTATAGTTTTACAAAAACAATAAATGAAATATAAATTTAATTTATTAGCGAATGCATTCAAACATAAAATATATGCCTACAAAACAATTCTATATTTTTAGAATTAGAAAACTTTCAATAAGGAAAGTGGAATTGGAATGTTTCGTCCATCAAACTTTAAACCATATCCTTGATATATCTGGATCCCTAAGATTTGCTTCATAGTTAAAATACCCAAACGCAACACTATATCACATATCAAGGACTCAACATATCAAGACTTATCTTTCGAGAACCAGAATATAAAATTTTAGCTTTGGATATTTCAAATTCTTATAAAATGAGCTGCAGATATCCATTCAAATCTTACGTTTCGTCGTCGTACGTTGGATTCCTTCAGTGAACTGCTTCATTTTCGACTACTAGTTAAACTTATTAGTACATAGAGTAGCTTTTTGTAGCACTATGGTCTATCCTAATAGAATAATAGACATATGTAAGGTGATACCTTCATTCAGCTCTAAGATATCTCGATAAAATGCACCAAAAATTTTTGTTGTATTAATCCCACCGTACACTTTGATCACTTAACTTGTTTTGTAGATACCTTGGACTACATATTCTACAGATATTGATATTATACAACTAATGATAATCCGAACTTTCTTGAATTGTTACAATACCATAACACATTAAAAGCTGGTAATTTGCATTCATTAACATATTTCTTAATAAATTTTTAAAAATCAGTACCTAAGTCTAAAAAATACAGAATTTGATTATAAAAAGAACTTCAATTTTTTAAATACTTAAGAAGCTTTTAATAAATCCGAAACACATGCTTTAATCCACACAACTCCATATTTTGGAATTTTTATAAAATCCATATTCCAGACTTTAATTTTAAAGTTATTTGTACTTTAAAATTAAAATTTCATAAATTCCAATTTCCTGTACAGCCTAAGTCCAAAAAACAAATAAGAAACAAGCAGTATCTATGTATATGGTCGGCAAAATTTACCAAATATTAATTATATCAGGTAAAGGTTGAGTCTTCAATAATCCAATACACCTTTCATCCAAAATAAAACTAAATCAACAATTGCCAGACTAGAATTTATCAATTTTTAATCAAATAATATTATTACATATAGATTCTCATATTTTGCGAAAAGAATATTTATTTTTTTTTTGCTTTTTGATTTTATTTTCAACTCTTCACAATTTGTTTAAACAGACCTTTACAGATAAATCACTTTAAGATCATGCGCAGACATTTCAGGTGACAGTTCGATAACATTTGTTTATTAATGAAAAACCAAGTGATAAAGCCAAACCACTATAATCTACACATTATATAGACTTTGGTATCAAGTTTATATAAAGGAAATTATGTATATAACCTTTTACAATCCAAGGTAAATAATATTCATAATGCATTGCATTTAACATCTTTTCAATTTTTATGATACTGAAAATGGATTTATTTATTGTTATTGTGAATTAAATAAAAAAATAAATTGATTTTTATCACACCAATTTTTTTTTTCAACCTATCCTAATTCCTAACCTTAACACATATTTTTTCAGGCTTATTTTTTATTGTCAATTAATTTTTTTTTTTTTTTTCAAAATAAACAAAATAAAATTTCAATAAAATATTTAAAAAAAAAAATTTTATTAAATTGGAATTATGGAATATTTTTTTTTTTTGAAGGGATTAATTATGATAACAAAAATGTTGACAGATTGATGATTAAAATTATATTTTTTTTTTTTTTATTCCAGGGATCAAATCTTAAGAAATCAATTTTTATCTAAGAGTTTATTTTCAGAATTATTTTTTGATTATTTTAAATATAATTGAGTTTAAATTTTTGAAACAAGTTCCCAAGTGTGACAAGAAACCACTTTTTATTATTATTTGTATGTGACAAAATCAAATTATTTACTTTATATTTTATTAATTTATCGTAACAAATTAATCAAATATCCTTGAGGAAATTCTCATTATTTATCATTAAAAATTTTATTAATATGTTATTAACATAATTGACAGGGTGCTTCTTTTTCAGTTGATTTTTAAAAAATATTAATTATAATACTATTACTATTTTATGCTCCGTTTTTATTCACAATAGTTCATTAGAACATACGCAGGGTGTTGGTAACACTATTTGTATTTCTGTTAATGATCATGCAATAAATTTAGACATTAAAATAGATTTCCTTCTTAAACTTGATTGTAAATACGGTGAGTAATATCAAAAATTCGAAAAAATAAATTCTTCCAATAATAACCACAACTTCCCTTAACTTATTAACTTCACTAATATAAGGACTTCAAAATTGTATATAAATGCGATATAACTATAGAGAATTACTACTTTTTACTTTGCACTACAATGTATATACAACCACTCTGCTACAATATAGTTCAATTAGCAGCTACAAATTATTGTACACATAGATTACCCATTTTGTACACATATTCTGTGAAAATTTGTAGAAATATGTGTATAAAAACAATTTAAACGCTTGACTTTGTAGTATACCACAGTACATCAACAATTTTGAAATCAAGGATAATGAGCAATTTTGTGTTCAAGTTAAAATTTTATAAAGCTTTTGTGTTTTTAAGATGTTAAAAAAAATTAAAAAATAACTAATAAATAAATTTTACCAAATTTTTTTGAATTTCCATAGCTTGACTATTTGACTACAATTCAAGACCATCACTTGATGACTTTTGCATTTGATATATTATAAATAATTGTTGATGACTTTTGCAGTAGCAATAAAATAATTGCATAATTGCGTTGATCTTTACAAAATTTTGACAGTTAAAAAGTTTAAAAATTTCTGAATGACATGTAAAAACAATTTTTGAATTTGTGACTTTTATCATCTGCATGTTTTCATCATTTTGTAAAAGTACCTAAGAGTTGCTTTAGACACCAACCTGTCAAGCGAAATGAGTTTTTTTACATTCCGAAGAGCCAACATTCTGTAATACCAGAATACACCCTATTCTAATTTGAATATTCCTATTCAATTATTTGATATCTTTATCTTAAAAACTTTCAATAATTATGATTGCACCAAATTACTTCTTAAAGTAAAAAAATTATATTCCCGAATGATCGTCTGGCTTAGATTTTTTATTTACACAAAAATTCAAAAAAAAAAAAATCCAAGAAGAAAAATTACACCTTAGATCATAAATTATTGACATTCAAAAATAAAAATTATTATTAGACTTAAAAGGGATAAAACAAATTACAAATATAAATAAAATATTTATAAATAATTTTTTTTTTAAGAAGGTGCAAGTTGGGGTTAAATAAAAATTTCTCACCTAAATTTATGACTTTTTAAAAAAAAACGAGGAAGAGTGTGGTAGAGTAGACTGTGTCAACTCTGGGATACCCGTATGACCGTTATATAAACATTATATCGTTATTATTATAAACATTAATTACTTTTGGCAAAATTTCAACATACCAGCTTTATTAGGTTTAGTGTAATGCTCATATAAAAGAAGGAGTTGTATGGCAGCTACTCGAACCCTTTGCAGAAGACCAACCAAATTTTGCAGTAACTTTGGCCATTACACTAAACTATTTTTGACAAATTTTCAGGCACCCAGCTTCATTAGGTGTAGAGTAATGCTCATATAAAATAAGAAGTTGTATGGCAGCTACTCGAACCCACTGGGGTAAACCAACCAAATTTTGCAGAAACTTTGGCCATAAAACTAAACTACTTTTGGCAAAATTTCAGACACGCAGCTGTAATAGGTACAGAGTAATACTTATATAAAATAAGAAGTTGTATGGCAGCTACCCGAACCCATGGACCAAAATGGCTGGATATAAATAGCGATGACGGCTATTGCAAAAAAACGAATTTGCGAAAATTTCAAGATCCTAGCTCCTTTATTTTTTGAGTTATCGTGGTGACGGACGGACAGACGGACGGACGGACATACATAGCTAAATCAATTTATTTTTCGATTCTGATCCGATCCATACACTTGAGTCTATATCTACCCCCCCTCCTTTTCTGCGTCACAAACGTAATGGCAAATTTATTATACCCTTTGACTATATAGTCATACGGGTATAAAAACAAAAACTAATATGCGATATTTTTGGAAATTTTCTAAAAATCATGTTGTAAAATGCAATATGATAATAAAATATTACTTTACCAAATGTTTTTAAATAAAAACAATTTTTTGACATTTTGTAATGACAGATTCAAAACAGCTGTCAACAATGTTTTCAACATAATAATTCATAAGTGTTTAAAAAATTTTGGATTTACATTTTGGTTTCTGTCAAAATAAAATGAAATTGGAGATTTTTCGCATTTATAATATCTTAAAAATTTGAATAATTGAATTTCGAAGGGCTTAAAAGTATTAAAAACATAATAAATTTTGTTTTTAATACTAAAGTTTTATGTATTTAAGTAGAATTCGTATATTTTTTGTTTTATATAAATCATTTAAGGTAAACCTCAGATTTTGGAAATGATATTACATATTTAAATTTTCTATTAATAAAGAAGATTATTTTTATAATAAATACTAATGTATTAACAAAATTTTTAATAATTTATTTATTCAATTTACTGTCATTTTTGATTAATGATTTTTTGATTTGTTTTTTAGTGGTAAATACTCAACGGTTATGCTAATTAGCCTGTGTATATAACAGGTATATATTGAAAATTAAGTATAAGTTCTGGATATACTTACTTACTTCCTGGATCCTAGATCTTCTACTGGGGATTATTATCTTCTAAAACATTCGAGAATGTGGGATAAAGTAAAACATTCATTTATAGAAATACCGCGGAAAAAAGTCCCATGGATCTTACCAATTTTGTAGAACAATTGCATATAGCCACGCGTAAAGTTAGGCTACGCAGCAAGTATAACAGAGCACATAAAATCGCGAAGAGGAGTGTAAAACGAGACAAAAGGAGAAAAAAAGAGTATGCTACGGAAGCAGAGATAGCAGCAAGAAAAAGTGATGGCAAAGTCTTATACCTACAAGATAACAAAAATTCTCTCAGGCAAATTCAACAAGGCAGCAAGATTTTATCTTGAAATGGATATATATATATTCTTATTTTTATGATTGATCTCAGCTAATTCCACATAATTTATACATGAGATAGTACAAGATTAATTACTAGTACTAGAATAAACTTGTAATAATTTTATACTTGAGTTATTACGTATTTCAGTACTTTTGAGTTATGTATATGATTCAATTAAAATATGTGTTTATATTATGATAGTCATATATTTTTCATTATTGATATACAGTTATTATAATTATTGGTTATGTCATTAATCTGAACCCAATGACGAATGGTAAATGAACAAATAGTACTGTTATGACTGTGCCATTCAGCCAAATAAAAATGTAAACGTGCTTTAAAAAATCTCAAAAAGAACCTTGTTCAACTCAGGAATATTGGAATAATATGTAAAGTTACATATTTTCAAATTCTACGAATACTTTTTATCCTTAAGATTGATTCCTTAACTTCTTTTAACAGAATTTTACTTCCACTTCATTCTTTCATTTTAGAATAAAAAATCATTTTGCTTCTTAACTATTTTATAACTGTATACAAAGTATAAAACTAACTCTTAAAAATTAAATAAATTAAAATTTATCAAATTAAATTCTTAAATGACATTAATTGAAGTAATAAATCAACTCTAACGTAACTTTTAATCATAAATAATAACTAATAAAAATAAATATTAACTAAATTGTTTAATTTTGTAACCTGTTAAATTAACTTATTTTATAAACCACTTGCTGTGCTTTTTTTTTTGCTTCACTTTTGATTATTTATTTGAATATAAATCGTGGTATATATGAAGGTTATAATAAAACTAAATATAAAATAAAATTTATATTTTTATACATATAAAACATTTAATAAACAACCGGAACTCTTATGAAAAATTGCACTTGACATTAAATTAATTTAAAAAGTAGAAAATTAATAATATAATAAAATCACTTTCTTAATACAGAAGTGGTACTACAACTTCAATCATACTTAATGTTTAATATAAAATATATTCCACTTTAATTTAAATAAAAAAAAAAAACATAATGTTACTATATCTATTTCCATCCCTTTTACTCTTATATTCTTCTTTATCGTTGTTATATTGAAATATAATGACTACTTCCTTATAAAGTAAAATATTTATAAAGTTGGCAAAGAAAATTAAATTAACACATTAGCTACCGCACTCACACAAATTAAACTGAATTGCTTTAATGCATTATTAGTTCAAATTTCCAAAAGACAGTCAACAGATTTTTAAGTAGAACTAAGTCAATTAACAAATAGTTTGAGAATATTTGGTTTGTAAGTAACACAAATAAGGGAAAACTAACGTAATGCAGTGTTCATAATTTAAAAACTATTATGCAAGAACAAGACTATTTAATATTAAGTTAATATACAGCAACTGTTATTATGATTTAAAGTATGTCAACAAGTATAAATAATTCAATTACCACGATTTTAATAATCGTTTATACTTAGTTGTGTGATAAGCTTTCGATTGAATTCAATATAATATTTTCATTTATTTCCTGTTTCGCTTCAGTCCCTTATTCACATAAGATAACTAAGAAAACACTACTGATTATTATATCGGTTTAGGGAATTTTCAAAGATTTTAAAGGTTCAAATCGTACGAATTTAAAATTCTTCAGAGAACTTATTTTGGCAAGTAAAAATCTTATTTCAAATTATTTCATCTTATTTTTTTTTTTTTCTTCCTCTGGAACTCGGAATCCCTGTGCGGAATTTTCTTAAAAAAGTTGAAACAGCTAAATTCTTTAGAACTTCTATAAGTATAGCATACAACATTATACCCAATCATTTAGAGTAAGCTTCAGTTTTCATAATTTTCACTAAACTGTTCATTACTGTTCATTACTCGACTGTAGTTCTACAGAATTCTGATTTATGAATCACTAATGCTAAATTTGGTTGCCATAGTAACTTATATTGTATTTTCTATTGGGATATAAGCTATTACGACACACTTATATAATTATTACGATACATTTTCTTTGATTGGATATTTTTTGACCAGGGTTGGAACACGAGTTCCTCCACTTGAAAGTTTGGAACCCGAAAGTCAGGGTCTTAACCACTACGCCATTGGTTAAATAAACTAAGTTGAAATATTTCATTAACTTCTCCTTTTTCTTCATTAGATATTATCTGACCAGGGTTGGAACCCGGTATCCTCTACTAGGAAAGTCAAGGTCTTAACTACTACACCTTGGTCACATAAACTAAATTGAAAGTAGTAGACATGTTTCATTAACTTCTCATTTGGCAATTAACGTATTAAAAAATATTATTTAAAAAAAAAAATCAAAATAAAATTCAAAAATTTAAAAAAGACAAAAAAATAAAAACCAAAAACATCGTATCAAATCAATTTATAAAACACCTTCTTATTTTCTCACCTTCCAATTTAAAATTTTTTCTTCTTTTTTTTATTATTGATGTTTTTTTTTTGCTTTTTTATTATTTTTTAATTTCTATATTTATAAAATACTATTAATTTCAACTTGATCTCCATTTAAAATTGTTTTCTTTTTTATTATTATTATTTTCTTATTATTTTATTATACCCGTGCATACATATATGAACATCGGGTATATTAAAATTACTCCTCCGTTTGTAACGCATCGAAATATAAGAGCTAGATATAGTGTCAAGGGTACGTATCGAATCAGCATCGAAAAGTGAATCGATCTAGCTATGTGTGTCCGTCCGTCCGTCCGTCCGTCCGTCCGTCCGTCCGTCCGTCCGTCAGCACGATAACTCAAAAACTATAAGAGCTAGAGTTCTGAAACTTTCACAAAGTAATTTTTAGACAATTTGTAGGTTCCCTATTGTTTTTGGTTAAAATCGGACCAAGGCTTCGAGGAGCTGCCATATAACTTTTTTGCACCAATATGAATTTCTTCAAAACTAATTATACTACGGGGATGAAAATTACACACGGTTAGTTTTATAGTGACTCCGGCACTTATATGAAGTTTCAAAATGTTAGGGCCCCATTTTCGGGGGGCTGCCATACAACTTCTTTGCACCAATATGAATTTCTTCAAAACTAATTATACTACGCAGATGAAAATTACACACGGTTAGTTATATAATGAATCGTGCACTTATATGAAGTTTCAAAATGTTAGGGCCCCATTTTCAGGGGGCTGCCATACAACTTCTTTGCACCAATATGAATTTCTTCAAAACTAATTATACTACGAGGCTGAAAATTACACACGGTTAATTATATAATGAATCGAGCACTTATATGAAGTTTAAAATTGTTAGGGCCCCATTTTCGGGGGGCTGCCATACAACTTCTTTGCACCAATATGAATTTCTTCAAAACTAATTATACTACGAGGCTGAAAATTACACACGGTTAGTAATATAATGAATCGAGCACTTATATGAAGTTTCAAAATGTTAGGGCCCCATTTTCGGGCGGCTGCCATACAACTTCTTTGCACCAATATGAATTTCTACAAAACTAATTATACTACGACGATAAAAATTACACACAGTTATTTATATAATGAATCGAGCACTTATATGATGTTTCAAAATGTTTCGGCCCCATTTTGGGGGGCTGCCATACAAAGTTTTCGATTCAATAACTGTGAATCTAATGAAGCTATAAGGTTAAAATTAAAATTGGGCAGGTAAAGTAATAGGGCAAGTTAGTTGGCAAAGTTGGACATCACTCGGACCATCGGAATTTTAGGGTGGGCCATTTTTTTTTTTTGTTTTTTTTTTTTTTTTTTTTTTTTAAGCTAAAGTTATGGGACAATGAATGAAAATTTTGTTTTTTGTTTTGTGATTTTTTTTTTTTTTTTTGTTAATTTTTTTTTTTTTTTTGTTAATTTTTTTTTTTTTTTTTTTTACGTCTAAATTATGGAGTAATGAGTTAAATGTATAAGGGAAGTAAATTACGGTTATTTTATACACCATAGTCGGTATGCACGGGTATCTAAAAGTTGACAAGGGCAACTATAATCTTCCTCGTTTTTTTTTTAATATCAAAGCAATTAAATAATAAAACAGAATAATTTCGCTATTTCCCATGCCATTTATACTCAACTCGTATTATTCAATAAAAAAACATTTAAAAAATTGCCAATACCATATAATAACAACATTAACAACAACAACAACAAGAACACATTGCCGTTTAAAAAAAAAAAAAAAAAAAAAATTCAACCAACATATTAAACAACAGAAGCAACATTAAAAAGCAACATAATGACGTATTATATATATATATACATATATACACAGTTTTTATAATAATATTTTTTTATATTATTATTATTATTTTTTAAGTTGCTGCCTCTTAAACTGGCCATGATTGCATGTCTACTACTTTTTATGTAATTACCAATTGATTACTTTGATTTGCATAAAAAACCTTTAATAAAAAAAAAATTATTTATATATATATATATATATATATAATAATCAAAAATATATTATTGAAGTTTTATTATTTTTTATTATTATTTTCTGTTATTTTTTAATTTGCTGACACACCTTTTACACCTTAATAGCCATTAATTTAAATCAAGAGCAACAAGTGCAATGTGTCAGTTAATTAATTGCATTCGATGAATCTTCTTCTTCTTTTTTTTTCTTTTTTTTTTTTCTATACCAAAATTGTTTTCTTTCTTTCTTTCTATCCTCCTTTCTCTTTGACTCCGTCTCTATCTTCTGTATAGTATACTACACTACAGAACAGGCAAATTCAAAAGGGAACTTTTTTTTAATGAAAGGAATGAAAAAGAAAAGAAGATGAAACATGTATGAATTTTGGTTCTTCATCATTAATATTAAACTAAAAACAAAAAAAAAAAAAAAACAACAACAAAAATCAGATCCAAGTGTCCATAATTTTTATAAAAAAAAAAAAATTGAATCTTGCTACTTTATTTCCATATTATTTATGCATCTGTGATCTGACTATATACATATATAATCGAATATATATACTTTGAATTAAAACAAAGAAGTTGAAGATAAATTTTTCCAGTGCACTATACACAATATATTCATATTTTGCAACATTTTTTTTTTATTTTGAGCGACTTTGTTTCTACAGTTGGCAATTTTTCAGTTGGCATCACCAATTTATTAATAATATTAAACATATTAAATAAATATAAAAATAAAAATTATTATTTAACTTTGTATTTTGGTTGTGCATTCTTTTGCACATATTTTTTTGTTGTAAAAGTTGTCATGATAGAAAAAAAAGTTTGATGATAACTTAAAGTAAGTTATCATTGCAACATTTTTTTTTTTTGTACTTCAAATTAAAAGTTTATTTTAATTTACTCCAAAAAGAGAGTCACCCGGATTAAAAATTGACGAAGTTTCGAATGCTTCTTTCTATCATTTTTAGAAAATTTTACTTTTGAAAAAAATGTTCCTACATTGTTTCACTCTGTTCGTCCGTCCGTCTGTCCGTGGTTTGAAAAGTTCTACACTGCCTGAAATAAAGTAATGAAATTTAATGCAACGACTTTGTTCTGAGCCCAACTTGTTATGGATCCACAGCCCCCAAAGTCTGGAAAAGCCCCATACAAAAGAATGTATATGTAAAATGTAAAAAATAAAGAATAAATATTTCATAAAAAATATAAAAGCTACCATACGCTACCTTATTTTACAAGTAACTCAATTTATGCAGAGCTTTGACGTATATGGTTTCTAAGTTAACCCATTTGTTAAAAATCAAAATGTGTAAAATGTTGAGAGAAGTTAGGTCCTTAAAAAATTTGTGTGAGTGATTTCAGAAACTTTTTTGTGACGCTTACTGTACAGAAGCTGTAAGAGGTCTAAAATTGAAATTTTGCAATTTTTAAACACTTGTAACTTGAAAAACATTCACTTATTATTATAATTTCCAAAGGGCTTTTTTAAAATTGAAGAAAGTTTCTGAAAATTTTTCATACGTTTTGCTTATATAATAAAATTCTACGATATTATCAAATTTAAAAATAATTAAAATATTATCAATAAATATTTATATTCCTTAAGCCTGAGAAGTTAGGAAAGGGAAATTAAATCCTTTAGTATCAGCATAGGTGTTCAAAAAACTTTCGGTTCTTTTCCTACTCAAAGACTACTATTAGGACTCACAAATTTTAAATTACATTAAACATTAACATTGAAGCCCTAACATCATAATTCTACACGTGTTAACATGTTTTCTCGTTTGCATTGAACTTATATTCCAAATAAGGATTTCATTATTATTCATAATTAATAAATTGATGAAATAAATAAATTAAAATATTATCAATTATAATGTGTATAAATATACAGGGTGGCACAAAACGACCTATATGGTTTAAATGTTTAATAACTTTTTTATTTAATGGTTAATTATTATTTTTATTATTTTTTTGTTATTTTTAGTACATTAATGAGGGATATTTTTGGCTTAGGTAGAAAAATTATATCCTACAAGTGGTGACCATTTCGACTTCGCACATTCATGCTCTTTCCAGTACATTTTCCATAACTTTTCTTAATTTTTGATCACTGTTCTGTTGTGTACTGTTCCAAAAAATATAAATAAATTTAAAAAGTAATTAAACATTCAAACCATATCGGTCGTTTTGCGTCACCCTGTATATATACACTTTTGACACCAAAACTCAGTTTAAAATATTGTGCAGTTTTGGAAATGTGCTTCTTTAAAAACCGTTAATTTTTTTTCATCACTTGTTTCTTTCCAACTTCTTTTTTTCACATCTTCTTTGCTTTGTTTTAAAAATTCTACACATCATCATCTTCATCGTTTCATCTTCTATTGCAACAAACAAAAAACAAAACCATCATAAGATGTATCATTTTTGTTTTAACACTAATTTAATAAACCATAAAAACAATACCAAAAACAAAAATAATACTAATTCAAAGTACTTAAATCGCATTTGTTTGCAACATTAAAAAGAAAAATGTATCAGGTGAAATGATGATGATTAAAATGAAATAATAACTGCAACAACAGCAGCAGAAGACAAAAATTAAAAAAAATTACAAAATAAAAAACATGAAACTCTCACCTCTTCTTTAAAATATATACGAGTACACCATCAGATCATATTATAACCATCACTATATTAATGTAATAGTATTATATTGATAATGATGATGATCAGCATCATATATGCAACATAATTGGTACTTTAATATGAAGTCAACCAAGTCCAACAAAAAAATTAAAACAAAAAAAAAAACAAAACGGTGTGATATTTATAGGCTTTTATATAGAAATTCACGAACTCAATTTGCCTTCTGTTTAATTGCTGCTAAGAAGCAAATTTTAATTGGACTCTTTTTATACATATATATACAATTCATATGATTCTTTGATTTTTGTTTATCATTTTTTACTCTGATGACTGTTTTTTGCTTTTTTTTGTACCAACAAATGCAACATAAAACAAAGTAAGAAGAAAAAAAAAAAAAAAAAATTAAAATAAATTATTGCTGGCAATTTAGTCGATTTGAACAAGATTTAAATGTTGTTGTCGCATTGTAATATTATTTTTAATATAAAATAACCCAATATTAACAACAACAACAAAAAATCCCTAATCATCATTATAATCTAAAATAACAAAATAAACAAAAAAACAAAATTACTTGCAACTTGTATGTTGCAAGAAATCAAAAAAACAAAAATAAAAATCTGACCAAAATGATTAATTACTCAAAATGATTTGCTTCTTATTATCGGATCGGCATACCAACAAAAAAAAACCAAAAAATACCAAAACAATCAAAATACGAGTATAAACAACAACAGCGGAATTTCACAATATCCAGAATGTGTGATGAAGATCGCGAAATTCCAAAGAATTTTTGTGGGTTAAGGAGCACATCTGAATTTTTTTTTTTTTTTTTTTTTTTTGATTTTTGGATATAGGCATTTTTTTTTGTTGATCTTTTATATTTTTCTATACATACTTATATGTTCAATATAAAATTTTTAACCTGCAACATAATATTGTCTGGCAACATGGACAACATACATATCATGAATTTAAAATCAAAAAAAATATAAACTTTTTATAAAAACATTTACTTACTACCAGTTTACTACTATAATACCAAAATGATTTGTGATGATGTCTAATATTATCGCACCTGAGAAGATATCCCCTAAAATGCAATTAATAAAATAAAAAACTAAAAAAAAAAAAAAAAACAGAATCAAATTTATGATTCCTTGCATCTTTTTTATTATTGTTATTCGTATATAGTACATGTTGCATTTGAGTGGTTTTCAATGAATGTATATTATATTGTATTTGTATGTTGATTGGAAGTTAATCTTTAATCGAATAAAATAAATTTTTTTTTTTTTTTGTATTTACAGTTATTTTGAAAATGTGATATTGATATCAGGTAGCATTCAATTTTTTTATACAAATATATTAAATATATATATATGTAAATAAAAATAACTTAAATTTCAATAAATTTTAAAATTAAAAGATAAGAGAAATATTTAGGCCATGACTGTAAATGGTTATTGGGATTTTGTAAATTAAAAAGGATTTATTGGGTATTTTGGTTTACTGGGATAATCGACATAAATTAAAATTGTAAAATATTTTTTTTTTTAAATTAAAAGTCTATCAAATTAGATACTTAATTTCAAATTAACTGATCCTAAAACTGTTATTTAATGCTAGAAGAGTATTATTAGCTTCATTAAAACATAATTAAAATTTAACAAAAGAAAATTCGATACATTCAATCAAAATATTTTTAATTTGTATCGAATTTCATCCTTAAAATCGATTAAAGATAAACGTTTCATTATTTGCAAAATTTTTGAATAGTTTAAAAGTGTAAAAAATTATTATGGCATCAAGCCATGAAATTTGAGACCTATGTAAAAGATCCTATTCAATATCCGTTTTGTAATTAGGTAGAAAATTCGAATTCTAATCTAAAATATACCAAATAAATCCATATACAACTTTTTTGTAAATATTTAAAAATAATCGTATTTGGTGCATGAAATGCAATCTTTTTATACAATTGAATGTAGGAGGTAGATCCTGGCAAAATATTATTTTTCATTAGGTATACGATTTGCAACATTGAATAACTATATTGTTGTAAATTGCAATTGTATTTATTATTCAATTATTATTATTATTACTATTATTATTATTTCAATGTATAAGTAATACATTATTATTTCATCCTGTTTATAGAAATATAAATTCCATATATCCTTCCTTTTTCAAATATATATTTATTTGAAAAACGGAAGTTTTATTATTTAAATAATACAAAGGACATCCTCTTTTTCAAATAACAAGTAATAAAAATAAAAAAATAAACAGGATAAATAGTTAAGGATCAATAAGATCATCCTACACAATACACCTTCCGTTTTAGGACCTTTCTCTTTAAATTTTTTCTTTCCTTTTTTTTTTATTAAAAAAATATTTTAATTTTTTTTATAAATTATTATTTAGAATATTGTGTGTGTAGGTACCATAGCTATACACCTGTTCCTTATAATTATCTTGACACACAAAAAAAAAACTCAAACAATTGAAATAAATAGAAAAGAAAAAATAAACGAAAAAGGAAGTGCGACGAACTCCAAATTTTATTCCTTTTTATCTGTTGCCTGGGTTTTATTATATATATATATACACATGTAATATAGCTATGCATAAGAAATTGTTACCAGAGTAACTTGTCAAACATTGGTACAGGTTATGGAATTTTTTTAAAAATAAAACATTAACTAATACGTATCCTTTGTAAATTAAAAATTTCTTTAGTCCTTGCTTTCATATATTCAAAAAAAAATATATTTTTAATGATAGGGATATGAAAATTTCGATAAAGTACTCCTTAAAGTATATTACAGTGAGAGAGTTATTCAATTGAAACAAAAGGGGTTCGATATGGATTCAAGCACACTTTATATATTAGCATATGTTCATTGGCATTTTCTTTTTTTTAATGGTTTATAGGTTATGGTTCGCTACCTATATAATAAATATATATATATATATTGCTGGTGGCTTAAATGTATAGAAATGCTAATAAAATAGTGTTTATAGACTTGTTGCTAAATGACTGAACAAAAATATATACATCAACCCTAAAGGACATTATTAAAAATATTTTGTTGTGAAACTGTACATGTCCTGAAATTTAAAATGTAAATAGGGAAGTATGAAAATTTAGTACACCACATAAAAAATAGAAATGTTTTATTAATGAGGAAAGATATTTGAATTTTATAAAAAATTCATTTTTAGTTCGTTTTTTTTTAAATTTGTAGTTGCTTAGAAATTGACTATCTAGTTAAAAAAATTGTTATGGAGGATAAATAGTTTTATAGGAAAATCATGCAATCCCAGGATTGCGCAAAGAAAATAGTTTTTCGTTATGTTGAACAGTCAAAGTGAAAAATTACTCTATGGTGAACATTGTTCAGATAATACTAATCATCCACGAATATTTTCACTTCTGAGGCTTTCCATATTGCATTTCTATCTATGTCATCAAATGGATCTTGCATTTGGTAACAGATTTTCTATGCACACTAACACATATTCTTTGACTAATTCTGCTGGTAATCTATCTACTCCACCGCAGTTCTTTTGTTCTTAAGTTAATTAATTACTTCCGCTAATTCTTGAATCATTGGGGTTTTTATTTCCAATATATTTCCATATATTAGCTTGCCATGTTGATATTTTTAACATTACTCTTTCCGCTTATCCGGTGAGTCGGTGAGTACTGCAGAAGATATATAAATGTTTAGGATCTTTAATCATAAACGTAATTTAAAAGTATAATAAGCGGTATATAATATAATTAATAAAAGCGGTTATGATTAAATTTGATCACTCATATTATTCGTATAATTGAAAGAAGGTGATCAGCCTATTATTTTTATAAAAAATTTTGGTCTAGTACCAAGTTACAATCTGGATTAAAGATTAAATTACAAACCAAAATCGCAATCAACGTGCATCTCCAAATGAACTTCGAAACTTTCAACGAATTTCAACCTAAGCGCATACCTCATTATCCTTAATAAATACTGCAAGTGAATCGACTTTACAATTTTTTCCTTCATAAATTGTACTTGTGTCCAACATAGTCTCAAATATCCTGTACATTATTAATATGGTTCAACAATCATATAATACAATATAATCATTAATTTTCTAACTTATTAAAGTTCATAACTTGCAATTTTTTTGATAACTAGTGTTTGTTAATGGTATAATTATTATATTTTTTTTTTCTTATTGTTTTTATTCAAATTTTTGATCCTCTTTTATTTATGTTAAAACTGTACATTGATATCCTATATGATTGCATACAATAGCATATTTGTTTCGTAATTCTTGCGTGGAATTAAATGAGTTTTCTCGTGCCAAGGCATGCGTATGTTAAATTATTCATTAAAAAAACAAAAAACAAACAGAGCCTCACAGTTAATATTATTGAGCTTGCATACTCTTTGTCTTTTATCGTTATGCAAAAGGACATTTAAGGATTGCGTGGTTAGTAAAGTGAAACAAACAAAAAAACGGAAAAAGGAATTCCTGTTCTAAGCCAGTTTATTTTATTTTGTTTTTTTTTAAGTATGAAAAAAACTAATATGAATTTCAATTGTATTTGTAAAAATATAGTTAAGATTAGTGTACCGTGACTGCATATATTTTATAGATTCTTTTAGTTCAAGGACTAAATAAAAAAGAAATTATTTATAAGTTTTTATAATACCAAGAGTTTAAAGTTTAAGGAAAAACATTAGATATTCTATATATATATGTATTTATTTTGATTTTTTAATTACACTTGCGAGTTAATATGGTTTTGTTCCATTTTAAGTGTTATTACATTCTTCTTGGAAATTATTGTGACTTTAATATGACTATTAATTACACATCAATTATTTGAACATGCATAGATTTAATAAAAAAAAAAATGGAAAACATATAATAGGTTGAATAATATTCTTTCAATTAAAAATTTATATTTTTTTTACTTCGTATATAATTTGAAAAATTTATTTACTTACAAGTTCAAGTTCATGTAAATAAAATTAACTATGCATAAGTTGAAAAAAATATAATCAATAAAATTTAAATTTTTAATAACCAACTTTAAAAAATTAAATAGAAAATAAAGTTGAATAATATACCGAATAAATTATACAAAAACTGATTTATATTAATGTTAAAATTTTACCACCTAAAATAGAAAAAAGCCGCGAATATGAAACCAAATAAATAATCCAGCTAAGCAGTTCCAAAATCAATTAACCCTATAAATAATTAAGCCATATCAGAGAACTATACATAAGCAAATCAAAGTCAGAACAAAGAGCATCAAGAACATACCGAATGAAACATGATTGAAGAAGACCTCCAGAAGCTAAAAGAATAAAAGACAACTCACGATACCGGAGTTATTCACCATAGTTATCAATCGAATAATGAGAAAGCTAAATTTAAACAGTATTACTTTGTAAAAAAAACTAATGCCTAGAAAATCTAAACTTTATTAAAGAGTTTTGTTATTTCAGCGAAGAGCTGGAAATTATAAATTTTTCGTGGTGATCACGAATTAAAGCTAGAATTGCCCTAAAACGCTTCTAAAGGCTTCAAAAACTACCAATAAAAATGCCAACTAAATAATTGAAACTTACTTAAGAATAAATATAAATTGTCTGAAAAATATTTGAATCATTTTCTGTTTGAATTATAATATGCGATCAACATTTGAGCAATTAGATTCCAATCTAAGTTATTTAAACTACACAAACATCATTTTTTTAAAATCTAACGGCATTTCCTAATTTCATAGAAATTTTGTTAAATTTGCCTTGATATATCAGCTTTTCAAAGAAAGATTTACTTATAAAGAAGGACTTACTTTTTGATGAAATTCATTATAAAACGAGGAAGATTATGGTTGCTCTTGTCAATTTTTAAATACCCGTGCATACCACTATGATGTATAAAATATGTAAGAACTTCTCATATAAGAAATATAAAATTTTATATGATATAGTTATCTACTTTGTTTTGCAATTGAACGGTTTGACAGAAAATTCAAAATATTTGTTACTTTTTATATTTAATTACAAAAAGAATAAACAAGCGGTTGGAGTTAATATTCTCTCTCCCTTAGCCTGTTTTGGAATAACTTATTCGAAACAAGGAAATTAATTATGCAACTTTATTTTTTCTTCATAGCATTACAAAACATTTATAATTAATATTTGTTGTGCAATTCAATATCTAATTAAATATAAGTTATCTTACAAAAAAAATTACTTTACAATTAAAAATTTTCTAACAAATTCTGAAATAGAACAAACATACAATAAAATTATGCTTCAAAAATAATAGTCAGCTGTAATAAACTCATGCACCTTGCTTCCCTTACCCGTTTACAATAGTTCTCACCTTGCAATAATTTTTCTTAGTTTTTTTTTTATTTAATTTTTTAACTTAAATATTATAAAACCCCAATTCTACACCTTTATTTTTTTTTTTAAAATAATAATTAGTATAACCTTTGTTGTTTTGTTTATTTTTTTTTTAAATTTCGGACAATGAACAGGTATCTATGGCACAACATAATAATTGAATGCACAAGTACCCGCATTAATTTTTATTATAAAATTTAACAAAAGTAAGAAAAAAATACATTTTATTGTCTGTTGTTTGTAACCTGTAATGTTCCAGTTCAATTATTTGTTTGTAAAACACAAAAAAAATAAAAATATGTCGCATGTTAAAAAATTTTAATAAAAACCATATGAGAAAGTAATACACATACGACGAATGTATATATAGTTGGCATAAGACGAATAATCAAATTGTAATAATGTAATGTAATCCTTATGGAAATTTTTTTACTTTTGTTTTTTTTTAAATTTATAATTTTTATTATTACAAAATAAAAAAAATAGAAAGTGGTGGCGCTGCATTAAAAATAGCAAAAACAAAAACAAAAAAATTAAATATGGTCTGGACTTAAAAACTTTATTGAATTTTTATAATAAAACAATACAAAGAAAAAAAAAAGTATAATTTAATAAAACGCGTGCCAGTCGCGCAATAACATGTGTCAAATATATCCAACTTTTAAAGTCTTATTTTGTTTTTATTTTAATTCACTTTTTGACTTTTTGTTTTGTTGTTGTTTTGATTTTTTGTTTTTGTATTTGTTGGGTTGCTCTACTAGGTGCATTCATCCATGCAGGTTCTTGTACACTCCAGCACATTTTTATAGGAATTAAATAGTTATGGATTGTTAAATTTTTCTATATATAATGATAATGATAACGGTATTGTAGTGTGGTAGTTGTAGAAGTAGTAACACTATTCATTAGAAGTTGTATTTGTTATTTAAGGTGCTTAAGTCAAAGTTTTTAAAGTATTTTTTTTTAATTTCATAATATTTTTGCATTATAATTTGCTAAATTAAAAATGATAAATTATTTTTGAATAAATTGTCAGACTGTTTACAAATGTAGGAGAAATTAATTTTATTTCATGCAAAAGTATTAATTAAACATTCAATTATAAATAGATTAATTTGCCGTAGATCTGATGTATTGTTTAAACCTTTATATTGGGATATAAATTGTTGATCTGACCAGTGACGTAGCGGCGTAGCGGCTAAGATGCCAATCTCGTCTCGGGTTTAAACTTCGATCAGATAATTAAAAAAAAATATATCGTAAAAATTGTAACTACAAATATTAAAATAATGACTAACAATATTGAACCTTAGTCTAAATGACCTATGAATTCCCGGAGCTCCTTATAGGAATCAAAAAGGAATTAAATAGAAAAAATATATTTATCCATGCTTTGTGGAAAAAAAATAGAAAAAAGGAAAGTCAGAAAACATACTATGGAAACAGGTAAGGTAAGAAGTTATATGCCAAAAATTAATTGATAAATTTTAGGATAACATTACACCTTCGGTCCCCATATTTCTATCCATTTAAAAAAAAAACTTTCGACATAATTTTCTGATATATACGTGCTAACGCTCTCCTAACGTATTACTTAAACATGAAAGGTAAATGATATTCAAAGAGTTAAAGTCTTACACATTTCATTCTTCTGAAGCGTGTCCCATTGAACCTCTCTTATCCTTTCTTTATTTTTAAATTGCATTGCAATGCAACACATAACACATGTCGTCAAAAGCGACCGTTACCATAGTAACGTAAGTAAAAAGTCAAGTTTACTATTTTAAATTAATTTTCTTTCACAATCTATAGTTGATAAGTTGACTTTTAAGAATGCTACAAAACACTAGTTAAAAAAAATATTATGTAAGCTAACTTTTATTTTAATTTTTAACTTATTTTCTTAACTATTATTATTATATTTTTAAATATTGTTATTTTTAACCATTCATTTCATTATTATTATATTCAAAATGTGTTTATTATTATTATTAAAAAAAAAAATAAAAAAAAGTGTATGGTGAAATATTCCACTTTTTTTAATTTTTTTTTTTATTTTAATTTGATATTATTTTAAGTGAAGGTATCTATCTACTTAAACGTTTGTTGATTGTTAACTATTATATGTTGTAAATTTATTAGAATTATGCAAAGGCGCAGGTGTAAATAATATGTTTTTGTTTTAATATCTTGTAGTTTTTTTTATATTTTTTTTTTTTTTTTGAAAGGAAACAATTATATTGAACTTAAAAATTTGTGAAACAATAACACAATATCAAATAATTGTTTATATTAGATATATATATATATATATATATATATATACATGTATATATATACAAAGTAATTTTGTTTACTCACGAAGGATCAACTATATTAAAACCAAATAACCCAACAAATATAATAATAATAATAAAAAAAAAAAGTTGGACCAAACATCTAAAAATTAAACAAAAGCAACCGTTTAAGATGAAAATTGTTATGAGTACAGCGTGTAGATACATATTATGTATACAAGTACATGTAAGAACATTGTAAAATATTGCGACTCCTATTGTACTTAAAAGGCTCATATTATTATCAAGATATTTTAAACAATAATGGTAATAATAAAAAAAAACATTTCATATTTGGTATTGTTACGCGATGTTATTGTAACATTAACATTTTTTTTTTTTTTTGTATTTTGCTGCTCTTTTCAACGGATTGTACTTTTTAATATTATTATGTTAAAATCTTCCAATAGTAAAATTTGCTACTTATACAATTTTACAAATATAGTTATATTAGTATTATAAATATGGAAATTAATTGTTATGAAATTAAGTTAATAATATTAACAATTCAATTAATTTTACTTTTTTACTTTCAGTTATATATGAATGAACAATATGAAGGAACACATCAGCTGCATATATATATATATATATATAATGCGATAATATTTTATAATAGAATTATTGTAATTGAGTAATAATTTTTAAATGTTTTTCTATTGTTAATAATGTTGCAATAGAATTAAAAAAAAATGTTGGAATAATATTACAGGATTGTTGTTTTTGTTTTAATATGGAATGGTATATGGTATCCTAACACCTAGGCATTGCGATTTCTTGTACATCCTTTTGCACTTGAGTCTATATCCACCCTCTCCCTCCTTATCTGCGTCGATTGGCAAATTTATTATACCCTTTGACTATATAGTCATACGGGTATAAAAATAATAATAATAATTAACCAGTTATTAAAGATTCAAACCATATTGGTCGTTTTGCGCCACCCTGTATAACATGTAGAAACGTCTTAGATTTTTTATATTTTTCATAACTTTTCGTAATTTTATATCGCTGTTCTATTGTGTACTGTTTCATTTCCAATTCTCCAAGTTTTCTTCAAAATTCTGAAATAAAAATAAAAAATATAAATAAATTTAAAAAGTTATTAAACATTCAAACCATATCGGTAGTTTTGCACCACCCTGTATTATATATTTTGTTTATGTCATATGTTTGTATATATTTTTGAAAATATGTAAACCATGGGTGCGGACCATGGATTCGGATTTTAAAAACTTTTGATCAAATAAGGATCAAACGAGCAGATCTTGGCGAATAAAGATATAACCTTCAAATTTGATACAAAGTTTTTTCCTCATGTTTCCCTTATGTCTTAAGTTTGTAATTAATTGTAGCGGTTTTTTGGGTGCCTGTCATCTGACAAGATATGCTATAAACGGAATTAATAAAGTTAAAAAACTGTAATTTGGTATAACGTAGTTTTCTCCTGTTTGTTTGAATGTTCTAAAAATCTGAGACGAATCCAAGAGGACTACATGTAGGTCAATTGAATTTTTTAGTGGTTCGCTTGCATCGACTTACTGTTGTTTCATTACTTGTTTTTTATACTAGACTCAGTTAGGCATTGTAGTGTTGAAATAATCTGTGAAAGTTGGTATAACTCCCCTAGATAAAAATCACCCTTTGGAATTCTTTAAATTCCAATTGAACCGATAAAATTAATTTTTTTTGTATGTTGATAAATTTTTATCTAGAAAAATAAGAGAATCTGTCAGCAAAAAAAATTAATTAAATTATTTGTTTAGGCACTAATTTTAACCATTCTTTTACTGGAATTTATATTCAACCTCATAAATTGAAGGACGCCATTTAAACAATGAACCAGTCAACCGTTAAAATTTTAAAAATATAACTAAAAAAAACTTTAAATCATTCAGTTGTTTAAAAATGCCTAATATTCACTTCATACCAATCTAATTAATTTTGAAGACTTTCGAAATTTAGGAGCAAACATTAACAATGTCCAATTTTCAATTGAAACTAAAACTTATTCAACATTAAAAATATCTATAAATTCTTTAAGAGCCAAACAATTTTACGACTTCCGATTGTATATCATACTAAGATATTTTAATTTATCAATTTTTAAATATTAAACATCCTATTTGCATTTATTATACAAAATTTGAATAAATGTAAATGTAAAACCATAAAAATATAATTAACATGTACTTTTTTTTAATTTAACTTATTATAACTAAAATGCACATATTTATTTTAATTTTCCGACTTATTTTAAAAACTTAAACTACAAGTTAAGTACCTTCTTTATTAAAAAAAGAAAACAACAGTCAGAAAAGCAACCAGGCATGGGTATCATTTCACAACAATTACAATCCTACACATTTTATACCACCTATACTCAATACTCTTATCTACATTTTTATGTATATTGTGTAGTTTAATAGTTAACAACTTGAATATTGTTACATGATACAATATACAGTATGCAGATTACCGCATCATCTTATTTAAATCTTTAAATCTTATGTGGATTTATTGTTTTTTTGATTTTATTGTTTTATTTCTTCCCAACAATGGCTAGACATGGATTTTGTTGTTGTTCCTTTCTGGATGTAAAATAATAATTTAAAGCAAAAATATTTAAATCAAAAATATTACTAAATAACTTTTTCTTTAACCTTATCAGGCGCAACTATTACAATGTTAAGTAATGCAAGGGGTCTCATTGATATAGTACAATTACAATATTGCATGCGCTTCTTTTAGCAAAAGGAACAGATGAAAAGGAGATAGGAATAGTTTGTAAATGGAACGCTAATATTTGTTTCAGAAGTGTATAATTGTCAGATTAATTGTCAAACATATATTTGACATTGTAAAACTATCTGTCATATGAGAAATTTATAAATTATAATATTTAGATATTGAAAATAAAGTGAAACAAATGTTAAAAAAAAAATAGTATTTAAAAAAGCACATTTTCAAAATTATATTTCTTAAGATCTATCTTGTCGCAAAATTTCAAGTTTCGCAATTAGGCCATTTTCAAAAATTCAGAAGATATCAAAGGGCAAAAACTTTGCAAATATTGAATTTTGCATAATGGTAAATTTTAGTACGGTATGGCAACTCTATACATTTGCTGTTCAAACATTTATGAAGCCTATAAAAACAGCTGCTTTTTACCGTTTTCAGGCTGGATATATACTTAATAAAAGCCTTATATAACAATTTAAATATTAGGCTTTTTCCGATTTTAGGGGGCTTTAGCTCCATTAGGGTATTATAGAAAAAAACTCTTCCATAAAATGATTTTTTTTAATTAAAGTCATATTCCCGAAACTTTTTAATTATCTACTCCTCTCGTCTACTCTTTTACAAGAGCTGGTATAGCTGAGAGTAGTTGAAGAATACAAATATATTGCATGAATCTGCACGATTTCTCGATATATAAAATCTTGAAAAATAATATAGCTTTTTTTTTAATCTCAAAAATTAAAATTTAGTTTTTTTAAATCTTGAAAAACAAAATATAGCTTTTTTATTATAAATTCCTTTTTTTCGAAATTCTTTAATTCATATATGACGTATTTTGATGATTTTCGAAATCTCGATACACTGTCTAATTAATTTCCTTAGGAGACAAAACTCTGAAAAACTTACTTGAAGTTCAGTGTAACATGACACTGCACTGACCGCAGTTTAACAATTTTTAGGAAAATCATAATAAAGAATACACAGTTTTATTGACATTTAAGGTACGACAGGGTTAATTTAAACCTTTTTAATGAAATAACTAGTAAATTTTAAAGACTGCTATTCCATTTCTTTCAACACTATTTTTTCCAGAGAAAATAAGTTGAAAAATATAACAACACTTGAAATATAATAAAATCAAAAAGAAGAAACACTACAAAAATGTGATAAAAGGTAATGGTTAATTTTTGTATATATATGTTTTTTTTTATGTAAATAAGCTTAGAATAATATCATCTTAATATAATAAGTGACTTTTGTAATACCTGTAAAAGATTACCATTTTAAAAGGAGTTAACTGCAATTCTCTAATATCTTATATTATCTGCTGTACATATTTTTTATTTGTTTTGTTTTTCTTGTTGCAAATGACACTTGACTCTCACCTGTTTTTTTGTTTATTTACAATTTTTTTTTTTTTTTTCTTTTTCTTGTTAATTTTAATGTGTATACCTGTATCTCAATGAATGAATGATTTGTTAAAAATTTGAAGGATCCGGTTTAAAAAAAAATATAAAATGGGTGGTAAATTGACTGTGAGGAGGTGAATTGGTGGTAATAACAATAATTTCAAGATATTATTCGTTTTTTTTTTTATATTAATATGTGTGTTTGAATATAATATAGTAAATTATGAATTCTGAGATTGGCTTGTATCTTGTATCTTATGTTGTTTTATTTTAATTTTTTTGGTTTTTTTTACATCTGAAGATTTACTTAAGTATCTTTATATGAATAAATGAAACTTAATGTAGTAAACTTATCAATTGTACATTTAAAAATGGGCTTGAGGGATTTTTAAATGTTGTTCTTTAATTTTATTTTTTATATTTTATATTTTTTAAATTTATTTTTAAGTAATAATTACAAGAATCACTATAATGTAATAATATAGTGTAAGTATATTTTAAAGATGTAAAGATTTTATTTGGCTTTTGTTTTTCTTTTGAAAATTTAAAACTATTAAACTTTATGATTTTTTTAATGGTTGGTAGTTACTGTGTTTTTAAATAGATATATAGTTTAATTTTTGAATATTTTTTGCTTTACAGTTGAAGATTTTTATTTACAGTTAATTTGTCTAACTGTTGGGTAATGAAGCAGCCACTAAAAGTTAACATGTATATGAAATTAAAATTTCTTACTGAATTGGGCGCTATTAGAACTAATCAAAGATTAGAACTGATAGGAAAAGTCAAATTTTTTCTATACTTGATAGAAACTTGTCCCCGCTAATTGATGACATCAACATCGTTGCAGACCGCAGCAACTCTAAATATAACTATAAAAATTTTGGTAAGGTTTTTTTTTAATTCGATGCAATTGTTCATATGTGTATAAATATCTGGGATGAGATGTGAGAGTATTCCCAGTTTGGCTGCATGAATGCCTACTGATAAGTAGCCTGTAATAATTGCTACTAACCCGACGATATTCATGAGTCACTTGGAGATCAGTTCATCTGACATCTTTTTGTCAGCAAATCCTTCTAAATATGGTACAATTCTTCAAATTACTCAATTTATGTTGTGATTTTGCTACATACAAAAAATGAACCTCTTTCTTCACCGCACCAATTAACTACCAACTCTTATAGCAAGAAAAGATTTGTGTCAAAAGTAACTCCTGTATTAGCTACTTTATCTGCTTTTTCGTTTCCTTCGATAATTTACCCTGGCACCCACTTGACGTTTATGTTTAAATTTTAAATAATAATAGCAGATCAAACATCCACAAAGGTGGCCACCTATTATCATTTGTGTGTTATTTTGGTACAAAATCCGACCAAACTCTTTGACTACTAGTACATTTAATAAGAAGATGCTGCTACTGTCTCTTATACTGCACACTCGTTTATTGTAGTCTTATATTACCAAAACAATAACCGACTAAGTTTACGGATGAATGCGTTGATTTGGAAGATTAAAAAAAATTAAGATCTTATTAAACTAATTCAACCTATTAGGAAATAATACTGGAACTGCCACGACAGAGGAATTCAAAAAAACGTAAACTAGGAATTGAATTTTTGAATATTTATTTAAATTCAAATAAAAATAAAGTATTTAAACATTGTCCTAATATGACTTATAACCTATATAATATAACCTATAACATTTTTATTATTCAAATCAACCAAATAATACAATTTCAATCTCAATGTATTGGAAAAATTTTATTATTTTTAATTCAATATGTGCTATATGGTTCAAAAGTTTAAATTAAAAAATAATATTATAAACATAAAGTGTTTGCATATATTGATACGTTACTGTCTTATAAGTGATGTAAGTGTTCATAAAAGTATAAAAGGTTACATACATATAAAGATATTTAAAGTACAATTTTAATTTAATCGATTGGTTTTTTTTTAATAATGGTAGTAATTTAAATATTAACTATTGTTGGTTTACTTTTATTTTATTTTTTAAATCAGTTTTTTTTAATCATTTTTTTATATTAAATTTTATTTTGTATCTTAAGTTTTGTTACCTTAACAGAACTTTATATGGTTATAAAATGTACTCGAGTACAATTTTTAAAGTACATTTACAGTAAAATATTATATTTGATAAAAAATAATGTTAAGTGGGTTGAATCAATATTCTCTTCATTTTTATTTGATTTTTCTAAAGCATCTGTTTTACAGGATGTTAAAAATTTAATTTGAAAAAATTTCATAACATGTGATTGAAAATTTAATAACCATACATAATATATGTATTATAAAATTTTAATAAAATTATTTGATTTGGTATATTAAATTTTCGAAAATAAAATAAAAGCTGTTTATAGCTGAAACAGATTAAGTTAACAATTTGTCATAAAATTCACACCTATTGAAATTGCAGACGCTATTAATTTTTTTAATAGTAAAGAAACTATAAAACAGTTTTAATACTTTTATTTTAATTGAAACAAAACTTAGATTATATTAGGTGGTCTAATAAATAATAAAAGGTGAAATTCTAGATGGCATCTATGACTGTCTTCAATCATTTCTATGACTGTTAATTAAATAATTTTATTAATTTGGGTTTAAAAGGTGAGTGGAGTTTAATTAACTCAATCCTGTCAGATAATATTGAAGAAAATCAATTATAACCTTAGTCTGAGGTTTTTTGATGAAATCGTGCACCGAATCTATAAAGCGTGTATACGACTTAAAATTAAATATATCTGAAATATTTGGGCAGACGTCTCATCAACTTCCTTGAACTTTCTCGATCGAGTTCAAAAATGAGCCATTTGTCTAATTAATAACCTCCACGTGAGTATTACATAATCCAAGCCTGACATCCGACGTAATATTACAGCTTTTTCTCTTTCTATTGATATCTTGTGGATAAATACACTTGTTCAGCGACAATAAAATTATTGATGCCTACTCTTAAACAATTCCAAGGAACTATCAGAGAGGCAGCAAATGCATATACCTACAATGTGGAATTACCTAAGGATTACTTTCCTGGATAAAACAATTCGTTTGTTGTTAGAACTGCAAAAATCTGGAATTCATTACCATCATCTGTGTATTTCCAAAAGTTGACGGTTTTGCTATTATATATATATATAATATGCACAAATTTAAGAAGAATCTTAGTGGATTCTTTTCTTATTTGTCATTTAACTCACCATAATCCTTATTTGTTCCATATAGATCCCATCCTATGCAACCTCAACTACGTTAAGTGCAAAGGATCATATTCCTAGTTTTGGAACTTAAAAGAATAACAAAAAAATAAAACAATTCTTTCTAATGTTTAAAAGTTTAAGCTAAAGTTCCATCCCTTTTCATAAATTTAGTCCTATTCTATATTTATATATTTATAATTTTTTAAATAAATTTTTATATAGTTTATGAGAGTTATAAAATCTACACAAAAAAACTGTCAAGATCAACTCATTAAAAATATTAATTAAAATAATGCCGCCAGGTTGAGTAAGTTAATCCATTCTATACTATAATTATTATTTATATTTATTCTCATATTAATTTAAAAAAAATGTAGTAAAAATAAATAATTAACGAGTTTATAAATTTTTTTTTAATATTCAGTACCAAAAAAATATTTTTAATTTTAATAATCAAAAAAAGCAATTAAAATCATCTTAATACCAGCACTTAATATTAAATTTAATATCTTTTCACAATACTTTTAAGGAAACACTTTAGAATTCATTGAAAAAAGAATCATTTCTATTTTCCCCCACCTTCCAATATATTTAAAAAATGCATCTTTCATTTTAATTTTATTTTTTTAGAGCTCTTCCTGCATTTTTTTTACTCCAGTCAATCCTTCTTAGAATTTACCTGGGTCTTCCACTTTTTTTTTCCATTTTAAAATAAATAAAATAATATTGAGTATCTCATAACTTGAGAACTGATTCAATATTTAATATTTTTCTGATTCTTCCTCAAACTCTTCTCGGACCGAAATTTGAGGGAAAATTAACGAGAACCCCAAAAAACATAAAAATATGAATATGAAATACTTCCGGATATATGCATTTTAAATAATTTATTCATGATGATTGTGTTATGGCTCTCATATGTTGTCAAAGTATCAAATTTTTCACTTCCAGAAGTTTTTTAAAAAAAAATTAATAAATTTAAGAACCATATACACTTAAAAAATTTGGGTGATGATGCTTATTTATTTGTGGCGTCAGTTAATCCATTTATCCCTTTCATTAATAATAGGAATACAAAAAGGAACAATCAGAAGAACTTGAATATATGAATTATTAAAAAAAAAAAAATTTTCAACCAACCACATAGTGCATTAACCCAAATTGAAAAAAAAAAAAATAAATAAATAAAAAAACGCTAAGAGTTTATTAGTGATGATTTATGAAATATCACCCGCACATGCTTTTTTTCCTTTTCATTTCATCAGAAATTACATAATCATCATCATCATCTTCATTTAATAATAATCATAGTTCAAAAAAATAGAATGGTTTTTAAACAGATGGGTTCCTCATATAATAATTTTTAATAAATACCTTTTACCCATTGTTCAAAAATTAAATATTACTTTATATAATATGGATCCCATTTTACTTATTTACATCTGAATTTATTCAAATTTTTTTTTTTTTTTGGTGTGTTCCTCAAAAAAAGGTGATTAAAATTAGACACACTGGTTTTTTTAGTTTTTTAGTTATTTGTTTCTGTGCTGTTTGTCTATAGAAGGCTTACCAATTTGGACAAATATGTTATACATTGAAGATCAGAAAATATAATATATTAAAAAATATGGAAATTTTAGACCTAGAACTATACATTTTTTTTTTATCTAATGAACAACTGGAGAAGATCCATATTCTATATAATAAATGGGGTGATATATTTTAAATGAATATGAATTCGAAAGTAAATAAAAAAAAAAAAGTTTTAATTTATTTTAAAAATTTTTTACTCAGGAAATAAAAGATGAAAAAAATTAGAAATTTCAGAAATTAAGCACCTGGTTCTATTAAAAAAAAAATTTAAAAACGTAGTGTACCTTGGAAATATTTTAATTAAATTTTTTTTTAAAAGTACCTAAATTTGTTTTATTTAGTTTTCTTCGTTTTAGATGTAAGATTTTGTATTATCTTCCTGTTCCTATCTTTGTTCAAGATCAAAAGTAAATTTCATGGAATAAAAATAATTCCAAAATTATAATATTAAGTACTTTTTAATTTAGGAATGACCTCAATTTTGAAATTAATTTTAGTGTTTAATACTTTATTTATTCTCTTCTTTAAACAGCGCTAGAGATCTTGTTAGTTCAAGCCCACTCAGCACATTCTTCAATTTTTTACGATCCAAGACAATTTACCTCCAGTTAGAAATGAAACTTGTTGCGATGTTTACCTATATTTCCTTACTTTATCAGAGTCTTAACCATTATTTAATTTCAGATAATTTTACAATAATATATAAAATTATATATAAAAAAAATTTCTAAGATTTTTCAAATAATTTTCTAAGTTTTTACTAAAATAGTTAAATATACAAAAAATTTGACTATTTTTAATTTTTACTAAGGTTTATGAAAATATAAGCAATGGCTCCAATTACATATATTATATTGTAGTTAATTCTTGATAATATGTGGTCATTATATAAATATAAGTCAAGTGGCATAATTTAGGAAACTCCCAATTATTCTAATATAAATTTATGTATTAAAATTTTTTTAATGGTTTTTATGCATTCCTCATCTATAGTTTTAGCATTTATACAGGTTGGTCCAGATTATTTTGGTTTATCTCCAATTTATGAATAAGTTGTCATTTAGTATAGTTTCAAGCTCTTTTAGTATTTTATTAATTTAAATACTATTTTAAGGTACATTTATATACAGCAGATATAATAACTGCCACAGTAATGAACCATTTAATACGCTTGCCTATTTAGTAGTTGATCACTTAGTACCTCATTGGCATTAACACATTGTGTCCTATTTGTCAAATAATTTCTTAAAAAAAAATTAATGTTACATCTAATTCCTAAATTGTCTAACAAACTAATTCCTAAATTCTCGAAAATTAAAAGCTTTTGTTAAGTAGATAAATATCTGCGCCAACCTGGACTGTTTTATTTTATTGACTTTACGTGACCAACCAGTGCAGTTGCCTGAGCCTAATCTTCTAACTAGATCCCTTAACCAAATGAATTTTTAATAAAATTGCTTTAAAATTTTTGTTTAAACTTAATACAAACTTATAACCCTTTTATAAATAACAAAAACTATTACCTTAAAACATGACCAAAGTTTATGAAACATTACTACTTAATATACCCAACAAATATTGATATCATATTTAACTTTTAATAAATAACTAATAATTTTTTTAACAAACTTATTTTCTATCTCCATTGTTTTTTTAAAGAATTTTTATAGTCTTTTTAAGAAAGAAATAAATTTATTTACTATTTCCTGGAGCAATATTTTAAACTTCCAAATATGAAACAGTAAACAATCGTACAATTTATTACAATTACTTAATTAAACTTATATATTAAATATTAAATTTTTGTCTCTTCAAACATCATTATAAATCGAAACCAACAATAACTTCTTCTCCATCTTCTTACATCTTATTCTATTTTAAGTTAATAACTCCTAAATAACTATATATACTTGCATAACATTTAAAATAACAATTTTCTTTAAAACTTGTAATAATTTTTTTAAAAGAAATTTTTTTTTTTATACATATAATATTCCCACACAAATATGACACTATTTGACTATTTTCAACTTATTATTTTGATATAGAAAACGAACCTTAACGATTTATATATAATAAATATTCTGAACCTATTCTCTTATATTCCTTGTCATTATCCTATAACATAAAAATATCACATCTCTATTTACTTATTTTTCTATATAATATTATTTTCCAATTTTCTATACATTTAAACTTATTAGGAATGACATTTTTTGAATAAAAAAAAAAAAAAAAAAATAACAACAATAAAATACTAAATTACAGTCCAATTATCAATAAATCCTATTTTAACATCTATAATTTTTCTATCTTCTTTTTTTGTTCTTTTTAAACAGTGGCCAAACAACAATATGATCCTATCCAATTCGTTCATATATACTATCATTATTTAAAAATCCATATATACAATCCAACAAACAATATATATATACAAATATCATTTTCTGATGTAACAAAACAATCATTTTAAATATAATGGTAATAGGAACCTACAACCTGTCTTCATTATTAAAACAAATTTATATTTTCATTTAATAAAACAAATTATATATATATATATATATATATACTAAATATTATACTAAATATACTACAATTTCTACTTATAAACTTGTTGTTCAATTTGAAACAGGAAAATCTCAAAAATATACTCTTTCTTATAACTTTACATTTTTTTATTACTGAACTCTTCAAATCTTGTTATTTCAATATTTAAAGTTAATAAACTACAAAATAATAATAACAACAACAACAACAACTAAAACAAAAATGTCAAAATTTACTACCGCTTATCAAATCAAATAGTCCAAGGAAAGGTTTTATTTTATCAAAGTTTACACATAAACAGAATATACTATGGATAAAAGTTAATGGGGTCTCCACATTTTACGGAGTAAATATTTGGACAAAAATATAAAGAAATCAAGTATTTATATATTATTGAAAATTGAAAATTAATTATAATGTAAGCATATTAACTTTTCAGTATAGTAAATTGAAAAAGTATCAATCAAAAATATCAAGTATCAATGTTCATGTATAAAACTAGCTAATATCTGGTGCGCGTTGTTACGCCTCTCAATGGGTTTTTCAATTAAAGTTGATGTTATTAGCAAATTCTAAGTTTGTCAAAAGAATCAAACATATTGTCAAACAGCAACACTTATAAAAAATTTGAAGTCAATCGTTCAAACCGTTTTAACCAAAAGTCAAATAACGGAAGAATCTATAAAAACTTTTTTTTGTGAGACTCACTTTTAAGTCAAAGCAGTACTTTAAAAAAGATTTGCCATAATTAGCTTCAATATTTTTTTTTATCAATAGTTTTACTGGTATGTATAGGTAAACAATTTTGAAGTCTATTAATTGAGTCAACATCATTGTCAAAGGACTTCTCGCATACAAAATTTGAAGTCAATCTGTCAAAACCGTTTTTATTTTACAACAACAAAACAAATATAACAATTAAAATACTACAAAATGTTAGAAAAATTTTGTAACGCATTTTTCGACCACTAGATGACGTCTTGATAATTTGTAACTCTTCTGCGTAAGTATATCCCAACTAGGCAGTCCGTTAGATTAAAATAATAATAGAAAACACCACAAATTTTCCGAAACTGCAGCCTTCTCGTTTCGGAAAATTTCAGAATTGATGTTCTATAATTCCATGAGATTTTCTCATCCTTACAATCCTTTACATTCACCACACAAACCCAAAGAAAGTTAAGAAAACAAAGATCATATTAATAAAAACAAAACAAAAGAAGTTAGTATTCCATTCCAATTTTATTATTTTCTTTTTATTAAATAAAACTTCAACTATTCAAATTGTATCTTTATACTCGTATATGTTTGTTACTGAAACTTACATACATTCTAGTTAAACTTATTTATAGCATTTATATATTGTAAATCTATAAAAATATATAGATATTTAATAACAGAACGACCACACCTGTAGATATCATTGTAGGTCTATATTTCTCTCCATCAGTATCAATTGTATTAATTTTTCTTATTTCATTTATTTTTGATTCTTATTCGAAAGACAATAAAAACAACAACAACATTAACAACAAGAAAAAGTGACAGAACTAAAAAAAAAAACAAAAAAAAAAAACAGTGATCTCTCCCTGTTGTAAATTTTATTTTGTATGCAATGCATTGGCTTGGCTGTACGCTGTGTGCTATGCTGCACGCTTTATATACTGCCGACTCTGTCACTTCACTTTTTTTTATATACAGGTTACAAATAATAAAATTAATACTTAAGAGCATAAAAAAAAATCTGTAACTAGATGCAATAGCATTAAATTTATAAAAAACAACAAGAACAACAATAACAATAATCAAATAAAAATAAAATTGTTTTAACGCTCGGAAATTATACCAACAAGAACGCAAATCAAACCATGGTCAAAACAACATCACTAGTTTTTTTCTTTGTTTTTATTTTTAATTTTTTTTTAATTGTAACTCTCGTCATTATTCTGGCCACCCACTCCTATCCCTGTTCCATTAAAATTATGAATATTTTTATATACATTATGATTACTTTTAGGAGACAAATATAATTATATCACTTATAATGTCAAGTTACAATATTGATATTAAAATGAACTTCTACATAGTATATTTTTATAATGTTGAACTATTGTTACAGTAAAGTTTTTAGGAGTGTTTCATTGTGTGATACTACAGAGTCTTGTAGTATTACATTTCCAAGACAAACTAGAAACTGATTAAACTTTGAATTTATGAAAATCTCCTGTGAGTTATAAAAATTAATCAAAAATTTTCTTCCGCAAAACTCATTTAATTAAAAGTAAACAATTTATTATGTTATTGTAATATTAATTTAAATTAATGGGTGAGAACATCTTTTACAGAATGACGAAAGTGTAGCTTTCTGTTCTATATGTCAATACATGAATAATCAGAGAAGATCTTTTAATATGACATTTGATTAAAAATTCCCAATTGCAAATTGTTTATTTGAGTCAAATTAAGCAACATTTTTTACCTACGACTGACGCTTGGAACATAAAACTATGATTCTACTATAAAAGGAGTAAATTTCAAGTTAAAGATCACAAATCACAAAACTAAACTACAAGTTTAAATATCTATTTTAAACGCTTAATTACAATTAGGTGTAGTAACCTTATAAGGCGTTTTCTTCTTTTAAATCTGATCATTGATCTGATAACGCTCTAAACAAAATGAGCAAGTTCTGAGCAGAGCATGTGCAAGATTTAGCTCAGATTTAATAAAAAAGCACGATTTTAAAAAACTGACATTTTTATTTTTGTTACGTTTTAAATTGTCAAAAAATTAAATTAAATTATTAATATTACAAACGTTAAAATTTCAGCCGTATTTCTTGCTCAGCCGTACTCGAAAAGTTTGAACTGAGCACGTAGAGCAATCTCTGAGCGCACTCTGATTTAAAAAAAAAAAACGAATTACAAGCCCAGGGCACTCTGAGCTAAAGAAATAAAACGATTTTATTTGACAGTTCATGCTCTACGCAGATTTAACGGTTGACAAACAGTTGACATCTGTCAAAAAATCAATCTTGTCAAACGCATTTGCATATTAAATATTAAATGAAAGAAAGATTAAATTAAATATAAAAATGGAAAATAATATTTCAAAATAACGGTACCACATTTACTCCTATAACTGTAATGTGTAACTAATTTTTTCCATCTATTTTATTATCAATAATTTTTAATTTATTTATTGTTTTTTTATTGCAAAATTTTTTTTCATTATTTTCATATTGAATTAAAAAAATAAAACTAACAACAACAATATCCGGTAAACAGGTGAATTGATTTGAAATTTATTTCTTATTTATTATTATACAGGTAATATTATATGCATATTATTATTAATAATAAACAGCTTTGTTTATAAATAATTAAAGCGAACATGATATTATTATAAATTAAAAAAAATTATTTAATAAAAATTTGCAATATTCAATTCATAAGTATAAATTTAATATTTTATTACAATTAATTTTTATATTTGTTAGTTTTTATATTATTATTAGTTTTTATTATGTGTAATTTAAGTTTTAATACCATGATTTCTTCCCACAATAAATATATATAAAATCATGTGTTGCTTAAAGCATATTATCCATATTTGGTAATAATAAATTATTATATTTTATTATTTTAAAAATTTAAACTTATAAAGTGGTTAATTATTTTTTAATTAATTGGTTTTTTACATTTGTAATTTGTATAATGAACCAATAAAAATTATGTATTAATTTTATATTATTGAAATATAATAATCCTTGGAAGATCAATAATTGATAGATCAAAGCTATATAAAAAAATTAAATAAAATTCATTTTGATTAGCCGTTATATGAAACTAAATTTTGACTGCTTTTTTCTGTTAAATAGTTAAGGTTATAAAAACAAAACCTTCCCTTAAGGGCTTTCTCATTCAAGGGCTATTAGAACCTAAAAATTTCTTGTTTTTATAAATCAGTAACTTAGCACTAATGTGTATATTATTATAGCATTTTTAAAAGAAGAATTCCATTCCATGGTTGTAAAGCAAGGTTGTTTTCGCTCCCCTTTGTTATTCAACATAGTTACAGATGACGTCTTGAAGAAAGTTACAAGTATATTAAGAGGAATAATATGAACAATAAAAAACCGGCTTGAGGATTTTGTTATGCTGATGACATAGCTCGCTCCTAGCTCAGTCACATAGAGATATGCAAGAAAAAATTAACTTATTAGTATTTCTGAACAAATCCTTAAGATCTATCTGCCAAATCTTCTGGCCTAGAAGAATCAGTAATGAAGAACTAAGGCAATTAACAAAAGAGCAACATGTGATAATGCAGCTAAGAAGACAAGTATGGATTGGTCATACCATAAGAAGTCCTGTCCAAACAATTACCCGACAAGTGTTAGAGTGGAACTCTCAAGCAAAACGGAGTGTCGGCATAACATGACGCAGAACGGCAGAAATAGAAATATCAGATCTATTTATTAGATTTGGGTGCAAATAAAACAGATGGCCAATAATAGAAAAAAATAGAGAGGCTATATGGAAGCCCTATGCTCCCGAAGGGGGTAAGAGAAAGAATATATCATCAAAATAAAACGTTAATATTGAAACTCCAACATTATATTTCGAAACTCATTAACAAGTTTCTTGCATTGGGATTATATTCTAAGTATTGATTTCACTATTATTCATAATTAATTAAATAACAATGAATTATAATATTATCAATTTATGTTCATATATATATTTTCTATCCCAAACTCAATATAAAACATTATATAATTTTGAAAATGTGCTTTTTTGATGTGCCCTTGGTTTTTTTCATCACTTGCTTTTTAAAACCTTCATTTTATAAAATGCTTAACTTCATCCAAGCCTTACTTAAAATATATGAAAAGCAGATCAAGCGGTGATCTTCACATAACAAATCCTCCGAAGATTATACGAATACTGTTAATCGGTACAACTTGTCGGTACACCTTTGTTGGCTATATTCCGCAACATTAATTGAATTGTAAATTTCTATTTGATGAAATCTAAGACCTTTCAATTTTTTGGCAATATAACCTTGTTACAATTAAAACATCAAAATGTTAACAAAAATCAATTCCAATTCAATTATTTTGTTAAAAATTACATAAACCACTTGAAAACATTTTGCAACAGCCTTATTCCTTTATCAAAATTCGATCCGATTGTACAACTCTAAAAATTTATTAAATTCCTATACCACTATTGTTGCAACAAGTATCACTAAAAAAAAAATTCCATCTCACATCAATTGACAAGTGCAAAAATGATCTATTAAACACGTCTATACAAAATTTTTAATATTAAAAATTTACCGAAATTTATGAGGCTATATTGTGGTGCTATAAAATTTTATTTTAAAAATTTTTTGTGAAAATTTTTCCAAAGAATCTAATTTACGCAATATAAATTCATTATAATTAAAGATATTCCACCTTTTTTTTTTCCGAATTGTATTTTATTCACCATAAAATCGGAGCACAAAATAAAATACAAATAAAGTCCGAAATTTTTGAAAAGAAGGTAGCCAAAAAAGGAGTCACGAAAAAAAGGATCAAATCACAATTGGATTTTTTTTTGTAAATAGTACACAATGCTATTGAGAATACAATATAGAATTAAAATCATAGATTTTGTTAATTTCTGAATGAAATCTTGAATCTATATATATATAAATATGTATATAAAAAAAAAGTCTGAATCATTTAATCATTGACTCAATGAAAAATTGTAGGTGGACTCGTTTTATTTTTCATTTAATACATTCAATATACAATACAATTCATTGAATCACATTTGAATCAATGTGAAAAAAAAAAAAAAAAAAAAAACGTTATTGTTTAGAATTTAAATGATTACTATTACTAGAGATCACAGATTTTCAATTCTGTGGAATGCTAAAGATAAGCAGTAATCGATTTTAATACTGGATTTTAAATTGTCTCAAATATTGTAAAATACAACAGGTACAATTATTTTGAAAAATTCACACATTTTGTTTTTTTCTTTTGTGTAATTTATTGAGTTTGAAATGAATATCTGGTTCAAAAAATTCTTTTCTTTTTGTTCTGAAAATGTCCAAAATACAAAGATCTTCTTAATAATACCAGATTCCACGAATTGCATTCTTTGTCCACAAGAACTAAAGAAATGAAGACAAAAATCAGATTTAAGTATTAAATTTTTTTTTTTCTTTATTATCATTTTACAAGTGTTTCTTTTGTTTAAAATACAAGTTTAAAATACAATTATATATGTTCTGTCTCACTCTAACCTTGAGATAATTATTATTACGCTTATGTGTAAAAAATTTTCAAATATATATACAAATATTCAACTTTAAACTTAGTATGTGAGAAAATTGTTATTTAAATGAATAAAACCTCTTTTACTCTAAAAACAGAAGCTAATTTAAACAAATTTAAAATTGAATTTAAAATTACTATGTAGAATTTTTTAATATTTTACAGTACTACGGTGACCATACGTACCACATTGTGTGGTACAGTACAATATTTTGAACATACGTCCCACATTGTAAATTGTACCACATTTTGTACCACATTTAATTCGTTTTACTAATATTACGATTTAATGCGATTTATTAATATAACGATTTTCAATTATTATTTCCAAACAATAATCAAAACTCAAAATCTTTAAAAAATCTATTTTTATAAAAGTTTCTAGTTTTGTTTACCGGGTAGTTTTAGGAAATCGATATATTAATATAAGAATCGACAAATAAAATTCTGACAAAACCCCGATTGTCAATTCATTTAACAACATCTTTGACAGTTTAATATTTGAAATTAAATGCATGTGCTATTAAATAATGTTACAACAGATATGAGATGGGTAGAAATGTTTCAGCATTTTGATAGTGAACACGTTCCTTTTAATAACGTTTTAAAATTGGTAGAATATTCGTTGTGTTTGCCAGGTACAAATGCAGCCACAGAGAGAGTTTTTTCTTTAGTTAATAATATCTGAACTTCCGAAAAAACACAATTAACAGTAGAAACGTTAAAAGCAATACAAATTGTGAAATGCAATTTTTCTAATGATTGTGAAAGTTTTTATGGCAATATTATAAAAAATGATCAGATTTTGATCAGATTCTGCCGAAAAATATCTGTGAATTTGAATGTTGTTAAACATTCAATTTTATTAAATTTTTTATTATTTAATTACATATATTATTTTGAATTTATTATACTGTTGTTTATATAGTTAGTCGAATGAATTGTTGTTATTTTTTAATTTTTATTAAATTCAAATAAATTTATGTTCAAAAAATACATATATGTGTTTATATAAAAAAATATTTTTTCCGTACCACATTCACTTTTAAGAAATATGGTCACGGTACAGTACGTATACTTATCTTAAATCTTTAAGATTAAAATGAAAGAGTTCTCTACTACGAACTATGGTATGGATAATAAAAACATCTTTTTTATATTTTAAATATCTTATTATTCTAAAGATATTTTTAATAATGTAACCATTCTTTGTCATTTAACGAAACCAACCACATCATGATAATATGCACGTTCATAAATACACAACTAACAGTCGGTGGTCATTTTAGAAACCTTAGAAACAATTAATTCTTTCAAATTAAAATTAAAAAAAAAAAAACTGATCTAATTTTCACATACATAATTTTATGATATTTTTATAATGAAAACTTCTATTTAAAAACGAAACCGCCAACAATTTTCCGAATATTTAAGCTATAAAAATGCTGTCAACATTATCATCTTATCAAATGACGCTATTGTTTTATGTGAAGATCAAAAAAAAAAAAAAATGCGACGTGCTTTACTCAATTTAAAGAACAGATAATGTAAATTTTATATAATTCTTTAAAGTTTACCTTTTTAGTTCAAAAAAGGGTCATCCAAAAATAAAAACAAAAAAATATTAAAAAAAAAGATTAATTTTTGACGGATATTGTGTCAACATCTCAAAACTGTCATATAATAATTTGTATTTTATTCGAACTTATCTTATATTTTGTATACAATGTACAGTTTATTTTTTAGATAGAAAACCAAAAAAAAAAAAAAACTGTAACAATTTGAATAAAATAAACTTGTCATCAAATTAGTGTCACTACAAATTTTTAAAGGATCTTTGTTTGAATTTTAGACATGTTCTTATTAATGAATATAGCTTTTATCTGTTCCTGCTAATTATTAGCAATTTTGTATTATAGGTATGCTTGTGGTTGTCATCAGGATTTTATAAGGTATTTAGAACAAAATTATAAAGTTCTTCTTTAAAAAGCTTCTGTTTAATGAGGACCTCTTACAGATTTTATTACAATTTTTTTTTAATGAAACTGGATAGGTTATACGGTAAGAAAATATCACAATAACATAAGTCACATGGCCTTGGAATGGAACCTAAAAGAAGTAGAAGAATACCTGGGAACACACAGTACTAAAATAACCTTACCAACTCTACCTCACATGAGAGAATGTAAGAACAGTAGCAGCAGACTGTATAAGATGTAAATGCCAAACTTAAACCTTATACTCACTCGCGGAGTGACATGGAAAAAAATTGAGGTAATATGTTCAGTATCTAAATTTAAGAATTTAATATGTAAATTCCATATACAATTATGAAGTGAAATAGATGTTACCAAAACTTATTGCAATTAAAAAACAATACAATTCCACTTGTTATATAATTGTCATAATATTGTTTTTCAGTTATGCAATCTTATTGTATCTGAAAATTATATTTTTTACTTAAATTATTTGTTTATATTTTGCATTTGTTTATATTCTTATGTATATTCCATTCATTTAAACCCAATGGCTAATGGTAGCAGATGCAAATCAAAAAGAAAATCAAACTCGGGCAGTTTTAATAAAGGATTCGCACTCTAACCACTGAATCCCCTACCTTTTATGAATCTTAAATATATTTTTAGTTTACTTAACTATCATAATGTCACTCTTAGAAATTAAGCTACGAATCCAAAATAATAAAATTAACAATTTTCTTAAAAACTTCACATCTACCACATATTAATTTTCCACTTGTATTACTTACAAATTATGACAGGTTGTTATTTTAATTTTTTTTTTTTTTTTGTTATGTTTTGTCGACCAAAATTATGCCGAAAACTTTTTAGACAACTCTTTGAATATTTATTTATTAGTCCACTACTCACTCAAAGTTCTACAGACATTTAAAAAAAAAGAAATAAATTCAGAAGAACAAATTAATTACTTTGTTCCAAACACTTCTTAGAATTTGGGTCTGATTTTATGAATCCATCTTTTTTCTGATAGTTTTTTTTTAACCACTTGTTGTTGTTTTTGTTGTCGGGTTAAAGTGAAATCACCATAAAGGCTAGAAATTTTAGGTTTTTTTTTTTTAATTTTTAAAACATTTGCCATTATTAGCACAACATCAGTACACTCATAATGTTTTCATAAAAGATTTACATGAATCTAAATCTCCAGGAAATTCAAGTACTAAATAAAAACCAAAACTAAAAAAAAAAGGGTTTATGACAATTTTATACATAACAAGTTAATTCCACCTGATATATAATCATACAAAACAAAACAAAATTATGTAAACTGTGAGATGCAAAGTGATGAAAACAAGACAAAAAGTCAAAAAAAACACAAAACATAAACACTATTTTTAATGGAGGTCTTCACATAAACATTAAAAAGGTGAAATATATAAAATTTAAATTAAAATTAAAATGAAACGAGGAAGATTATATACTATTATATTAATTAAAGATTGTACAGTGATTATAGCCTTGACTTTACTAATTTTAATTTAAAACTGGGTTGTTGTAAAAATGTTTTACCTTTTTTCTAAAAAGTTAAGAAAAAAAAAAATCACAAACAAAGTAATAAACGTGTTAGTTTAGAGCGAAAGTAATGATTTAATTAATACAAACGTTTTTATTATAAGTGTTAATCTGTTATACAAACATTTAAATAATAAAATAGTTTAAAAGTTATTTTATTTTTTAAAATAATTAAAAAGAATTAATTGGAAGAAACAACTTGGGTGACAAATTGGGTTTAACACATATATATGCGTGTAGAGTAGTCTTAAGTAAGTTAAACGTGTTGTTTAAAATAGATAAAATAAGTTGGGGTTGGGGTTTCCACATAAGCAAACTTTATAACACCAAAATGTATTGGTTACAAAAGAAACTTCAAAAAAGTTTTCTAGTTTTTTTCAATTTCTTTCCACTGCATCCAACTAAAAGAATTAGCTTATAGTTTAAATTCTTAGAGTACTCACACTTTCTTCTAAAAGGTTTTGATCTTTTTGATCATGAGGAACAGTGACGCGGAGAAAATTGACAATCATAGTTTGAAGCAGTGAGGAGTTTCTTTATCGCACTACCAAAATTAAGTTTGGAAAATTTAGGATAATACGGAATATGAAACATTTGGAGAAGAAGAAAATTTTCTTGTTAAACTTAACTAAATTGCTAATAAGCATCTATTCCATGCGGGAAAACTTTGGTGGAGGTCAAATTCTTCTATTTCTTAAGAAATGATGTTTATTCCATCTATAAAATCAAAGTAAATAATTTCAACCATAATACTGCGCAAGCAGCTTTGGTGCTTATCCTTTTATTAGACTGTTTTAGTGAGCCAAATCTCACACCACCGGGTTGTATATGTTTTCAGGTGGCTTTCAAGCTTCTTTCAAGTGAGCGTTAAGGTAAAACTGGGATCATTAGTAAAACGAACTGTGTTCTTACAGCTTATCAAAATATCTCTAAACCATTCGGGGTCCAGCCCAAATATGTGCGCTAATGAACATTTTAATATATTTAGTGAATAATTTTTTTCTAAAATCTTTTTAATAAATTAATTTTGCAATTTTTATATCTATAGACTTGTATTTTTTTTTTTTCAAATGATTATTAAATTTAATTATAATAATCAAAACTAATAATCATTTATTTTGCATAATTATACGTTTTTTTTTTTATAAAGATTATATTTTAATTAATATATGCACATCCTACTTTATAAATAAATTTCTTAATCTATTTTGAGTCGCCAAATTATCATATAAGAATTATATTTCCGAGGTTATAGCACCAATTTACATCGATTAGAAATAAGAAATAAAATGTTGAAGTAAGAAAAATTAAAATGATTATTTATGTAAACATAATTTGTTTCTTCTAAACCAGGTGTGTCTACGTATAAATTGAAAACAAATTACATATATTTAATTAAAAGTATTTTTCTATTTCAATATTATAAAGGTTGGTATTTTAAAAGAAAATGTAGCTCAGAATATTTTTAGGTGACTAATATGGAGTGTTTCAATTCAAGGAAATGTCTGAACACACACTGGTTACCAGAATCAATAGCAGAATCATTTGAAAGACTTATTTAACCTAGTCTTTCTATAAAGCTTTCAATTAGTAAAATTAAAATACCTTATTGTTATAAGTATCGCTGGAAATGGCCTGGAAATTAACCCCTACATACCTCTAGATACGTTTACAGCTTTTTAAGTTCTTCGAACAACTCTAAACCAATCTTTTCTTCAACATACTTTTAAATATTAATTATTAAAATATTTTATTTACAGTTCCCTATCACAGCTCCCTATCCAATACAATTACTTACTATCAGGCAGTTCTCTATCACATACAATTTGAGATGACTAAAAGAACAGCATTTCAGGCTGGAGTCGCAAAGAGGATTTGTTAATAAAAATTTCAATTTTCAAATATTTACATTCGGTGGGATGACAAAAATCCCAGAATCAAAAGTTACTGGACGATAGTCCTGGAGTCAAAAATCCCCGCGGAATTATAACTCGGGACTAGTAGACCAAAGTCTCTATTGTGACTCCAGTATCTTTGACACTTCGTCTTTGCTTTCTAATTTAAAATTATTGTGATCTTTCTTAGTATCAACTCTGCAGTTCTTAGCTTGATAGCAACAGAAGGTCCCGGTGAAGAATCTAATTACTAAGGCTAACAATATATTAAGAGAGACACTACCAAATAGCAGAAATACTCTTGCTGCAAATAATTAGATCATGCTGCATTTTGTTAGACAAAGTACTTATCCTAAGCATCATAATTAGTTAATGTAAACATTAAATTGAGTTCCTTTCAACCACTGAACCAACAAGACACTTGTAACTGTTTTTTTCAGATTTTTATTCTATTCTATTTTAAAAATTATACCATATACATATATCAAATTAGAACACCATTAATTAATTTAAATAATTTATAATTTACATTGTATGCAAATATATCAAAAAAAAAAAAAAAATACATAAAATTATACAAAAATTGTTTAAACCACAACTCAAATCTCCAATACAAAATCCTTCATATTTTTCTTTATTTTTTTTTTGCTTATTTCATTAAAAATTAAAACATTAAATACTCAAAATCACTCATAAATTTTTTAAGAATATACTTCTCATTTTATTAAAAAAAAAAAATTACAAAAAAATAAAAACGACATCAAATACATTTTTTACACAATACACTGTGTATATGATTCAAACATAATTACATAGAGTTTACCTGTTCTTTATAGGTTTTAATGTATGATACTTATGCTATGGATTATGTGTTTTTTTTTTTTTTTTTTTTTAACTTCACTATAATATTCATATTTTATGATACACCCCTTTTAAAATTTTTTAAAACTCAGTTCTTTTTAACTTTAGAAAAATATTTTTGAAAATAAAAACATCATATTTTAATCAAAATTGTCCGCCTTAAAATGTATTCCAGACAAATCGTGAATTTTTTTTAGCAGGAAGAATATTAATTGGAAATTGAATATTTATTGAAAGAAATTGTAAATGGAATTAAAGGACGCACAATTAGATTTTTATTAATTTAAATACAAAATACAAAAAAAAAGGAAAGAGAAGTACTTCATATTTGAATTCGGGCATCAAACTAAGAAATTCTTATCGGAAACACAAAATATTTTAGTGCACAGACTGGATTTCTCTGAAAGTGTAAAGTCGCTGGCTTTAGTATTACCAAAATTTCAAAATTACAAATTTGCAAAGAAAAGTTTCTAGAAATATAATTTCCAGGACATAGAACATTTTATTACTGGATGAACTTAGATTAACACTACCGCCATTTTGCACCAAACACTTATCACAATTCTCTAATTAATATAATCCCTATGAAGTTTTGAGCAGAAATATCATTTACATATCATAAGGAAGATTATTTGATTGTTTAATTAGTGATTAAGGTTCTGATGCTTGATTAGTGATAGGGCGTCGGTGATTGGTATCATTGAAATTTACACTAAAAATTTTATTTTATTTAATTAAACTAAAATGCCTTTAACAATTATAAGCTAATCGATATTGTTGGGGCATTCAATAAATAAAATCTGTCGGCTTCAGTAAGTTGCCAGGCCTTTTCTTTCAAATACTCAAGATATTTGTTTATTCAGCTATTTTAAAAAATTTATTTATTATAAAGTCGTTGGCATCTTCATTACAGTGGCAACACAAGTACACACCTAGCCCACGAAGCATAGAAAGCGTACTCCACAAAATACGGTAATATTTTTAAACATCTAAACTTGCTTGTCTTCGACTACACATCCATTAGAAAATACCTCAATAACCTATCTATGACAAAGTTTTAGGGCTTTTATCAAAGGTTTGTCTATGTCTTTATGCTAACTTCTGCTTGTTTGTGACATAATGATAATAATCCGATTCTTCCTCCTAAAACTACAAAATTTAGATAGCCCCAATTAATGTACAAACTATAGTCAACTTCCCAAACGATTCAAATTTTTTTACATAAAAATTATGTTTGCCATATCTACTTAAACATTCATTTGACCAGCTAGCACTTCTTATATACAATCTATTTATGCAGTTTAGCATTTAACAATTTATGCAAGCAGAGAATTTTTAATATGGCATCAAACATGTGTATATAATTTTTTTTCCTAACTTTTTATTTATTTTTTTCTTTTACATATTTTGTTTTTTTTTTTTGAACGCGCCTTCTCTTTCTTTCTCTTTTTCTATCTATGTTATTTATTAAAGATTTGCACACAATTAACGAGCCCATAAGTTATTAATTTGTAATATGTGCAACAAACTATAATATATATTTTTTTGTATATTATATGCATATGTTCAATATGCAACAAATTATTATATATATGTATACAACATAAAACATAAAGCATAGAACATAAAAATTATGTGTAGAAAAAAATGTAAAAAGAGAGAGAGAGAGAAAGAAATACAATTTTTAATAATAGTGTTTTTTTTTTTTGGTGGGCAGAACACAAAAGACGGTGTTAAAGTCGCGTTAAAACCGTCATACATTGATCATGACATCTAAAATAATCACACGTTCATATTTACATAAATACTTCTATACATAAATAAGATACATATATTATGTATATAAATAATCGAATTTTTCATTTTAAGAAAAATAGGTGTAAAAAAAAACAATAAAAATAACATAAAATATTATCACCTATATATAAATAATAAATTGTTGTTGTTATTGTTTTTGGTTATTCCTGAACTCATACCTAATTTATTTATTTTTTTTTTTTTTTTATTGCATATTACAAGTGCATGTTCAAGGTGAGAAATATCTGTTAATTTATTAAATGTTAAATATATCATATTGTTCGAAGGATTGGTAATTTGTTTGATTATTTTATTTTTTAGTTTGTACATATATGTGCATTCTAGTCTACTCCTATTTTGGATTGCTTTTTGGATTTGCTGTAGTTAATAATGTATACTTGTAGTTACACATACGTTATTTTGTAATTAAAATAAATTTTTTTTAATTTTTCGCTTAAAATTCAAGAACAGTATTTGTGATAATTTTTTGAGGTGGGGTTTTTATTTTTAGGCAAAGTAATCCCTAAAAAGAAACTAATTTTTTTTAATATGGGTAAGATCGTAAAAAAATTTGAAATTTTAATTATTAAATTGAAACATATACAAAATTATATTTTTTACAGTTATGATTTTTATAGAATGGATCGGGAGCTGAAATAAAATGAGAAGGTATTCTGTGTAATTATAAAGATCATAATTCATAAGCAAGCAAGGAAATATCACTTTAAGTTAAAGTTAACATAATAACTTAACAATATTAAACAAGGCGATCTTGCGCATATTAAAATGCAGAACAAAACACTAGTGCCATTATATAATTGTTTAAAATACTAAAATCCAACAGGAGATGTCACCGGCTATGCGATAGTAACATATAAAACGAATTAGTAACATAAAAACGAAAATAGAATAACCAGTAACATTTTCTCGAAGTGTGGGTCTTGAAATAAATATCGAAAACATCAAACAGTTCATGTCACCCGGTGATAAACAACATACCAATCGAATATGTAGATAACTTCCACTACTTAGGCTGCATCAAAATAAAAGCGGAAACTTAAATACCGATATTGAAAACAGAATTAAGAAGGTCAGGGCAATGTTAGGCCGCTTACAGCCAATATGGAAAAAACACACAAGTTTCCAGGGGTACAAAATTGAGAATATTTGAAACTTACGTAGAGACCGGCTTAACATACGGAAGTGAAACCTGGTTAGTTACGAACAACATCCTGGTTAGTTACGAACACACAGAAATTACAGGCACATACTTATAAAGAAGCAAGGAAGCAATGGAATGGAACCCAGAAGGAATCCGAAAATGAGATTGTCCCCAAAACTACCTGGAGGAGAATGACATTAGAAGAACTGATCTCAACTAGAAAATAGACATGAGAGGATCCAAAAATAATTTCTCCGAATAGAGTCAAACGAAGATGTCTAGTAGATATCCTATGCTCCCAAAAGGAACATAAGAAAAAAAAACGGAAAAAAATAAGGTGCCAAAGTCCCTAGATATTTGCGTTCTTAATCAAATTTCCTATTAAACTATTGAATTCCACAATAATATTCAAATTATTATTTATATCCTCCCAATTCACATTCTATTTATGATTCACCAAAATTAAAATTAATATAAGCAAACTTAAATGAAGTAGTTATACTGTTATATTTTCTATTTTCTTTTTACAAAATTTCAGAAATTATAATTTCATCCCTATTGTGTAAAATATTTTAAATTTTCATTCCTAGTAAAAGAAAAAAAATACGCGTAGGAGAAAAGTTATTAAATCTTAGTTCAGTAAAATAAAAAAAAAATACATTTTTTTTTACCTTAAAAAACTTTAAAAAAAAAAAAATTGAACTAAAAAAATTCTTTACTTAATGAAAATTTATGAATGATTTTTTTAAAATTAATAAAAAAATTTCCAAAGATAGTTGTCTCATTTTATTCTTATTTAATTTTTCTTTATTTAAAAAAAAAAACAAAAATAGAAAAAAGAAAAAAGTCAACAACGACAATCTACTTCAACTTGACTTTTATCCATATTTGAAAATGCAATAATTTTTAGTTTTTGTTTTTATTTTTTTATGTAGAATTTATTTATTTTTTTTTTTTTAGAAATCATCTAAAATTGTAACTGAAAATCATTTCTTTTTGAATTATAAAAAAAAGCGTATTTAAGCGCAATTTTATCGCTTTTCAAGGATAAAAAAATAAATGTATATGAATTTAATACCACAATTGAAAATAACCGTATTTTTCTATTATTTATAACTATGCAGGTCCTTTTCATATTGAAATTTCTCTATTTTTTGTTTTGTAGTAGATAAAATAACAAATGTATTCATACTTAAATATTGAAATTTTTTAGAAATTATTATGGAATTGATATACCATTCATACTTGTATAGGATTCTGACTCCACTCGCATAATAAAAGCCCCCTGACGACATTTTCGAAAGCTACGTAAGGACCACCTGAACATATGAAGTCATAGTACGATGATTTTTATCTGAACATGTTCAAAAAGGTTGGCAACGATATCAACCGTACCTTACAGAACCGCACCTGTATTTTGAATATCGTCCTAAACGGTATTTTTAATATTGGTGCCAAAGCTTGATTACGTTGTTATTCCCAGCACAGTGCAGAAATAATCATAAGAATTGCATGTTTTTAAAAAGAACAACATGGTTTTAATTTAAAAAAAAATATGGTGTTTTCACCTTCAACATTGATTAGATGAGCATATGAAAATACGTTGTCGTAATGGTGTTGTCATATGTCAGTGAAATGAGAATCGAATACTTTCCTTATGATTTTGAAAAAAATTCCTTATGAAAAAAAAAATAACGGTTAATGCCCAATTACAATATTCAAAGTTAAAAGAATATTTTCATGTGATTTTAAACTTTATGTTCTTGCATAAACATGTTTATTTTACATAAACAAGTCCTTATTAGTTTTTAATTAAATATCAATTATAATACATATAAATATATACTCTGGATAACTCGTCGTTGAAACTTAGCAATAAGAGTACTCCCGTAGCAAGCTAAATGAAAAAGAATTATCTTCACCATCAATTTTTTTTAACTTCACTAAACCGGCAATAAATCAATAAATTAAATTCTTTGGATGCGTTTAAATTAGATATTTTGAACAATTTAACTATTTTGTATTTTATACAAATATCCTAAGGTTGCTTTAAATAACCAAAATACTTTTAAATCATTTTTCATTTTTTTTTCCAATTCAATTTGATAGTAAATATTTTTTTGATCTATGACTTTATATCTTTACTTTGTATAGACACGGATATTACCTTGAATTTATCATTTAAGTTGAAAGTCTCCACACTTTTCACCTAAAGTTTTTATAAAAAATAAAAAAAAAAAAAAAATTAATAAAAGAAAAGAAAAAACTCACAAATATGTTAAAAGTCGTGGGCATTTTGAATTCATAATTGTAAGCAATCGCATTATTTTTATTTATTACAGTTGATTCACATAATTATTATTTATTATTTTTTATTTGAAAAAAAAAATATAAAATGTTAAACTATTCATATATTAATTCTATAACTTTATAAATTATAAACTATGTATTATCATAGTTTATAGATATTTAAAATTAACATTTTATTGAATTAGGTTTTTGTTATAATTTAAGTCACAGTTTTAAAGAAAGAAATTTTTTAGAAATAAAAGAAAGAAAAGAAATAATAAAATTATAATTATAATAGAAAATATTGTCATCAAATCAGTGATGGTTGTTACTTTTGCTGCTGTTTGTTGGTGGTAAAAAAAAAAATTGACACTTTTTATTTTATAAAGATACTTTCATTCTGTTATAGTTAATGAAGAAATTTTTAAAAAATTAAAATTTCTTTTATTTACGATTGTTCTTTTTTTTTGCTTTTTTTTAAGTGGTAACTGTTCAACCGTTAGGCTAATAAGCCTGTCTATACCATAAGTACATGTTGGAACAGGGGGACATATTATATTCGTGTTATTAGAATTGATCTTAATGAATTCCACATACAATTTAAACACGAGGATACGTCTTAGATTTTCAATAGATCCAATTGTATATATTATTTTTATTGCAATATTTTGAATTTGAGTTATATGGTATTCTATATCTGTGAGTTATATCATTCAATTTAATTACTTGCTTATATATTGCATTTGTTTTTATATTGTTATATTAATGTATTTTTTTTATTAAAGATATATAATTATTAATTAAGTCATTAATATGAATTCAACAACGAATGTTAGCTGAGTCGAGTCGAAAATCAGAAAAGTAGTCACTTTCACTAGGATTCCAACCCGGGCCTTTCGCATGAAAGATCGACATTACTGTGCCACCCAGCCACACAGCTGTTTATGCTTAAAGTTTTTAACCTTTCTAAAAGCAAAGGACTTCTAGCTTGAAATCTTAAAAGTGATATGAACCAAATATCAAAAAGCACAATCTTTAGAATTTTAAATGGAATATCGATTTTTGGTTTTGAAAATGATTTTTTTTTTCACTTTAATCTAAACTAGACCAAATATAACTGCAATCAAAAATCTCTATAACATAAAGAATTGAATTAGGCTTAAGAAAGATAATAGAGAAGCGAAATATTCTTTGATCTTTTAAGTTGTTTTTTTTAATTAACCGAAGCATATTAATCTTTTTCTTTTTTTTACGAGGGTTAACGGGAAACATCGAAATTTATTCAGAATCACTGTACGGAGTTCATCTGGGTATTGTTGGACTTTATCCAATTAAAACCATCCCTTTTAGAGTGAAACTTGGACTTTACCTTAAATACATATGTATTATTCCGTTTTTAGAATCGGGATTAGGAAAGGAAATTGAGGATAGGATTTGAAAAAGGTGAGGATAAGCTTCTTTTGCACTCCTTGTCGTTATTAAAATGGAAAGGAGCCATATTTGCATCGTCTTGTGTAGTATATACTTAGCCATACTACGAAACTAACGACCCATCAAAAATTGTATCAAGAAAGTTACTGAATAAATATTTTTCGAAAATTTGTATTTTCGAAATGAAATTCGGATTGAAAATACTTGTACATATATATTAGCTTCCCTGTACAATGGTACTTAGCATGAAATTCTTTTGATCACCTCATTAGAATTACAAAAACATGTATACTCTTATACAATATACCAAATATTTTAGACCACCAAGTTAGAAAAACTGATTATATACATATACATGTATATATTTCATTTTATTGTTTTACTTTAGTTTTAATTTGTTATAATTTTTTGAAGATTGTAATAATTTGGTCCGTTTTGTAACATTGTTTTATTTTTTTCTTATTCATATTTGAAACTTTATATGTTGTAGATTATAAAATTAAAAAAATAAAAAAAAAAAGTCTAAAAATATTTTAACGCTAACAAGACACTTTTATGAGTTATTTAATATTTTTGGGTTTTAATTTAAAGAACTTAAACATAAAGTGTGATATGACGACCGCAGCCGCTTAATTTAGTTTACATGGAACACTTTTTTTTTAGTTTTACATTAGTGTGTTACACATACGATGAGATTTACATTAAAAAATGCCTGATGATGATTTGGGAGATCTGATTATGCATCTGGTTTTACATTTTTATTTTCAATTTTTTTATTCCAAAATTTTCGAAATTTCAAGTTTAAAATGTGTAGCACGTTCGAATACAAAACGATTATTACATAACGTATATATTTTTACATTTAATATCATAACTTTTTACTGTAAATACACAAACACACACACACACACGTAAAAGTAACAGAATTAATTCGAAATTAATTTGTTATCTTTTGAACATTACCGAAATGAATTATTGTACAGGTAGATTTAAATGTAAGAAAAAACAAAAAATATAAAATATTTTAAACAAACAAAGTATCTGATTAAATTTAATTATAACCGGACCTGTAATAAATATTTAGTATTCATAGAATGTAATAATCCCAATATGAAGACAGTGAACAGGTATATGTATTACCATGTATTACTCAATTTTTGTACCGAAAGAGGGAAATTGATATTTTTTTTTTGTATTATCATTCGGAAATAATTCAGTTGCAATTTGGATTAAGTATCTTACTAATTATGTTATATTTTCTTACATAACAGGATAATACAAATTGATAATTTATTTAGTAAAAAAAACTTCCTATGATCAAACGATTTTCAAATTAAACCATGGTGATTGATTAATTGACGGAAGATTAAAAGGGGAAAGTCTGATATTTTTTTCTTGTAGTGCAGTTAAGTACCTTATCAGCCCTTTTTTTGCATTTCAAGTTAAAATTTTTCTATATAGAACAAGGATTTATTTATAAACCATGGTAATTAAGTAGTGGTAAAATCAAGACCAGAATTACCTACCAATGCCATAAGGTAGTGACTATGTTTTTTTGCTGAATAAATATCTTCCTGGTTAACCTTCAAAAGAAATGCTACACATGCAACTTTGCCGGCACAATACTGATTTATAATATCCGTCATTTTTACACATGATTATAGAGGGTATTCGAACTAGAACACTGCAATATAGAAATTCTTTTATAATTGCCAAACACATTATTGCCATAAATGTTTTCTAATTTTAATGATTTATAAAAAATCAAGATGGCGCAGTAACACACCGCCAAAGAAACGGTCAAATAATTGTGTATGTCAATAACTTGGGCTATCTTGGCAGCATTATGTCAATCAGCGAGACATGGATTAACGACTCAAGAAAGCTAGAACAGTTTTTGATAGATTACAACCGGTATGGGGAAACTCAAAAATCTCTAGAAAGATCAAGATGCTACTAATGTATAATAGTGAGACCTGACTATAACATCGAGTACTACAAACAGCCAGCTACAGGCATTCATATATGAATGCCTCCGAACCATATGAAGGATATTTTGGCCTAGAACAATCACGAATAGAGATTTATGTAACTTAACCGGAAAGCAACCAATAGTGCATCAAATAAGGAAAAGAAATAGAGATGGATAGGACACCAAGGATGCATAGCTAGAATCGTCCTTGAATGGAACCCGCAAAGCTCCAGAAGACGTTCTTGATCGAGTAACACTTGGCGAGGAACAATAATTATGGTGCTAAACTCAATAGGTAAAAACAATGGCATCTAACAGAGTTCGATTGAAATGTAAAGCCTATGCGCTCAAGAGGAATAAGAAAAAAATAAATAAAAATTCAATAAAAAACTTATTTCTTTTAATTTCCATATTAAATTCTTCTTCAAATCCCTCTCCCATTCCTACTCTTCAACCATTTACAGTTCGATTACCTCATTATTCTAGATTCGAAGTTGAACTGAGTTAAGAAACTATAGGAACCTATTTATCTAAATATTCTGGCTATAAAATGGAGGCACTTTTAAGGGTTTGATGATTAAAAACCTGACACGGACCTATTCTTTCTAATGCTTTGATTTTTCTGGAAAAGTTCCCACCTCGAAATACACATTATTTAAATGTCCTCAATCATTTTTAATCAATTAATTGTGATACAATTATCGCCTTTAGGTATGGTCAATTCTAATATAATATAAAACCCTTTAATTTAAAACAACACATTTATGTAATTGAAAATCACACCCTTAATTAAATTAAATTGAAGGGGAATGTATACCCCTTTACACCAACAAAAAAAAACTCAAATCAATTGTTTGATTTGAAAATTGAACAATGACAAAATAAAAATGTTACAATTTTTATTGTCACTCTATAGGTGATCACTGTTACCAATAACAAACAATCTTAATCCTTGCACCATGACTACAATTCTTTATATAATAAAGAATTTTGAATCTAAAATTTTAAACATTAAAAGAGATTATATTGATGCATATCTTCAATAAAATAAAACTCTTTTTTTTCAATCATTATTAAAATACAGAAAGGATTCATCAAATAAAAAAAATAAATACTTGTCATAATTTTTAATTATTGTTAATATTAAGTATGAATATTTTTAATCTCTAAAAAGTAGCAAGTAGCAACAATCTATTAAAGAATTCTTTTCATAATATTTTTCAATAAAAAAAAAAACTCATAAAATATACATATATCTTTAGATATGCAATATATTATCTTTAATTTAATGTATTCACTTGTATTTACAAAAAGGATACAAAAAGGATATTCTTCAATTTTTTTCTTAGTTATACGCTAAGTTTCATATTCAATGGTATGCAGGTGTAGTATTAAAAACTCGGTAAACTAAATATATATACATATATACTACTAGGTTAAGTATAATATTTTACATACATATATAATTAAAAGGAAAATATTTCAGGTGTTATTCACTTATACTGGCATTGTCTCGTTCCATATTAATGATTTCTTAATACTTTACTCGTCTTCTTTGAATTGTCGTTATAAGTTCTTATTTTTTGTAAATGTAATATGGAATATTTGGTTATAAGTACAGCTGTTGTATGTTGTACTATGTTGGGTACAACAATAAGGATCAAAATAAAAAATTTTTCTTCTTTTTTTTTTTGTAAAAACTATAAAAATTATTTGTTATCCTTATTTAAAAATAAAATAAAGCACCAAATTAAATTGCAATGGAATACAACATTATGTGCAACATATAAAAAATATTGTACATCATCAAGATAAAGAGAATATATGAAAAACATTTGAAATATAAACTATTGATACCGTGATCCATAAAATTAACGTATTTTATATAAAAGATCTGAAATGAAATGTATGTAAAATTTTATTTAGAAAATAACGGTATATGCTCATTTAAAATTGAATGCATACTAATTAATTATTCTAGTATTTTTTTGATAAAAACTGGGTAAAAAATTATGTACTGTGATAACCTTGGCATAAACTACACCTAGACCTCCATTTGCGATCGTTTTACGACTCAAAATTAAGGGCTGCTTCAACAGCAACAGTTCCTACCACAAAACTCGATTCTGTGTTGAAAGCCAAAATATAACATTAAATATGAATATAGTAACAGCCTCAATTTATTTTATTTTCTGCAATAACAGTAAAGAACACCTTTGGACCAATTACCTTTACTTTCTAAATTATTTTTATTAGTTTTTAGGAGCCGTGTAGGTGGTAGTTGAACTATCATTCCAATTAAGTTCAGAATTTTTTTATAATAACAGCTTCGTTTGCTCATACCTCGTTTATTAGCTTTCAAAATTCAACACAATCTGATTTCGTTCATTTCAATCCATTTCATTATAAGAACAGAAAAACATTATAGTCGAAAATAAAAAAATTTGTAGTAAAACCAAAGATATTTAAACCAACATTTTTAAATCCTGTGTTTGCTACTCCTAAGTCGTAACTTATATCTCAGATAACTATACAATGTCCACAATCAGCTCTTAATCATATGTTACTCAGAAAATGAAAGTAACTCAAGGAACTACATCACAAAATGTAATATATTTATTTTACCTTTGTGCATCACTGTGCACAAAATTTCCAATACCAAGGAGTGTTGCTGTACTTGTTAAGTCCTTAAATAAAATTCAAAATAAAACATAAAACATAATTAAGGGTAAAATTCATTTACAAATTATAAAAACCCCATTCAAAATTTCATATTTAAATAATTCAAGAATATGCATTTATTATAAAAAATTAAAAGGACATTCAGGAATTCAAAAACAGGGAATTTAATAATATATGTATGCATTTTGTATAAGTAAGAGAACTGATGAATTAATAGGATGCACCCCAAATTATAATTGATATATATTTCAGTAATAGAAATAAAAGAAAAGAATTCATTTAAATTTGAAGAGGAACTATAATATGTAGATCATAAAAAATACAAATGCATGTGTTGTTTACCGGAAGAATATTTTAATATTTTAAGCTCCATATGTTGTTCTATAATTTGTAGAGTAACCTCAACTTAAGTTCATATAAAAAAGGTTCTTTCTTTCTTTTTCACAATTCATTGAATAATTATTCAACGTGCGTTACTATTTCTTAATATTAAAATATCTTGAGGATCTTGAGGAAGTAAAATGTCTCAAGACACTTATTAAAAACGGTTGCATTTTTTAAATTTTTATGATTACTTATAGTTTTTGGTTGAAGCAGTAGCAATCTAAGAACAATTTAAAGAAAAAGTAAAGTGGAATATGTAAAATGAAATATACACATTTAAAAATACGGTTAGAAAAATTTCGAAATTGCACCTTTAACGTTTTGTGTAACAATTTTAATTTTTAGTTTAATAATGACACCTTCTTTCAGTTTCGTTAATACACAAGTCAATTTAATGATGAATTCATACAATTATTATCAATTAAGAAAAAAGTCTAATTAATGAATTCAGTGTTTTATATAGCAATTCGTTTGTTGTTAGAACAGCAAAAATGTGGAATTTATTCCGATCCTAAGTACTTCCTAAAGTTGGCTATTTTCATATTTATAATTTGCCCAAGTTTAAAAGTGTTTCCCATTCTTTAAGATTCAAAACAAATAATGAAAGAATGCATCTTATTCCTTCCTGGTTTTCCATTGAATGCTTAAAAAACATATAATATTATCCCTTTCTTTCCTTTTCCCAACCTTACTTCTTAGCCATTATACTGTTGAAATAGTTCAGATCTTTTCAATATTATTTTGGGAAGAAAAATTTTGCACTACCCAAGGATTTTGTAATGCAGCACCAAGAATCTCTTCTTCAATGCAATTTTTAGTTAGCAGAAATTTTTAGAAATATTGCCTTTAAAAAATATCACTTTAGAAATGTGCTTCTAGAAAACCCTCTATAATTTTACTGAAAATCTTCTATATTTTATATACTTTTATATTAACTTGAAAAAACAGACATTGCTTCCTTCTGTAAACCTTAATCCAGCAATTTCCTTTTATATTAAAACACTTTTAAATGCAAAAGATTCACCATCAAGGTTTGGTTAGTAAAAATTTTAAATATCTTAAGCATAAAAGTTTTCACGCTGTAAAAGAACTGTTCTTATACCAGCAATTTACTTTTATATTAAAATTACAACAAATTCACAAGATGTACCATAATTTTTTTATTTTCTACATTTAAAGGGGTTAGTTTTACTTTAATAAAAGTATATATTAAAAAAAATATTTATACTCGTATGACTGTAGGTCAAAGGTTATATTAAATTTGCCACTACGTTTGTGACGCATAGAAGAAGGGGGATAGGTATAGACTCAAGTGTATGGATCGGATCAGAATCGAAAAATAAATCGATTTAGCTATGTATTTTCGCAAATTCGTTTTTTTTTTTTTTGTAATAGCCGTCATCGCTATTTAAATTCAGCCTTAAATTCATTTTGGTCCATGGGTTCGGGTAAATACCATACAACTTCTTTTTTATTATATGAGCATTACTCTGTACCTATTACAAGCTGCGTGTCAGAAATTATGCCAAAAGTAATTAATATGTATTTATAATAATGATATAATGTTTATATAACGGGCATACGGGTATCCCAGAGTTGACACAGTCTACTCTACTACATTCTACCTTGTTTTTTATTTATTTTTTTTTTTCATATCTAATTTTCATTGTATGAAATGCTTAACATTACGTAATTTCAGATATTTAACAACATATCAAATTGAAAAAGGTCGTTAAATTGAATAGTTTAACTTGCAACTACCTTAATATAAGGTAGGAAGCTTAAATGTGATTTCAGTATAGTTTTGTTTTTTACCAATTTTATATCTATTTAAATTAAGCATAAAATTAAGAATTACCAAATCTACAACATAGTTAAAAAAAAAAAAACAAATTTGATGAAACAAATTGTTTACAAAAACAAAAAAAAAACTTAATAGAAAAAACAGTTTGTCAAAATATACTTTTTATAGGCTATTAAATGTCAAGCATGGAATAAATTAGAATTTTCGCAATTCCTTATAAAAATCCTTCTCTCTGAACTGTACTTAATGTTTATTTAAATTAAAAAAAAAAAATAAAAAAGAAATTAAAAGTCTTCCTAATTTTATACAACTTGTTTTAAAAGTCAAATAATCAAATAATTATGCATGATCCTATGAAATACGACATCACATCACAAGTCCTACACTCATTTCATCAAAATAAAAAAAACTTATATTAAATGAATTGCTATCTACCATAAATCAGTTCTGAAAAATTTTGGCACTCTAATAAAATTATTTTTAAGTTATTTATATCATTGTATATTTTGCAAGATGAAAGTATATCTGTTAAATTTAAAGCAATTGTATTGTATATAGAATTTGCATACTGGTTCCATAATTTTTAAAGGCCTTTTTAAGTTTATGAAGCACTGATTCTTATAATAAATGTTATCGCATGAAGGAATACAAAGATTCTTCACGAATTCTCCAATTTCCAAACTCATTGAATCACTTTAAATATACATATCAAAATTATATAAATTATTTTTGGTACGCATTAATACAAAGTTTTTTCAACCCTGATTCTTAAATTTTTTTTTATATAAGGCAATTATTCACATTAATTCATCTAACATTTTCAATTCTTATCTTACCTACATACTTAGATTTATACTAACGTACCTATATTTCTATTCTTGTATATTTGAAATCTTTATGTCTATAACCGACCTCGTCTATATAGATACTGATAATGATGACGATTGTTTGAATTAAATTTAAAAAGAAAATAAAAAAAAAATTTTAAAATGTACTGCAATTCGTTTTTAACAAATCCTAATTCAATTTTTTATTCCAACACTGTGCATAATAAATAACATCAAGTATTTAGAGGAAATCAGTGGAGATATTTTTGCAAAAATTGGTGCGATCGTAGGTTCAAAAAAAAAAATTTATTTATAAATCAGCCAAAAAAAAAAACAACAACAAAAACAAACAGAAATACAAAAAAAATAAAACTTTAGTTGCTATAGGAAGTTATCTAGAAAGCCGAATTTAAGATCTAGATAAAAGACGAAACTGATTTCAAATGATGTTAAGATATTTTTTTTTTGTTATGCATTATTTTATTGTTGTTGTTTTTTTTTAAATCTGAGTTGGTGCAATTTCATATTGGTGATTTTTGGTTTATATGTTTCTTGGCAAATTTTTAAAAAGGTTTGACCGTCCATATGTTTACAAGACTTTTACAACCTTAGAAATAAAGAATAGAGCGATTTTAACTAAGGGAAGGTATCGCAAAAAAATTAATTTCATCGAAGAACTTTTTTCTGTAAACTCACCCATTACGGAGCTACATGCCCCCAAAGTTCGAAAAAGCTCTATATATAAAAATGTTATAACAAGAGCCGGAATATATTAAATCTGGAAAATGTAAGAGGTAGCGGATTTTATAAGCTTTATAAATATATGTAACACATATGTGCAGGGCTGCCATTAGAGTTTGACGGTTCGGATTATCCGTATCCGATATCCGCGAATTTGCAGACAAAAATCCGTATTCGGTATCCGCACAAATATACTCGCGATTATCGGATAGTGAAAATTTTTAAATTATGTATAGAATAAAATTTTGTTCATTTGGAAAAAAATTTTATTTGAAAAAAAAAAATCGGTGTCCTGTTATTTTAATATTTTATATTATATTATTTTATGTCGCTTTGCCTCTTTTCTCTATCACTACGTAGATGCCAAACAAACACAATTTAAAAAAAAAACTGCCAAAAACAAATTCATTTGAAAAAAAATCTAAGTAGGCTTTATTTATTTTAGTCCATAACTGCATAAGTTTTTTTTTGCCGAGACGTTAGTTTATTTATTTCATTTAAATATATCAGACGCATAAAAAAATCAGTAACATTATTTAAAACTAGATAAAAATAAAAATAAGCAATTTGTTGTACATTGATATAAATTGTTATTGCAAAATTGTTAGAAAAGCTTTCAAATCAAAGAATTGAAAAAAAATCAAAGGTAATTATAATTAAGTTCTTTTCGCCGTAAAACTTATATTAAATTTATATTGTATTACTATTTAGCCCATGGCACCATCAGCTCCTGTTTGGGAATATTTCAAAAAAATTCCATCTACCAATAAAAAAGTTGCCAAACCTCAATGTTTAAACTTTAAAGTGTATGGTTTTTATTTCAAATAGTAATGAAAGCACGGGTGGTATGTTAAACCATCTGAAACTGGTACACAAAATCTATTGTAAACGGGATAATGATGAATCCGTTTTTGGGGAACAAGAGCAAAACTTAAAAAAAATCAAAGGAAACACGTTGATGGATTTTGTTAAACGGCAAAGTTTAAGTGAGATTGTTTCAAGATTAGCTGCTGAAGACGGAATAACAATTCGTGCAATTACAAATTCCAAGTTTATCAGACAATCTATTGTAGACAGAGGATATAACCTACCAAAAAGTGAAAACTGTGTTATGCGACTTATTCATACTGAATTCGAAAATAGAAAACAAGAGGTAATAAAAAAATTAACAACAATTAAGAATGATGGTGGTAAGTTTAGTATAACCCTTGATGAGTGGGTATGTGCACGAAATCGTCGCTTTATTAATATCAATGTACATGGAAATAATGGAAATTGCAACAATCTAGGTTTGGTGAAAGCTACTGGTTCGTGTACTTCAGCTGTAGTGTTAGAAAGTGTAACCAAGTATTTAGAGTTGTTTAATTTGTCATTCCAAAACGACATTGTTTGTACTACAAATGATGGTGTCAGTGTAATGGTGAAGTATGGAAGAGATTGTCCATCTGAATCACAGTTATGTTTATGTCACGGTCTGCATTTGGCGGTAGTTGAAACGTTTTATAAAAAGGAAGTTTTAAAATCGAATGATGTTGACATTATAATAGAAGAAGAAGAAGATGAAAATGATGATGACTTCCAAGACAATGAATTTTTCGATGATGATGATGTTAATGAAGAAGAATTCGCAGATGATGAAGTTAAAGATGTCGACATACAAAATAATCTGAAGAACGTGCGGATTTTGATTAGGTTTTTGAAGAAATCTAGTACTCGAAATTCAATTCTACAAAAGAAAATTATCGATGAAATTGGACACGAACTGGAACTTCAACTGGATGTCAAACACAGGTGGAACTCTATTCATCCTATGTTAGAAAAACTACTCAGAATTCGAATTCCAATTCAAAACACGCTCATCGAATTAAATGCACTTCACCTAGTATCTGGAATAGATTTCGAAAAATTGTCCAGCTTAATGAATGCAATAAAACCATTAACATTAGCTGTTGAAACATTGCGGAGACAGGATGCCAATTTATTAACAGCAAAACGAACGATGAATTTTCTATACAAAAAATTAGATGAATGTAATGACGAGATTTGTACTACATTAAAATCAAATATTGAACGACGGATGAAAGAACGAGAAAACTCTACCATTATCGATACACTGTCATGTCTCACCAATAACTCTATAAAACCATCAAAAATTGTTTTGGAATTTGCATCTAATCTGTTTGGTAGACTTTTTGAATCTTCTTCATCTATATCACCTTCATCTTCACCAGAAGTTTTAGATTTGAACACGGATGCACCAACTTCCTTGGAAGCTGAACTAAATGCTGCAATTAATTATGTAACTTGCGAAAATATTCAAAAATCCAACTTAAACATCAAAGATGATTTTGTAATATTTAAGAAAACAGGTCAAAGGCCAGAAAAACTTGAAAAATTATTTGAAGCCTTAACAACAATAAAACCATCATCAACCGAGGCCGAAAGACCTTCTCTGTTGCCTCCCACTTTTGCGGCAAACTTCGAACCCGTTTATCTGATTATTCGCTAAATTCCTTAGTTTTTTTAAAATATTTGTATATAAATGAAAAAAAGTGAATAAATTTTCATCTTAAATCGACAATTTTTCGAGTTTTTTTATCTTTTCTTTTTTAAATTATCTATTTCCAAAATATCCGTATCCGCACGGTTAACCGCGGTTTTCGAATAATGAAAACCGGTATTCGCGGATACTAAAAAGCCGGATATTTTGCAAACTCTAGCTGCCATACGGAAATCTACATTTATGTTAAAGTCAAATTTTTACGAAATGGATCCCTTTTATATTCTGAACTGCTAAGAATAGAAAAAAGAAATTTTAGGAGAAGTTATATCCTTTTGAAAATAGTTTGAGTAATTGAAGAAGTTTGGCTTGTGACGCTCGGTGTTCAGAATCTGTAAGGGTTCTTGAATTGAAATTTTGCAAATTTGAAACTTCTGTAACCTGAATACATGTCAAAATTTTTTTTAAGTATTATGTCTCTTAAATTTCAACCATTTTTATGGTTGTGTAATAAAATTCTAAGAAAAAAACCAAATTTGGTTCGAATCACATTTAATTTCTTGAACCTAACAATTTTCCGGGAATGTTGCGTTAGATCCTTGAGATTTAGCATAAGTTTTATCAGAAAAAAAAATCAGAGTCTTTCACATTCAAGAGCTGTTTAGACTCGGTAACTGAGACACCTGTGTAAAAATTTCCAAGGTTAAACGTTAGCTTTTAAGCTGTAACATTATATTTTGAACAAGTTTTCTATATTGTATTAGGCTTATATTCTTAATTATATGTCATTATTCTTCATAATTAATGATTAATTAATAAAACGCGATATGAAACATTGTGTTTAGTTTTGGAAACGTACTCTTTTAAAAATCTTTGGTTTTTTTCATCACTTGTTTTATTTTATTTTTGTTTAATTGAAAACAAATCAAAAAAAAACTTAAAATTAGAACCAAACATTGAAACATAGGCAAAATAAAAAACACTTTTAGCAAAAACTTGTAAAAATGTTCAGTATATTTGTATTTAAGTGTTTTTTTTTAGTTTTTCTGACGAAAATGTAGATCGTGATTTATTCCTTCAAACAAAAAAAAAAACAAAAATTGAAGATTCGATTTAAATTTTATTATTTTGTTCTTTTGTTTTCAGCTTAATTTAATTTTCTATTTTTTTTATGTTGAGTTATTGGTGTTTACTGTAAGCACTTTATTCAGTTATTTGTTTCACTATTTTATTTCATTTGTACTTTAGATTTGTTATAAAAATATTTTTAAGTCTTTAAAAAAAAAATAAACAGATTTTTTTGGATTCAGTCATTGTTACTTGTTACTTTTAAATAAAATAAACCAAATTGTTTTCTTGTTCACTCTTTTGATTTCCTGATTATTCACTGCACATTATTTACCTTGTTCTTCCCTAACAAGAACATATCAAGTTGTTTGTAAATGTTTATTTGTTGCCAATATATTTTTTGAATATTTTAATTAGCCAATTTGTTTGTGAATATTTTATTCACAAATTAAATGTTATTTTCAGATGCAAATCATATGAATCTATCCAATATCTATCAAGCTTATATTCAACCTAAGATAGAAGAAGCTAAAGCTGATATAAATTAGCTGGCGCCACACTTCTTTTTTTAAATACCTCGATCGAGTTTAAAAATGAGCCAATTATAAGTAATACTTTCACCAGCCATCCTAGTAGATATTGAGTCTCTTGGATCTTTGAAAAAATCATACCATATTATCTGCGGTGCAATATGGCATGATTTTTTCAAAGACCCAAGAGACTCAATACTAAAACCCATTTTTTTAGATATATGTATTTTGTAGTCAACAACAACTGATTCTGGCCATTTTGCTGGAATAAAGTCACTTATACTATCTTTAAAACAATTTCAACGCAACACTAGAAGAGGAGCATCTGGTCATTCTTAATTTGAGGAACAACCCTTTATTGTGGTTTTATTACGTGCTTAAAGTTCAGATGTCACGATTATTCACCTGTCCACACGTTAAAGCAGGAGACAAGTATCGGACTTAATAAATTCTTATAATTAGAATTTATTTTAAAAAATTCTAGATATCATGAATGTATTTAAATATTATTGATACATTATTATTCAATATTGGTCAATTAATAGCGAGTAATTTGGATGCAATGGTAAAAAAAAGTAAATGAACCGATTCAGGTTTATAACAAGGTTATATCATTTTGTTCGTAGTAAGAATTGCATTAATGGGAAATCTAGAATTTTCCTAATTTCAAGATAAATATAAAACGTATATTATGCCGAAAAGGGGGTATAATAGAACACAGTACATATTTGGGCTGATAATTTGTATCAAAAACTCTATCTTAAAATTTGGTTAAAAAATGGTGTGGTTATAGTGTGTTAAAGTCACACATTACATGTAGGAACTATACGTACTGGTTTAATAGGTTGTTTTCGAAGCACTCCATGGCATTCGATAAAAAAAATAAAATTTTGCCACAAAGGAGTTATTAAAATTAACACAATTTCAATTCGCTCAATTCGGACAATTATTTAGAGCGAATAAAACCAAATATAATTGAAATATAAAATATACAAAAAATATAAAATAATTAATATTACATATAAATTAATAGAATGTATTGAAAGTGGAATGCACAAAGACTCGAAAGAGCTAGGTGTTAGGATGACATGAGCATTCCCGCAAATAAAAAAACAGCAACACTTGATTTTTTCAACTCTCATCATTTATCTGTCACTTTTAAACTCTTCTTACTTCCAGTATATGGCAACACTTTTTTTTTTAAAGCAATTTGATGTTCAACATTATATTTGAATTTTTCCTCTTAGATTTTCTTCTTTCAAATTTTTTTTTTTTAGATTTGTTGTTATATTTTGATGGGAATCACATTTATTTTCAAAATAAAAAAAAAAAAGTGGCGTTTTTTTTTGCGAAATAAAAAAAAAAATAAAAACAATTTTTTTTTGAATCAATATTCTTTGTAATTGAATTAAATCAATTCAAAATCCCAATATGTTGTAAAGTGAGTGGAAAACAACTTGTACTTGAATACAACTAAAAAAAAACAACAACAAAGTAACAAATAACGACTAGAATGTAAAAAAAAAAACAAATAAAAAAAAAAAATAGATTACTTCTGTGATACAGGTGCAATACTTCTTGTTGCACATTCAAATTGCAATGAAAGCCCACGCAATCATAGAATATTTGTTTTTGTTTTTTTGTTTTTATTAGTGATTTTTTCAGATTTCTTGTCTTGTCTTCTAGAATTTTTTTTTTTTTTGGCATTTTGTTGTTTAGCAGCATGTTATTGCAATGATATTTTTATTTTTTCTAGTTACTCGAGCGATCGATCGATTTTTTGCTTCTTTTTAAATGTTTTATTATTATTTTTGATTTGTATGTAACTTATGTTTCTTCTCAACCTGAAAAGTATGAAAAAAAAAAAGTTTTGAAGTCAATGAAGAAATTGAAGAAATTGAAGTTCTTGTATTTGAATTTGGCATTTTTTTTTTTTTTTTAATTTTGATCAGTAAATTTTCTTCTGTTCTATTTTAATTCCTTTAAAAAGTGATGCTGTGTAATTTTTTTTTTCATTTTAGTTCTTATTAAAATTTCACATCGTCTAGTACCTATAACCATTGTATTGTTTTTGTGTGGCGGGTTGACAAAAGTTCCGGAGTCAAAAGGTCGGCAAAGGTTTTAAAGACTAGAAAATAAAAGTCAAAAGTTCCCGGGAAATTATGACTGATGATAGATAAGTAAATCAAAAGTCCCCCGGAGATTTATGCCTTCATAAACTGATATTTTTAAAATATAAGACCAAATATTTAAAGATGATTTTCAGTATTAAAACAATTAATTATTTTCGAAATTTTAAAAATATAATAATTATAATAACAAAAAATAATAAATTTTAGATTAAGTTCATATTAAATATTGGGAAATTCCCCTTTTTCCAAAACTTACATTTTGTAACTAGCTTAAAACTATAGCTTCCAGTTTCAAATTTTGCACACACAAACTGATAAATACTCTGAAAAAATGGACAACTGGTATTTTTATTCTGTTTCGAGGGAATGGAAAGCTTCGAAAGTTATTCATAGGAACTGTGCGACTTTAACACACCAAAAGCGCATCATTTTTGTACCAAACTTTAGGAAGGAACTTGTGATACAAATGTACAATTTGTCCCATTAGAGGATAGGATTTTGGAAAGGTTTGGGTTTAGAATATTAAGGTTTGTTGGATTTTGGGGCATAGAGAAAACTCTTGATCGTGTTTCCAACTTTAATATTCCTTGTAATATAAAATTTTACATTGACAGATATTTAAATATTTATTGTTTTACTTACGTACTTACTGGATCCAATAATGCCCCTGGTAGGGCATAGGGCGTCAACAAATCCTCTACACCTTTCACGATCCCTAGCAATTCCTTTCAGCTGTAAACTCGTTTTGCGTTGCGCTTCTGCCTCTTTCAAAACAGTACTTCTTCAAGTTTTCCTTGGTCTACCTACTCGTCGTTTGTCTTGTGGATTCCACTCAAATTGTTTTACAGTTATTATTTTATTAGATATTTTAGAATTAACAGACTTTTAAAGATTTTTTAAAATTAAAATAAGTTCGACGTTATTTGCTTCTCAATTTCAACTTTATTTATTTTCCAAAATGCATTGCAAAACTCAATCGCATACGGAAGAAAATTTTTGATTGATTTTTATAACTCACAGCAGATTTTCATAAAATTCGTTATAAATTATAAAAATCAATCAAAGTTTAATCAGGAGTTTGTCAAGGCAGCGCAATACCACCTGTCTAAAGCCTCCTTAAAAAAAAAACATTGACTTAATCCCATGTTTTAAATAGAAAATGTAATGGGCTCAATTTTTATTAAATTTTTTGCTCGCTCTTCGTCAGTTACAATTTGACAATTTTTTTTTCGAGTCCGGGGACTTTATTCACCTCGCCTTTTTGTTTATTGTTCTTATTACTTCACTGTTTGGTTATTGGGTACACTATGGAATTGTTTACTTAAACAATTTCATAGAATAAAGTAGAAAATTGCTAATTTGGGGATTTTTTTATTGTTTGTTTGTTTTTTTTGCACCTTTTATTTTTAATTTGTACAGAATAAAAAGTTCATTGAACCGAAACAAGTAAGAAAAAATTAGTTTGCATATAAAGTCATTTATTATTATTTTGTCTACTTCTATACTTAAAGTTGGTTTATTTTTTACAAGTTTTTTGTTTCTGCTTCTGCTCCTTTTCAACTTTATTTCCTTCCATAAAATTTTTTAGGCTTTCAATATAAATAAAATTCTCTAAAGTCTAAGTTATTTTAATATTGTATACTTGCATATAATGTCTGAATTAAAATTTGTTACTATATTTATTTGTTAACTTATTGTTAACTTATTGGGTCTTTTGTTGTCTTTTTTAAGAATGAGCTAAAAAAAATAAAAAAAAATAAAAAAAATACAAACAATCAAATAAAGTATGTATGAATTTATGGAGCAACTCAAAAAGTAGGTATTATATTATTAAGAAGAAATAATTTGATCCATTTTTGGATTCTATTGTTTACCTTATTTTGTATATTATAGAAAATGTCATTATTTTCACACTTTAGTTTTATGTTGTTTTTGCTTTTGTTTTCATTTATACGAGTATAACACTTTGGAACCATGGAACTCATGTATGTTACATTGTTCGTTAACTTATTTTAACAATATGGGAGTATGGAAATTATTGCAATTTTTTTATTGGATTTTATTTTTTATTTTTATTGTAGTTGTTGTTCGTTGGTTCCTTAGCCTTTCAGCCTTACAATATTAAATTCAGGGATTATATGTTATTTTTTAGTGTATATTTTTATTAAAATTTTATTTTTAACGAATCAATTTAGTTATTCACTTTATTTAACAATTTATATATATATAAAAATATATATTATCATATATATATATATATAAATTTAAACTAAATATAAGTAGATATAGAATACAGGGTATCAAGCTGTAGTGCTAAATCTTCAGTGCACAATAATTAACAATGTTACAGAGAAGGACGATGATATGATATGATTATTGAACAACAATTTATGAAAGGATGAAGGTCAATGAATGGAAGACTAAATTTTTTAACGTTTTTCTAATAATTGAAAATTATTATCTTTTAGATAAGATGATTGTTGAAAATTTTTTGATAAAACGCAAAGGACCTACTTAAGAATCTAGTACTATTGTAAGACGAAACGCATGTCTAGTTAACTAGAAAAACGTTACGTCGAAAGACTTACGCCGCAAACAACGTTTGTAAATAGGACACAGGACGCTGGAAGCATCATCGATCCATATTTCTGCTATTTTATAAAAGTAATGCTGAAGCTGTACAGTAAATAGTGCTCTTTACAGATCGATAGTCAATGATTTTTAGTTTAAAAATATGAATAGTATCGTCCCGGAAGTGTTTTACTTCTAACAAGATCGTGCCACACCTTATACTACTACCGCAACAATTGATTTATTGAAAGAAAGATATTCTAATAACATTATTTCGAAAAAGGGTCTAATCAATTGTCCTCTGAAATTATGAGAAATAACTCCACTGGATTAATTTCTTTAGAGTTATGTCAAATCTTTGGTTTATGGTGATTAACCAGAAACAATAGACGTTTTGAAAGCCATCATAACCCATGTTAGTGATGATATAAGCTCTAAATTACTCGAAAAGTGGTTTGAACGAATGCAGTTCCTTAAAACTATGTCGTAGCGGACATATGCCCGAAATTATTTTAAAAACTTAAATATCATAAAATTATCTTTCAAATAAGACAAAAAAGAAATATTTTATGTCCTGTACGGAAATCGAATCCGCATTCTCTCGGTTAATCAAGCAAATGTTTGCCCACTATACCGACGAGGTTCCTTTTTCAATTTCTCAAGAATAATTTTTTACAGAATTAAAAAAATTTTGATTGATATTTAAAACTCACAGAAGATTGTTTTAAAATTTTCAATAGGTAATAAAGAATCGATCAAAGAATAAATCAGAAGTTGCCTAGGCAAAGGAACATTTCATCTAGCTGATAGCCCCAAGTCATGCAATAGGATGAAACACATCCAATTATTAACTAGAAAAACTTTTCTTAGCATTTTGATCTAGAAGCAAGTAATGAAACTTATACAAATTTTTAAATCCTCAAAAATTTTTAACAAACCTATTGCCCTAAAAAATCTCTTCAACTGTTCCATTTTTAAGGTGCTATCTCTCCAATCATATGACACCTTGTATGTAAATAACTTATTCTTAATGTGGAAAAAATAATCAAATCAGTATTAAAATTAAACCAAAAAATCCAAAAAAATAAATAGTGTTAACTTCATATAACAAATATATATATAAATAATATATTTATATTTAATATAGATACTTTTTATGTACATATACTCCAGAAAAAAAAATATTGTGTAGGTAGTAAAAGTTATTGATAAGATAAATTTTACAAGTCATGAAAATAATTTGATAAATAATGCATTTTTACATTTACTTTAGATTTTATTTTATACATTTTTTTTATTTTAAGATTTTCGATGTAAATTCGATAAAATAATTTATTTATTTTTTGGTACTTTTTTAATTTTTTTTTGATTTTTTTTTTTGATTTTTTGGCACATAAAATATCGATAAATTTAGGTTAATAATATGGATGGATGAACTATTGAACTACATTTTTAAGATTATAAATTGACTGGATCAATTGAAAGGTCTTAAATAATTAACTTTTTTTTTTTAAAAAATAAAAAAAAAAATTTTCAACTAACATATTATATATTGAATATATAATATGGTACATATGTAATTTAGTGACGGGAAATTAATGTGAAATCATTCTTAATTTGACAAACTGTTTTGCTTTAAATTGTTTTATTTATAAACATCAACCAAAATTGCAATGTGTTATATCGGAAGAAGAATTTATTAATACAATTTTAGTATAAAAGAGAAATTTGTATTATTTGTATATGGAAAATTTAAAATTTTTGCATTATATGTGATCTTTTTTTGGGTAAAATTTTCTGAGCAGTTGATTATTTCAATAAAAAATAAGAAGCTGCAGCATCGTAGAAAATATACATCCGGTTAAATTAAAAATAAAATTCTGATGTTTAATATTTTGCTGGAAACAACTTGAATAATATCTAAAAACGTAGAAATAAATCCAAAATGGATTGTATAAGCTTTTCTTCTTGCATAATATATGGTTTGTATTGTGAAGTCTCGTTATTTTTTATATGTGAGCTTCCCCTTCCTCTGGTCTTATTTGGACGATCTGCGAAATCGTTCTTTATTTTAGCAAAAAAAGAATTCACATCAAATTTCATTAAAATCGGTTGAGATTTCGATGAATTATTGAAACTTGCCATTCTCTAAACTCCTTGATGATCTACACCCCATGATACTAGAATCAATTTATAAAAACTGCTTTTCATAGGTAACATAGTCTAGAAATCAAATTTGAGCTCATTAATACGGTTAGAACATGTGATTTCTCGAAAACCTTGTGTTTTTGTATGGAAGCATTCGGATACCGTGATTCGATTTAGACTTTAAGCTTTTGTAAGGACGGAACAAATTCGATCTTATTTTTTACCGACGAACACCTTATAGTTTATAACCTTTTCTTCTAAACTATATGTACTAAAGAATAGCTAAAACTTTATATAAAATCTATTATTAATATCTAGAATGTTCTAATTGGCACCATTAAAAATGATTCATTAATCATTAGTTGGTGTACTTTGCCAAGACTCAATTTGTATAATGTAGCCCGCCTTCAGGACAGTCCAAGTGCTACTTTATACTTTCCTTAGAGTTTTTAATCTTATTTATCTACTGTTTTTAAGAAATGATACTTCCTTTTTTTTAACCACGCTAACTAAGCACTAGGAATGGATTGCTTTATACAGATGTAGGTTACGTTGGAAGCTCCCCCTTAAAAAAATAGGAAATTAAAGGGAAATTTGGATATGTAATAGGAAATGAACCTAAAAATATAAATTTTGAATATATGCAAATTGCATTATGAAACGTTATTGACAGAAGGAAATACATTGCGGATGGAAGCATATTTCACATCTTAGCAGTCTTCACAACAAATGAGTTTCCATACACGATTTAAAACATCTTGCAGTTTCCACAGTGCAGATGTAAGCTATGGTATTATGGTATTATGGTATTATTTTCCAAATCGTAGTTCAACTCAAAAGAGAAATAAAACCCCGGGCTCTATCATTCAATTACTATGAGAAAAATGACCCCTTCAAGTCATCAAGGCTTGAGACTGATCCAAACATCTTTTTATAAACATTTTTATAATAAATTCATTAGAACTCTTTTATATATAGAATCATTTTCAATTTGTTAATTTTTTATTGAATTAATTGCAGTACCAAATGTTTTAAGATATTTAAATTATATTCTCAATATACAAATTAATTAATTAATTTTTGAATCATCGCGGACAATACAAGTCATCTAAAAAACAAGTCTAGGAAATTTGCTCAAAAAAAAAGACTAACTTTAGTATTCCTGTTTTTTAAAAAAAAAAAAAAAAAAGAACAATTTAATTTATTACATAACAATATTATTTGACATGATAATGGGGTCGCGTGCCATCTTTACTAAAAAAACGAGTAACATAACATAATTACACAGTATAACAGCAGGTCAACATAATTTACCTTTTCATAGTTTATCTATATATATTCACTGTGTGTTAATTCCAATTAGAATATATATTAATGCATTTTAAGTAAATCCATATAGATGAATATTTATGTTTAATACAATTTAAATTTAGATAATGAATTTTTCTACCATCTTCCAAAAAAAAATTTTAATATAAAACCATAAAACACGCAAACAAATAATTTCTAAATTAAAATTTTATTAAAAAAAAAAAGTTGATAATCATTAAAAAAAAACAAAGAGTAAACAATAACATTATATGTGTTAAATCCCCTTATATATATTTTTTTTGAGTCTAAACACTCTTTTCTAGGCACTTAAACTATAGACAATATAAAACATTTGCAGAGTAAAAGGGTGCAAAATGCATTCCTCATGTCAAGTCATGTGGTCAAATAGATGACCAGTATTTGTCTATACATTTTTACCATATTTAGTAAAATGCTCATCCCAAAAAAAAACAAGTGATGAAAAAAACCAAGGGTTTTTAAAAAAGCATATTTTCAAAATTATATTGTATTGCATACTGAGCTTAATTTTGGAAATACTCTTATATACACTGGGGACTAAGTTTCTGCTTACTTATAAAATATACTGCTAAAAGTAAATTTTGATTTTTAAAGTTCTAATAGCCCTTCAATAAGGAAGGTTGCCAAATTTCTCAAGGATCTAACTTCATCTAAACCCCCCTTCACCTCCATTTTTTAAGTTCTAGGAATTAAATTGTAAATTCCCCAAGTTACTGGTGTTTAAAAATAGCAAAATTTAAATTTTTGAGCCCTTATAGCTCCTAAACATGGGGCTTGACAAAAAAATTTTGTTAACCGACTTCTACTTATTTCATAGGATCTAACTACTTCCAAAATTCAAGACCCTAGCTTGAACCGTTTAGAAGATATGTGTGGCCAAAAATTTTGCAAAAATTTAGTTTTGAATAATGGTAAATTTTAGTACCGTATTGCAACCCTAAACATTTGCCTTTTAAAAATTTATAAAGCTTATAAAACCAGCTATCGTTTGCCGTTCAGATTGAAAATATATATAACACAACTCTTGTTATAAAAATTTAAATATAGGGCTTTTTCTAACTTTGTGGGGCTGTAGCCCCGGAACAGGTGGGGCTACAAAAAAAATTCTTCTACGAAATTATGTTTTTTGCAATACCAACTCGTGGTTAAAATTTCTTTCTCTATTTCAAACGGTATAAAAATTTTTGTAAACATACGGACGGACAGACGGACGGACAGTGTGAAACTATATAGGCAAATTTTTACAAAATTTTTTGAAAATGAGTTAAAAATTAACAAATAAAAATTTGAAGCAACTATTTTTTGTTGTACCATACCTTATTTTACCTTATTGTTTTTCTTCACCTTTTTTGTTGAGTATTTCAAACATTGTTATCCTTTTCTCAAATGCATTTAAAATATAGTTGGCATTATAAATATTTACACAAAAAAGTATAGTCCTGTATATCATTTATATAATATTCCCCCTCACTTTTTTTTCTTGAATTTTTTTTTTTTACTTATTTTTTTTACAGGTAAATCTATTAAAAAGTACAGGTAGGTAGGAAGGAAGGTAAATACACTATTGAAGAAAAAATAAAAAATTATGAATATACGGGACAACAAGGTGAAATTGGAAGAATTTATAATTTATTATAAATGTTGCATTTATATACGAACATATACATAATAAATATATATATATATTTATAAGAATGTGCTATTTTTTTTATGCTGGCCTATCGTTAACACTAAAAAGTCATAAAGGTAGCGTGTCATCCATTAATTCATATTCAATATATACCCTATACATTTTGTAACAAAAAAAAAAAGTTAAAGTACAGTGTTGGATAAAATGATAAGTTATTTTTTTCATAGATCTTCAATTAACAAAAATTAATTTTAGTAAATCTACTTTGGATAGATGTCAAAGTTCGCCTGTTCAAAGTTTTTTGCAGAATATCTTCTTGAATTTTTGCATAAAAAAAATCGTATTGTGTCAAATGGACAGAAATTTTCCAAAGATACCTAGTGCAAATTCTCAAGGATCTACCCTTAACTAAAATGTTTATTCCAGGAATTAAATTAGGACTTGAACCAAAATTCAGATCTTTTAAAGTATTTTATAGCCTAAGAAGAATGTTAAAAAATCAACAGAAACTTTTTAAAATAATAACACATATGAATTAAAACACCGTTTGACAACCCTATACGTATTATACTTTACATAAATTAATAAAGTTTATAAAAACTGTTGACGTTTGGCTTTTGCTTATTGGAATTTACCCTTAGGATCATATGACTCACCAAATATTACAGTTATTTTTAACTATTTTTATAAAACTAACTCATGGTTAAAGATATCCTGGAATCTAGTGAGCTAGTAGCAGCACCTATTCCTCGTGCGGGAGGGGGTGAAGGTCACGGGCTGACTAGAATAATGAAAATTGTTTGAAACCTGTTAAAAATATGCATATTTAACGTTTGGCTAAAAATTATATTATAATATTTATATTTATATTACATAAAAATTATTTTAGATGAGTAATATTCCTATATTGAAGTATTTTAGTCAGTTTTGATAGATCATAAGATCAAAAATTAATCTAAAATTATTATGGTGATATGTCTCACAGATAATGGTGCCCAAATTCAGTTTGGGCAATATGTCCCATCAGAGTGGAGAAGTGTCTAATGGCACATCGCCTACCAAAAAACGTTTTTCCATGACTTTCACTTGTTTACGATATTTGTCATTAGTTAAAATTACATTTCTTTAATTTAAACGGTGTAGATGTTTTTTCAAACATTTGTACGGTCGAACGAATAGATGGTATAGCAACTATATATAGAATTTTTTTTTAAAATTTATTTTAAAAATGTGCTAAAAATCCAATCTAATAGATTACAAGATTTGCAAAACGCACAACATCTTGCACTTCGCATTCCTCATTTGAAATCTACTGGATCTACTACAAAATACGAATTCTTATTAAAAACTTTTGTTGACAATTCTAGAATATTCCATACATAAACTTTCAAGGAATAATAACTTGTAAACGAGATTAAATAGTTATTGTTAAAAAAAATTTTTGTTCAATACTGTAGTTTTTTAATTGTGTATATAATATGAATTTATAATCATTTATCGTTCGTTATGCGCTTTTGCTCTTCTGTCATTTTTGTTGTTAAATAATTTATTTTGACCCCAGTAAATTGCATTTCCATATCCTTCGATATCGGCTTTTTATAACGATGTTGGGTTGTCGTTAGTTTTTGTTTTATTTTTTTTTTAGCTGGACTTCATAAATGTATGGATTGAAGAATATAGTCGCGCGGTGAAATGATAAAGTCTTACAAAAAAAGTATGTTGTTTTTGTTTTTTGTACAGTCATTTTTTAACTATTTTAAGGTGGTATTTTTTAAAAAGAAAACAATAAAAATAAAATATTATAAACGAAAGTTTATTCTTACTTACGCAAAAATGAGTTATTAATGAAAAAAATTTTTAAGGCAATAACAATAAAATAAAAATTTAGTTTCAATGTAACAAGTTGAAATATTTGCCAATATGCAAATAAAATAAAATCAGTGGTTCAAATATAGTAGTAAACAGGGTGTTCAAATATAGTAGTAATGAAATTATAGGAACTTAATAATTTTAGGCAATTTCTTTTATATCAAACTAATATAATTTCAAAACCAAGTAGTATATATGCATTTAATCGATTAATTTAGTCGATTGATCAAACACCCAGTAAACAACGAGGAATTATAGCACGGGGTTTTCAGTTTTTCGATGATTTATGCTTTTTTTCAGGAATATAAAACTCCTGAAATTAATAAATAACTGAAGAGGGAAATATAGTATGGACACGGCTTTGTGGCACAGTGGTAAGAGTGCCGACTTTCATGCGAAAGGCCCGTGTTCGAATCTCAGTGAAAGTGAAAATACTTTTCTGGTTTTCGACTAGACTCAGCTACCATTCGTCTTTGGGTTCAAATTAATGGCTTAGTCAATAAATAATAATTATATATTTTTAGTAAAAAATACATTAATATAACGATATAAACAAAGAGGTTCGCCACAAGTGCTAAGCACTTCTTAGAGCCTGTGAATAATAAATAAATAAAAAAAAAAATATTCATTTAAGTTCTACATTTCTAAAGAAAACAATTTAACAATCCCCACATCAAATGTCATTTTGAGAACCTAATCAGCAATTATATTGTTTTATTTATTTTAGGTTCACTCGGCAGTTATATTCAGCAATCAAAATGAAAGGAATTGCCAAAGTCATCAGCCTTTCGATTGATGAGTTTTACTTAAATTTTGAAAAAAATAAAACAATCAAGAAATTATATTTTTGTAAGCGTTTTAAATTATTTATAAATAATCCCTTACCAAATGCAATGTTATAAGCGAGTGATGCAACCTGTATTTTATAGGTATTCCAGGTATATATTATTTTATATTATGATATGCAGACCAACTTTATGAAACAACTCCACTGATTGGAAAAGCTTTAAATATATTATGCAGAACCAAATTATTGATATGAATATTAGTTTGAACGCTAAAGCAGAAGTAGATCTGAAACAAGAAGGCTTTATAAACCTAATTCCAAAATTTGTATGATAAAAGGAATATGTGACTAACGCCTGAAAACTAGTTATACTGATAGCTGTTCCAAAACCTGAGAAGACTAATATTCTTGCTACCGATAATGCCAAAACTGTTTGAAAAATTATTACTAAAAAGGTTGAAGATTATTATTGAAGACAAAAATCTTATTCCAAATCACCAATCTGGACTTAGAGGGAACCACTCTACAATTTAACAAATATAGAATTAGAAATATTCCAGAAAAAGCCGCTGGAGGAAAAACAAATATTCCCGTGAATCTTCTAAACGTAGTTCAGGCATTAGATAAAGTCTGGCATATAGGTACAATATGCAAGTTGAGCAATTTGCTATCACCACCATATGTTGGAATACTGGAATCATACAATTCAGATAGATTATTTCTTTAGTATAATGGGAAGATGAATATTCATCTTTAAAAGAAATAAAAGAAGACGTGCCTCAAGGTAGTATTTTAGGATCTATGTTCTATTGGAAATACGCTGGTGATATACCAGTAGCAGAAAATGTAACTATAGCAATATTAGCTGCCGAGTACAAAAGAGATGACGGTTTACATATTGATTTAAATGTCCCTAAAGTTATAGATGAAATGAAAAATGATGCTAAAAAAATTGGAGCATATCTAGTACGACACATACATGGGGCTCACAATCTCGAAAATAAGTTCTACATTGAGCACAAAATATGGATTTCTTTCAAGAAATTCCATATTTTTCTCAAAAACTAAAATTAAATGTTTTTAAAATTAAAGGTAGGTCCAGTTTGACTAGTTTTAATATGTTATAAGAAAATTTAGGTATTTTTTGGGTTGGATTAACGATTCGCCACTACAGCTAAGAAAAAGACGCTTATTTCCATTGTAGTAATGCCCTTCGTCAGATTTTAGCACCTAGAGAAAAAAAAAGTTATATAAGCTATTATGATACAAATTAAAAATTACATTTTTTAAGAGATATGATGTGACCAGTGTTCGAATCTGAGATTCTTCGATTGTTTAATTATATAACGAAATAAAATCCAAACCTTAAGTTTATCTCTTTGATGTTAAAAATCAAAAATTTTCTCGAAAAGTTTTAATGTAAAGCTTCTTTTTTAATTATACGTTATATTTTTATCCGAATCCGAAAATATCACCTTCCGATGATCGATAATCAGCTCGTTTAAATTAGCAATAAGAAATAAGTAGAATCATTAGGTATGATTGAAAAAAAATGAAAAACAAAATTTTATTTTTATTCTGAATAAACAAGATTACCTCAATATAGAAAGACGAAAAAAAGTGGAATTGCTCTTGCCAACTATCAGATATCCATAGAAATAAACTATTTTATAATGTGTAAAATACAGTATGCCATCGCTTTATAGTCAATAATTCATTTACAAATACTAAATTTTGCGGTTTCCTTTTATACGCCTCCAGTAAAACGCGTGCCCTGTTATCACAGTTGTTTTTTTTTCAATTTTAAACTTCTAACAACGAATAGATTACTTTAATAATTTGAAACTTTACAAAAATCCCAAATTCTAGTCTTACAATTTTCGAAGATATGTGATTGATTTCAAAAACTTTAAATGGCAACTCCATGAAGGTATGAGTCGTCTTCAAGAAAAAATTTGGTCGAAAACACTTTAAATGAATTTCGTGATTATAATTATAGGTTAGTCCTTGAACCGATCAAAAGTTTCAAAATCCAAACCCATGGGTTGATCTCCCTCATATGCAATCCCCGCTGTTCTTTCATTACTCCATAACCTACAATATACATTTCATCAAGATAGCTCATCAAGATAGCGAAATCGATTCTGGAGGTAACGCTGATCACAATTACATATACTTTTCCATAATATCAAGCTTGCCTCTCTTTTCGGGTGTTACAAAATCCATACCAAAGTCAATATACCCTTTAACCTATTTTTGTTATATATCCTATATAGCCTTTTAAACTTTTGATGCTACTCTCCAATCCATTCAACTGAACCCATATCGTTATACTAAACTTAAAACGTTCCAAACAGAGTAGCAAATTTAAAATACCCGTGACAATCATTCACACAATGAAATATAAAAATAAGCTAAAAGTTAACTTGATGATGAGGTTGCCAAACATTAAAATAAAAAAAAAAAACGTTGAACTAAAATAAACCTTTGGTCAGTAATATGTTTTTCTTTTTTATACCCGCGCATACATATATGAACATCGGGTATATTAAAATTACTCCTCCGTTTGTAACGCATCGAAATATACGAGCTAGATATAGTGTCAAAGGTACGTATCGAATCAGCATGAAAAAGTGAATCGATCTAGCTATGTGTGTCCGTCCGTCCGTTCGTCAGCACGATAACTCAAAAACTATAAGAGCTAGAGTTCTGAAATTTTCACAAAGTAATTTTTAGACAATTTGTAGATTCCCTATTGTTTTTGGTTAAAATCGGACAAAGGCTTCGGGTAGCTGCCATACAAATTTTTCGAAATTATATGAATATTTTCAAAATTAATAACTAAATAGAAACCAAATATAAAAAAAAACAAAATGTAGTTAAATTATCAGTCGATTCATGGTTCAGTGGTTAGGACATGTTACTTGTAGCCAAAATGTCTCGGTTAAAATTCAGGCTAAGGAAAAATTTTTTTTTTTTTAAATTCATTTTTTGTTATCTTTTTTCTTTTTGATAAAATATATGTATTTATTTTATGTATGAAAAATTTTATTTTAAAGAAAATTTCACAGAAAACTCTCATTTATATTTTTATTATAATATTTTTATAAAAAAATTCAAAACTGTTATTTAAAACAAACAATTGATACCATAGCAACTACAATTATTAAATACAATTATTACATACAATTATATAAAAAAAAAAATTAAGATGAATAAAAACTCGTTTTGTAAATAGATTATTAATTGTTCTATGGTGTAGTGGTTAGGACATGCGCCTAGTAGTCAAAACGTTTCGGTTCGATTAGTGCCTGGGGCAAAATTTTTTTTTTTTTTAAATTCATCTTAAAACTCTCATTTATAAATTATTTATTTTTTTTTAATACATTTTTAAAAAAATTCAAAACAATTGATACCATCGCAACTATAATAATTTAAAAAAAAATTGAGATAAACAAAAAGTCGATGGCTTAGTGGTTAGGTCGTCGACCTTTTAATTGAAAAGTGTGGGTTCGAATCTCGTTCAGAGCATATTTTTTTTTTAAATTCATCTTTTTTTTTAATTCATTTTTTTTTTTTATTAATTTTTTTTGTAACTAAATACAAAAAAACAAATATATTGAATTTTCTGTCAAACAGTTCAATTGCAATATATGAAATTCTTATTTATTTAATACACGCACGGGTATCTAAAAGTTTACAAGGGCAACTATAATCTTCCTCGCTTCTTTTTTATTTTAAAATTCTTTCACCTTGTTCTTTTTTTTTTTTTTACTTTTTTAACACCTTTTCAATGTCCATTTCATCTTTTGAATAGGAACTAAATAATATTTTGAAGGGCGGCTTGATCCTTTTCTTATACGTTTTTGTTAATTGTTAGTATTTAGAGGAAAAAAAAAAAAAATAAAATAAATCAAAATTCAAAAAAAAAGCAGAAAAACACCAAAGAATCAATACAATTCATTGCTAGATCATTTTTCAATTTTGGACATGATTATGAAAACCATTTAAAACCATTTTTTTTTTTTTTTTTTTTTTTTCGCAAAACAGAATAACACATTAATAGTTAACTACAAATAGAGAGTAAAAGAGAAGGAGTATTAAAATTAAAAATTAAACATAATCTAAAGTAACTTTAAAAAAAATAACTTTGTATTTCTATGATGATGTACGATCCTTCAAATGAAATATTAAAATGGACATTGAATATTGAAAAACAAAAGGTCAGTTTTTATTAAAAGGTGTTTAAGTGATTTTGTAAAAATTTTTTAGTGGATCATTTTCATATAGTTTAGGATTGATTTTTCTTTTTCTTTTTTTTTTTTTCCTTTAGCACATTTTAATTTCAAGTTCTTATACTTAGCTCTTTTCAGATGTCCAATCAAATATGATGATGGCAATTGTTTTCTTTATTAGAATAGACTCGTGCTTTATTTTATTTTTATTTTTTTTCATTTACAATTTAAATATGGGTATCACTTTAAAAGATGATTATGATTATGATCCTATATATTGAAATATGATCAAGAAATGCACCTTGAGATTAATCATTAAAAGAATAATATATATATATATATATATATATATATATATATATATCAATTTTAACATAATGTTTAATGTTTTAAACCTTTTTTTTTCATAATGACTGTTAAATATTTCATTATGTAGATTTATTATTAAATATATATATATATTGGATTCATTATTGATTTATATATTTACATGCATATATAGAGTCATACAGTACCTTTTGTGTCAGAGTCCACCACCATATCATTGATGGCAGGTGATTTTTAAAAATAAATTGATTTCTTTTACCTGTTCACGAACCCAAAAAAAAATAACAACAAGAAAATAATATTTTAAACTTTTTGAAAATAGATTGTATATATATATGGATATTGGCAAAACCAAAATCAAAAAATAAAAAAGGGTTTGGCACACTCGTCATATTTTTATTTTTTTTTAATCTATCCATACATTCATCAATATCCATATTGTCATCATTTTACAGAAATAAGAAAAAAAAATTTAAAAACTTTTCCAATATATCTGACATCAAAAAGGTTATTACCAGATGGGATGGCAAAAAAAATTAAATTGAAAAGGAATAAAATTTATTAAAACCAAATATGGTATATAAATTTAACAAAAAAAAAAAAAAGTAAAACAAATGAAATAGTAAAATATAATATTTATAAGATACATCTATATCGATAAATATATTAGTAATTATATTTGACTTATATAGAAAGATTTCTAGTTTTAAATTTTCTTACATAAAAATTCCCTACCCTTCATTAACAAAAAATTCATATATTTTTATATTCATTGTAAGATGTTCAGTTTTTTGATCTGGATGCATCTATATTAAATTTTTAAATTAAGATATACAGTAATGCCCAGATAAATACTCAAAAAAGTATTTCGTAAATTTAAGACAATTAACAAAGGACAAAGCTCTAAAAACCCTATTTTAAATTCCTCGACCAGACTTTTATACAATTAAGAAAATCATAAATATATATGTGTTTTATGTGTTTATAATGTGTTTTACTAAAATTTAGTGTCATTATGAAAAAAAAATTGACATTTCCCTGATAACCTGAATTCAGGAGTTACGACCATATACAAATAAATTTTTACACTTTTTTCGAATAAAAAGATTTTCTTTGTTTAGTTAATTTTTAATGTTTATCATACTACTGAAACAGTACTGAATCACTACTGAAGCTACGCGAAATGATTGAAACAACAATATAGTACTGTTGCACTCTATATAGCTTTTTATACCTAATAGAGTGTTCCTTTATTCCATTCCATCATTAGTAATTAAATTTAATTGGGGTTAAAACTTAAATTGTGGAAGTTGTTATTATTAAATTTATGTGTTAAAAAATTTATGTCGTAGAGGTACCTATTTTGTTTAATTTCTCTAATAATTTTTAGCAAATAGTAAAATTAATATTAGTTTATTACTGAAACGGAATTGAGAAAACTACTTAAATTCACTACCGAAAAAGTATTAAAAGAACTAATTCCATTCACCACTGAAAAAGTTCTGATAAACTTGTTCTATTCACCACTTAAAAAGTACTGTTAAAGTACTAAAAAGAAGTAGAAAAATTTAGTGCAAAACTGATCAATTTTCCCCACTATTCATACTAAATTCAGGAGAAAAGAAGTACTTCTATTCAGTACTTCTGCCCTGATTCTGGGTTGTGTCTGGGTCAGGGTTGTTCAGCCAATTGAAACAGAAATACCAACACAACAGTAGTTATTTTAAGAGTTCTTGAATCAGTTCAAGCAGTAGATAGAAAAAAAGTTTTAGTTTTGCACTATTGAAGGTGCTTACCCGGAAAGGTTATTAATTCAGGGGGACATTCAAACGGGGATTACTGTATATGTATGTATGATTACAATAATAAATATATATTATATATTGCAAAATGTACATATATAGGAGCATATCGGTTAACCTTAATATTCTTAAGGTCTATAAATCAAGATGAACTGAAAAATGCAATGATTTAATCTGTCTTACTTTTTATTCAATAAAGCTATTGACATATTTTTATAAGGTCATAAGAAATATTAGCAAAAAAATAAAAGCAATAAAACATTTTACATTAAAAAATAGAAATATAATAAATGTAAATAAGTTAATATAGTTAAAAGAAATATAGAGAATATTTAACATTTAGGATAAGCCATAGTTTGAGTAAAAGCAAAAATAAATTTTAATTTTTGTGTTTTTTTTTTTTTTGGATTTTTCTCTTTAGATTGAAAAAAATTGAAAACTTAACGAAAGAAAAAAAAAAAGGAAAAAATTTGAAAAATTGTAATAAAAAATTTCCACGCTTCCAGGAAGATCATGCGTTACCAAATATGGATTATTTATCGCTCTTCTTAAATGCTGGTTAAAAAAAAATAAAGTTAACAAAAAAAAAACAAATAAAGAAATAAAAAAGAACCCAAAAAAAACAAAATTAATACAAAAACTTCAATACCAAATCGAATTCGAACATTTTGAACCGAATATATCAGAAATGAATATTATTTTATGGTATATTAAAATGATTTTATTTAGAAAAATTAAGGACGACCGTGAATAGTTTTTTATTATTAAAAAAAAAATTTAATGAATTTTTAATTTTTATTTTATTTTTTTTTTAATATGGTTTTAATTCTATTAAAAACAATTAATAAATTATATAATTTTGAATCATCCAACCGATGGCGTAGTGGTTAGTCCTTTCAATCGAAGGTTCTCGGGTTCAAACCCTGATCGGATCATATCTAATAAAAAAAATATAGTTTATATCATAATAGTTTAATGAAAGAAGTCCAAATGCCAAATTGGCAAAGCACTTTTATAATATAAGGCAATACTTTCAATTGTCTGGTACTACAATTAAATAAATAAATAAATAAATTTTGGATGACAGTTTGATGACAGTAATAGAAATGCAAAAGTATTTTATATTTCAAATATTTCATTATACAACCCAAAGGAACTCAAACAATTTTTGTTTTGAGTTCAAAATGTTAAGTCTAAACTGCTATTGAATATATTTGCAAAAATTATTAACTTCTCAAACTTTTCTTATATCTTGATGAATATTATTTACTATTTGTGTTTCTTAAATATATATATATGTACATATTTTTTTTTTGGGGGCAGGGGAAAATTTCGAAAGCCATCCTTTTGGAACTGTGCACTGTTTCTCTGGTTAGTGTACGACTTGAACAAAACGAAGTCAATTCCTTTTTATATACTTTTATATTTACTTGCCTGTGTCTATGGGTTTTTTTTTTATTACATTAATATTAGAAATCTGACCATAAATTCTTAAGAATTGTATGGAGCAATGGTTAGCGAAGTGGCTTGGGGTGTAAACAGATCTGAGTTCGATCCTCGTTAATTTATTAAGGCTTTAGTGTGACACCTGCAATACAAATAACTGTACATTTGATCGCTTCAGCAATAACTGTGTATCGCTTTCGAGGATAAGAATTAGGAAGGATTTTGAAATTTGAATTTGGGATATTTAGAATTTTCGGATTGTGTGGGATGGAATATTAAGAACAAAGATTTTAATGTTCTTCTCATATTTATCTAAATCGCAGACATATAAATTATCAACTTTGGGGAAAATTTTGATGGAAAATGATTATGTTTTTCCTTTATAAATGAATATGACTTTAAATTTCTAAATTCATCAGAAACAATATTAAAAATCCACTAACTAGCAGAACGGAGATGTCTAACTTATTGGAAGTGAAATTTCCAAATTACACAATATTCTTATGTTATTTAAATACTGAATATTACATGAACATGATATAAAAATACAAAATACTATAGCTATAATATCATCTTCCTTCTAAAAGTGAATTAAAAATTTTTATTCAAGAGCACTAATCATTAGTCATCATGACAAATGTGAAAAAGCTTATTGTCAAAAAAAAATTGAATATATCTGTCAAACAATTTTTACATCCGTATTTCATTTTTTCAATGTTTACTTTTTATTAAGTACATCCCTGAAATATCGATTTTTGTATTCATCTGTTTTCAATCAAATTTTTTGATTTTTTTTTTTAATTTAAAATTTTAGAGATTATTTTTTTTATAATTTTAAATTTTTTTTAAAAGGATTAAATCAATATGTCATTTTATATTAACTGGTCATTCTAATATTAAGCAATATCGATTGTTACCACTTTCAAATTCCACTTAACTTTGTACTTTACTTCAGACTTTTATTGAGTTGGAGTTGATGATGGATTTTGTAGTTGTTAATATGTTTATATCAATTGAATGTACGTTTTCACTCCTTAAATCTTATGACACGAATTTGCTACTATATAATAATCACCTCATTTCATTTTTATAAATAATTTTCCAATTATATGCGCAATTATCCTACTTATATTACAGCAAATTATTAATTTCCTGTAATATTTTTCATTATATTATTTTCTAACTTGATAAATCGATTTGTAATACAATCTTTATTCAATAACACCCAATTGATCATAAGTAGGGTAAAAGTTCCTTTAATCATTATTTTTTCATTTTTAACTAGGTGTATTAATAGAAAGGCAACTAAAATTACACTATTAAATACCAATAGAAGATTTGCACTTCAAGAATTCATATTACGAGTACAAAATAGTCCTACTACACTTTTTTAATAGATTTAATTTAATAATGTTATATATATAAATAAATAAATAAATAAAAATAAAAACATAGAGTAGAACATAAGATATAAAATTATAGAAAAAAAAAAAAATTAAAAAAAAAATAGATATAAAATTTAAACGGAATATAAACTAAATTTGAAATAAACCAAAAGATAAATATAATAAATAAAATAAAAAAAAACTTTCTATAAAAGGTTAATTTAAGACACGAATAACGATCAGTTTTTTTTTGTTTTTTTTTTTTTTTTTGTGAACCACAACTTTTTTTGTGGTAACAACAAACAAAAAACAACCAACAACAACAGCAACAATAACATTAAACAAGAAAACGACCAAATTGGTAAGTTACCAAAAGAAAGAATTGAAGAAAAAAAAAATGCAAGTAACAATTGCAATAAAAACAGCATCACCACCAAAAACTCTTAAATGAATGCACACTTTAAATGATGCAGCACGTTGTTGTTATCAGGTGTTTTGCAGCGTGCACGAATTACCCATTCTAAAAATTCACCGCGTGGAGAAAAGATTAAATTCGTAGAATGTGATAAATTACAGTTTATTTATATTTTATTTCATTTTTATTTTGGTTTATTATTTTTTTATAATTTTTTTTTTTTTTTATTTTTTTGAAAATGCTTCCGAAAGAATAATTGTTTTACTTGAATTATATATTTTCTTTTTATTTTTTAAAAACCATTTTTAATACATTGTATAAAACATAGAATTAATGTGCACCTAAAAACACGTTGAAATTACAAAAAAAAAACCCGTGTTCGAGTTCTAGTATAAATTTGAAAATCTAAAACGTTCTGCATGTTATAAGGCCTAGTCCTTTCTGAAGTAGTTTTTGCATATGGAATTTATTAGGATCAATTCTAATTATTAATCATCATCTTTAAGTGATGCGCATCACTATCACGTCTCCTCTAAAAAACAAAAACTGTCACGTCTGTGCTATTCTGTAAGACTTTTGATGGTGATGTTATTTTTTTAAAGTTGGTAGACATTACAAATGTTTTGTTTTTACTTTTAAGTTTTCGTTGATGTCAAAAGTTATAAAAAAAAAATATGAATTTATAATTTAGATCGTTTAATGATTTTATATGGATGTGTATTTTTTATGTGCATGATTTGTCTGAATATGAAAAAAAAAATTATCACAGAATATTAGAAGAAATAACTCAAATCTTAAGAAAAGTCTTTTATAGCCATACGTTATGATTAACTATGAATACAATAGCGTACGTTATGATAATCAAGTCAATATCACTTCTCAAGCTTTGGGAATATACAATCATCACTTAAGTGATATTTATCGTATGTCACATAAATATCATGTCGTATGTCAAAACAATTAAGAAAAGTCAGTATTCTTAGTTTACGATTGCTAATAAATAATAGAATTAATCAATTTTCTAAATTGCGTATTCTAATTGAGAATAATCATAAATCATATAGTAGGCATACTGTGTTCTAGAATATAAAGCAGATATTTAATTATAAACCTGAAAATAGACCTCGTTGTAGAATATAGTTATAATTCACAGACATAGAATACCATATAACTCTAATACAAAATATTACAATATAAACAAAAATAGAATTGCATCTATTTAAAATCTAAGACGTTTCTAAATTGTATGTGAAATTCACTAAGATCAATTCTAATTACACGAATATAATACCCCTGTTCCAGCATGTACCTATGGTATAGACAGGCTTCGTAGCCTAACAATTGAAGAGTTAGCACTTAAAAAAAAAACACTTCTCTTGTTTTTTATTTCCACAATCTTTTATAGTTTCATCGTGCTTAAAAGGGATACCTGTATCACGTTTAATTTATAGGTCTAAAGATAAAATTATATCAAAACCGTATATTATATTATTATAGTGATTTGTTGCAATGTCTATTTTTACTGCTACTGTTTTTTTTATTTTCAATTTTACTTAATTCACTTAAATTCATTTAGGTTTTTTGAAAGCTTACACAACAGTTGGTTTGTTTTTTTTCTTTATACATTTTTTTTTTGTTCTTTTACCAGATCTTCCTCTCATTTCTTATTTTAATTTTCATTTATTTTTTGTTATTACTGTAATGTCGCGTAACAATTTAGAATAAATAGCGGACCAAATAAATAATAAAAAAAAAAAAAAAAATCTTTGCCTGCACATTGACCTGTGCAGAGTTGGTAGATAATTGTTTTTTATCTAGTTTCCATTTATTTTTATATTTCTAAATTAGAAAATTTTTCTCAAGACTCTTTACCGCATTTCATTAAAAATGATTGAAAAAAAAATAAAAAAAAATTTTCTATTTTTGCAATTTTATTTTGATGTTTTTCGCGTGTTTTTATGAATGACGATGACCAGCTACTCTTGTTTATTTTAATTTTGTCATCTTTGCATTAATTTTGTTAAATTTTTTTTTTTTTAGTTTTTTTTGTTTTATTTTGTACTTTGATTTAATTAGAATTAGAAATAATAAATTACATGAAAATGTTACGTAAAAATACATATATAAATTATATAAAACGATAACGTGATTTAGTGGGAAGTGATTGGTTAAATAAAAAGCTTCGTTGTTAAATTAAAAAAATATTATCTTTTCCTTTTATGAGGATTATGTTTTTGTTTAAAATTTTCGTCTTTTGATTGCTATTAGTTTGTTAAATCTTCATTTTACTGGTTTTTAAATTTGATTTTCATTTTGTTATAAATTTTGCCTTTGTAGCGATTTGTCAATGCCTCTGGATCGAGCCAGTAGATCATATATCAGATGTCATTTTTTTGCATTCCATTTTCACTCCTTTAAGGTGTATAGGGCATTCAACCAAGTCTATTTAAACTAGGCTTCAGTTTCTTTAATCGTTATATTCACTAAGAAGTTGATTACTCGGCTGTAGCTATTGTATAAAATAATGTTCATTTTGTACGCCATCTATTATCCTACACAAGAGTTATTTACATATTTATATTAAACCGTATCTTATATTACGATATTAACTATTACGAAATAATTATACAATTTTACGATACTTTTTTATTAGATATGATCTAACCGGGATTTAAGTCGTATAATTTTAATTTCTCTTTTTATCTATATTCTTTTTTCTCTTACTATTGCGCTACAGAATTAATAAAAGGAAATTGTTAGCTAAAGAACATTAAGTTAACATTATAATAGTTTGTTTTAGTTCTGTAAGTAATAATAAAATAAAAGTATACATACTGAAATGTAAAAAATAGCTTTATACGTTTTTATTATAATTTTCTGTATCTATCTTCTAACAGATTTCTTATACGTTTGGATTTTTTTTTTCTTCCTGTTCATAATTTACATTTAATCAGCTTCATTTTTTCTTTCTCCTATGTATGTTAGTATTCGTAATTAGATGTAACATGTGTAAATAACACTTAACATAACATAGGGCACGCTAATCAGCAGCAGCAGTTTGTCTTTTATTATATTTAGATAATATATCATTTCAATTATTCTCGAATAATTTGTAACCAATATTTTTATACCCGTATGACTATATAGTCCAAGGGTATAATAAATTTGCCATTACGTTTGTAACGCAGAGAAGGAGGGGGGGTAGATATAGACTCAAGTGTATGGATCGGATCAGAATCGAAAAATAAATCGATTTAGCTATGTATGTCCGTCCGTCATCACGATAACTCAAAAAGTAAAGGAGCTAGGATTATGAAATTTTCACAAATTCGTTTTTATGCAAAAAACGGAATCGAGTTTTAAATTCAGCCATTTTGGTCCACGGGTTCGAGTACCTGCCATACAACTTCTAATTTTATATGAGCATTACTCTATACCTATAAAAGCTGCGTGTCTGAAATTTTGCCAAAAGTAGTTTAGTATAATGGCCAAAGTTACTGCAAAATTTGGTTGGTCTACTGCAGAGGGTTCGAGTAGCTGCCATACAACTCCTTCTTTTATATGAGCTTTACACTACACCTGATGAAGCTGGGTGTCTGAAATTTTGCAAAAAATAGTTTAGTGTAATGGCCAAAGTTACTGCAAAATTTAGTTGGTCTACTGCTGAGGGTTCGAGTAGCTGCCATACAACTCCTTCTTTTATATGAGGATTACACTACACCAAATGAAGCTGGGTGTCTGAAATTTTGCCAAAAATAGTTTAGTGTAATGGCCAAAGTTACTGCAAAATTTGGTTGGTCTACTGCAAAGGTTTCGAGTAGCTGCCATACAACTCCTTCATTTATATAAGCATTACTCTATACACCTAACAAAGCTGAATGTTTCAAATTTTGCCAAAAGTAATTAACCGGATGATATAATGTATATGTTACGGTCATACGGGTATCTCAGAGTTGACACAGTCTACTCTACTACACTCTTCCTCGTTATATATTGAATTTCATTTTTCATTTAAAAAAAAAATAAAATTACCAACATTTCAAATCATTCAGTCAGAGTAATGTCATTTGACTTTAAATATTCCAATGGAAGAAGAACATACCCTGATTTTAAATAATCTCTAAAACGTCTTCTAAAGAAAAATTCCACAATTTCACTGTAATTTGAACGTAATTGAACTATAATGTGCTCTTGACAAGTGTCTTACAATTTTCCTAATTCAACGGTCTCCCCTTTTTATCAAATTTTAATAATTCATTCCTCCCGATCCTTATTCTAGAAGTTTCTAAAAAATTTTATAGGTTGCCAACGTTTATAAATCGAATTTATAATTTATTAGTTTAGAAGGTGTAAGTTTTAAATAAAAAAAATAATTAATAAAATATTTTAGAAGAAAATTTATTTTAATTCAATTAAAATTATTCTCGTTTTTTAATAAATTATAAATGTTTTCACCTTTTTTGAATTTTTTTAGCATATTTTAAAAGTTTATCGTTTTTAAAAGCGGTTATTGACATTTGAGTTTATTTTTTTATTAACGAGATAGATTCCTTTCATTCAAATTTTGTGTTATATGAATATGATATTCAAATATAAATTTTATTTTTATTACATGATATCCTGACTTAATACATACTAAAATGTAATATATTAATTAATAATGTATAATTTAACAGTAAATTTTTTAAGAAAAATTTCTAATAGACCATTTATGATGATATAATATAATATTTCTTATCATATTTTTATAAAAAAAACTTTTGAACCTTCAAAACTTTGTTAATATATAACAAAATATATAGATAGGTAAAATATATATTAAATACCTGTAAAATCATAATATTTTTATTAGAAAGTTAAAATGATTGTCAAATCAAATAAAAATATATATATTTAGTTTAATATATAATAGCTGCATTTAAGTTGTACTAGGTATACAAGTATACAAGAATTACTTTTTTTCAGTATTCACTATATTTAAATCCACTTTGAACTTGATTAGGAACTACGAGTATTTAACCAGTTGATCTAGTTTTTTTTCCTATTATTGTTTTTTTTTTTTTTATTTTGTTGAAAAGTTAAAGTTTCAGACTCTCTAATATGACATTTTATTATTATAAACTTAAGTTAATATATAAATCTATAAGTTTATTATAATATTAGTAAGTAAGTATATATATCGATATTAATCATTATAAACACATACCTTTATTGGATTAGGCAAAACACAAAAAAACAAAAATTCACTTCAATATCTCAATGAAGCGTAGGACAGGTCGATATATCATCACCTATTCCTTTCTCATTTCATTGATTTAATGCATTATTGAATTTATTTATGCAAATTTCATTCAATATTACTTAAATACTATATACAAACATTATACATCTATATATCTTATCTATATATATTTCAAGTCCATTTCTCTCCAATAATCCAAATATACATATATTGATTACAAATAATAATAATAATAATAATAACAATAATAATAAACAAAAATGTTCATTTTCGTGATCTATTAGCAACATTTCACTGATAATATCATAAATAACCTGCTTTTTACGTTATAGTAGAGAAACTATACTCCTTTTACAAAAAAAAAAAAAACAAAAAAATGCAAAACTGTCAAATCAATTTCTTTACTCTAAATATAAATTACAATGCAACCAAATAGGAATAAACTGAAAATGAAAAAAAAAAAAATTGTATTAATAAAATACTTATACCTAGTTATTTAAATTTTTTATATACATTAATACATAATAATATACATAATAAGAAATCAGTCACCTATAAAAGTCACCTTCAATGAATGATTATTGTTAAATGTAATTCTATTTAATTTTTTTTTTTTATATTTTTTTAATGAATTTAAACTGACTATTTTAGTTATGATAAAATGACAAAATATAAGTTAAACATTCTTCTATTTTTTTTTTTTTTTTTTATTTTTACAGTTAACAAAAAATCTTTTTTTTTAATATATCTACTTAATACCTATTATTATAAGTAGTGTTGCCACTTCAAAATTTTCAATCCGGTCAAATTTGACAGTTTGACTGGAAAACTTTTTAAAAAATTCAGTCAAAAAATCCAGTCAAAAGTTTTTAGAGTAAAATACTGTCAAAATATCGGTCAAAATAAAAATTTAATTAAGAAAGACTTAAAATTAAGTATGTATAATGAAACATGTACATAATTTCTTTGTTTAGATTGATTTATGGAGCGTTGCTTTTTATAAATTCGCAATACCTAATTTAACTAATGATATAATGTGACCATGTCGAAGATTTATTTATTTATTATTTCAGATAAAGTAGTAAAATATTTATTTCAAAATATCAAATAAAGATTATCACAAACAAAAAAAATTGTACTAACATTAATCAAAAACATTATTTCATAAATAAAAACAAAAATTATTTCATACATTAAACAAAAACAAAAATTATTTCATAAATTAAACAAAAGAAACTCTATGTAGCTGGACGGTATACATACGTAAAACTTATTGCACCAAAAAAATATATGTTCTAAAAATAAACTAATTAAAAAATTTCATCCATAAAGGAAATCTTCTTCCAAATCCAAATCTTCTTCACTATCGTTTTCGTATATATCTTTTTTACTGATTTTATTAATCACTTCTGGTGGTATATTCATATTGTACCAATTTTCTTTTGGCAAATGTTTACTTATAATCAAAAAAGCATTAGTGAGTTTAAGCTGCATTCGATTTCTGTGATAATTTTATATGTACATGTATGTATATTAAATGATTTGTCATTCCAGTATTTCTCAATTGTTGTTCGTTAACTACAATTTATAGTGGTGCGAAAAAATTCGATTAGCGTCAACGAATATTTTTAAAAGAATTTTAAATTTTTCCGAAACGAAATTATGTCAAAAGCGGTCAAATAAAAAAATAAATCAGTCAAAATATTTCGAGTTTTTTTCCTGTCAAAAAATATTTTTTCCAGTCAAATTTAACTGATTATAAGTACGGCAACACTGATTACAAGTACTTACCTGTATTGATTTATTATTATTATACATTAAATCATTGTTGCAGTGAAATATATTTCAAATGAAATACTATCTATAGTTACAAAGTGATGACAGAGAGACCTTTTGGCGACATTTTGTATATATATATATGTAATACAATATATAAATTGTACATATTGTACACAATTAAATAAAAATCAATGAACAAGCTTGAACCTAACAAACAAATCAAACAACCAACCAATGATCAACCAACACTTTGCAATTTCAATATCTGACATTCATCTTTGGAACACCTTTTAAGTTAAATTATGTGCATGAAAATAAGATGGCAGAATGGTTATAGAAAAAAAAAAAAAAACACAAAATACTTGTTGTCGTGTCTAAACTCTGATGAATGTAATTGTCTGATATGAAAAAAAAGGAGACCTTTTATTTTGCACATAAAAACAAATTCAAATGAAAAAAAAATAGTTTTAATAAAGTCTAGAAAAGGGAAGAAGGGATGCATGATGAACTAATAAAACAACAAAACTCCTAGAAAAGATTTTAAATTTTCAATTTTTCTAAAAGAGACTTTTTTTTTTATATTATCCTAAATTAAATTCCACCTTTTCCTAACTTTTTTTTTTCCTATATATATTTATTTGTTTGATCATTTCAAATACATTTTAGCACACCATATACGAAACACTGAAAAGTGTTACCTTTTTAAGATAAAAAAAAAAAAAACAAAAAAATAAAGGTGACATCTACAGTGTAAATATTTTTTTTTTGTTTTTTTGTTTTTTTTTTTTGCTTATATCTCGTCACGTGCATTATTTGGCCTATTGTTTAAGTGTTATATATTTGTTGTTCGATTAAGTATTTCAATTTTTAAAATAAATTTTTTTTTTTATTTTTTTTTATGGTCTGGTATCATCAAACTTTGAACTATTGTTGAGGTTTTTTGAAATTCAATTTCCGTTATTTGGTTTATTTTTTTTTTGTTCTTATTGTTTTTTTTATTTTACAGTTTACGGTATATTTTTCCTGCAAAATTTCTATTATTCCAGATGCAATTTGAATTTAATTTTGCAACATTCTTAAAGTTTTTCTTTTTTTTAAAAAAAAAAAAATACTGGGAGAAAGGATGACATTTTATCACCAGAAAAGGAAAATATATGTATATATATAGTATATATCTAAATATATATATAAATATATTAAAAAAAATATATATTTATATTCAATATGCAAAATAAATATATAGATATAGTAAATAACAGAGAAAATGTACATCTTTAATATATTTTGAATAAAAAATTACAAAAGAAATGGGACAAATTTCATTTTAAAGGGATTTTCAAATTTTGCAAAATTTAGTGATTTTGTTTTTTTTTTTCAGTTTTGTTGTAAAATGATCGGATGAAAAAAAAAAAAAAAAATCAAATTAAATGTAAAAGTCAGCGCTCTTCGTGCTAATAATATACAAAACTGTTAAAATTTGTTGTAAAAGACACGCGACACATTTGAATATTAATCATTTTCAAAAATTTGCTTGTCTTATACTTTTTTAAGCATTTTTGATGAACTTAGAATACATTTGGTACAGAATTAAGAGATTGTTTTACATCATTGCTTTTTTTATCAGTGTTCTACTTTTAATCATATTTATCTAATGTGGTTTTCGATTTGGCATCAGCTATCATTCGGCATTGGGTTCAAATTAATGGCATAATCAATAATTAATAAGTCTATATCTTTAATAAAAAATACAGTAAAATAAAACGGTAAGTAAGCACAAGAATGTAAACAAATTTAATTAAATAATATAACTCGCAGATACAAAATATCATATAATTCATATATTATTTCATATGGTATATAATAATCATATAATATCAAGAATAAGATATAATATATGTAGTTGGAACCATTGCTCAAATTTTCATACTAATCAAATTGGTATTTTAATTAATAAACGCTTAAAATTCTTTTCAAATATCCAGTGCCAAGTACCATTACTCAGTATCTATATAAAAGTACCAGTACTAAGTATCTATATAAGAAAACAAATGAATTAGACATTAACCAATTAATTTATTTTGAAAAAGGCAAATACATTTATAAAATTATAAATAGTAATCTTGAATTAAATTTAAATTTAATAAATAGAGAAAATGTTCATAAATATAATACTAGAAATTAAAAAAATATTGAAATACCTAAAGCTGAAACCACAAAGAAACAAAAATGTAGTGCTATTAAAATTTTTAATTCATTACCATTAAACATTAGAAATATTTTCGACTTTTGAAATATTTAATAGAAAACTTAAAAAATGTATAAAGAACTAGAATTTAAAAACGGGAAATCAGTAAAATTAGAGAATTCAAAATAATTATTTTAATACTAAAATTAATTGTAATTGTATAATTTATTAGATTGTAGTTTTAATTAAATAATTTCTTATACATAATATTATATATATTGTAAAATTATCTGAAATTAAATCAAATACTAAAACAAAAAATAAATATAAATTTGTTAGAATATATGAAGAATAGAATTAAATTTATAGGTATATTGAAAATTTACATTTGATGAAGCTTAACTATCTCATGTTTTAATTGTATATGGAATTCTCTTCCAATATGTACTTATAATAAAAGTAGTCTAATTAGCTTAACAGTTGACTTAACAACAAAAAAAAACTACAATACAATTTCTTCTGAATTCTTAAATTCATTTGAAATAATATATTTCCTTACTTTATTCGATGAATCATACATATTTTGAATGGATCAATTTTAAAAATACTTTAATTTTAGTTACTGCCTTAAACTATATATGAATACTTGTAGATATTCCATGATAATTAAAATATTAATATTAATAAATTGATAATAGGAAATAAATTTAAACAAAAACTACACCCGCTTCATTAAACACAGCTACAAATGAAATTCAGTTTTTTTTTTTGATAAATGAATTGAAAAAACGCAAATTTTTATATGCAATTCAGTATTAAATTGTAGAACTTTGTCCTACACAGCGGGTGAACAAAATATTTTTAATTGAAAAATTAATCAAATATTATCTTTTTTTTTATTTTAATATTCATGTTATATAATATAACCAAATGTTACGTCATTTAAATAATTTCGATTTATCAAAAATGTATAATCAATTTTTAAAAATTTCATAATTTTAGTACTAAAATATACATTGTCAATTTTATTTAATAGTATTTTTTTTTTTTTGAAAATTTCGAATAAAGCTAATAATCAAATAAATTAATTTTATGTTTTTTTTATTTTTTCTTAAAATTTATTGTATTTAATTACAAAAGTAAAATTAATTTTCATATAATAATTTACTAAATAAAAAAATAAAAGTAAAACAAGAAAAACGGAAAAATTTGAAAATGAAAGAAAAATTATTCATATAAACCACGCAAAAGTCAATTCACTTTTAAAATCTAAAAAAAAAACAAAAATTAAAAACTACTCATATTTTTCTAGATATTATTAAATACAAATCATAAAGTAATAGCAACATTTAACCACTTGACAAATTGTTATTAAAAAAAAAAGTATGAAAAACAAATTTAAGTATTAATAATAAAGAATTTTGAAATAAAAGAGGGATATTAATGTATTTTCTTTAAAAAATAATTAACCCTACAATGCCAATGTTGGATTATACTTTTTAATGTTGTGGATTTTAATTTCGAAAGCAGGGAATTAAAAACCAATAAATAGTAACAATGTTTGATAAGATGTGCATCTCAGGGTGCATCCTCTCGGATTCTCCGTAACCCAAATTTGGCAGTTCCGTTTTTTTGACATATCCATTTAAATGAAAATGTGCTTTATCGATTACAATTACATTACACCTAACTATAACAGTCATATGATGTCATTTGATATCATATGATTTTGTACAATTGTATGACTTTTCATATAACTAACTATATAATAGTCATAGCCATCATTCGATATCATTAAGAAATCATTCGTCAAGTCATAGGCATACGAAACGAAGCGTATATATCATATGATATCATACATACAAGCATACTAAATTGAAAAGAAACTAAAAAAAAGAACTTAAACTAAAATTAAAATTAATTAAAAAAATTTTAAATCAAACATAACAAGGTAAATACATAAATTTTTAATAATTAAATGTTTATGTTTGACATTTTATGCGTATGATTGGTTATGACTATTGTTAGGGTTCTGATTTTGTAGATCATAGGTAATCATATCGAATATTTATCGAAAGTTCATATGACATCATATTATGTTTATTATAGTTAGGGGTATTGTTTAAAAAGTTGGAATTTTCAAAATATAATAAAATTCAACAATTTTAACAGGTTCTTGCACTGAATAAGATGACAACTTTTATAAAATTTTTTACTATCTGCAATAAACCACAAAAAAAAAATAAAAAAAAAAAATATTAAGTAATAAAAATCAAGTTGGTCTATCCTGCATATATATTTTAAAAATCTAATTAAATATATTTAAATATATGTTTAAAACTGAACATTGGCCATAAAGGATTAAAACAGAAAATACCAAATCAAAGACACAAACCTAAAAGAAAATAAAATAAAAACAAAATATTGATTTATCTGTCAAATATATGTCTAAATGTCAATTTAATTTTCTGCTATTCTTATTGATATGTATTTTTTATTTTGTTCTTTTTCTTTTAAGTTTTTATTTTTGAAAATGATTAGTTGTGATCTAATCTCATTAATCGCTCGTATAAAAATTACCAATCGATTATATTGATCGAATAGTTATTTTATTTTATTACATTTTGTTTTTTTTTGTTTTGTATTTTATATCAAATAATAAATCGAGTTTTTTTTAATCGCGTTTTAAATTTTATTTTTTTCATTTTGTATTGAAATGTATGCATTTAATATGAATAGTCACGTCAAATGAATGAAACTTGTATTATAAAATAAAATAAAAAAAAATTCAATAGTTCAATTTAATATTTAATGCAGTTAAATAATCCTACAACACATACGTACATAATATATATTAGTATATACATATCATATCACCCACCTTTTTGATCTTTTTTTTCTTCTCATCTCATTTAATTTTTAACTTAAAATACTTTTAGCATATGAAATTGGTACTATTATAAATTATATCGTTTAAAAACTATCGAACATGAAACATTTTGCTAAGCAAATTTGTTTGAAGTTTTCTTTCTTAGAAATTTTCGTAAAACGCCTTACCTCTTCAAGATATCCATTTTAAGTTTATAAGTTATTCAAATACACTTTTATATAATACACTTTTAAAAATTGAGTAAATGTATTGACTTTTTTAGACCTAAAATAATTTTGACAAATGGAATCTGTATAAACCCTTCAACGAGATAAACAGTTTAGAAAATTATTATAACAAATGACCTAATAGGTTAACCCACCTTACGACTTCATTTTAGGAATGTAAAACTAAAAGTTCTAACAAGAACTCTATCTATATATATGTATGTAAAAGCGAATGTTTATTTTTTTGTATTTAACTTATAGACTACAAAACTGCTCAGCTGATTATCATGAAAATTTGTATATAAAGGTTTTTAGGTACGGGGAGTGTTTTTATGCTTAATTTGCTCAACCGAATCGCTAAGCTGGGGCTGTCTTGCAAGTACATATTTAAACTTTTTTGTTTTAAAATAAATACAATTAGATCAATTGACTTCAAATTTTGTATACGTGTTGCTACTCTATTAACAAATTAAGAATTTGTTAACCCATATTGGCACAATGATTAATCTATTTTGGAAACGAATTATATTCAGTTTTGCGAAGTCCTGTTTTGACACGAAAGAAAGCACATTTATGAAATTTCACCTTATGAAATTTCCGTTTTAATTTTTGAAACCAATAGCATTAACTTTAAACCTGACTGATAGCTCAGTGGTTAGAGCGGCGACTTTTCAATCGAAAAGTCTCGAGTTCAAATACTGTTAGATCATATCTAATAAAAAAAATATAATTTATAATTGATATCATAACAGTTTATACCATAATATAAAATAAATTTAATTACCACTCCTGAAAAAGGAAGGACTCACTTATCACATATGAATCACTCACTTATCACTTGGTAGAACACTGAAATAAATAAATAAATAAAATTAACTTCAATTAAAAACCCATTGAGACGTGCAGCAACGAACACCGAGTATTAGCTAGTATAATATAACAGAAATTTAATTAAGACATTTTTAATATTCGAAGACGGATTGTTACAAGAATGAAAAGAAATATAGCCGAATCTGCAAAAATACTTACTCTAAGATTTACTTTACAGTTAAGAAATTAAAACATCTTGAAAAATTTGTGTTATTATAATTGAGCACGGGATTCCATAATGTCTTACAAAATTAATTTGATGTTATTTTTAAAAGTGCTGTTGTAATAACTCTAAAGAAAAACGACTTAGCAAATTATACTCGATAATATAAAGATAAAAAATTAGAAAGACTAGTGTTTTTTTTTTGCTACAGTTCATTTATTCGTTGTTTGTTGCTTTTCTTGCAAAGAGATCTGGAGTGAAAAGTGCGTGATAAGATTTCCGCAAAAAAAAAAAACAAAAGTTGATTTAAAAATATTTTAACAAATAACACGTGCATGCTCTTACTCTGAACTATACCATATGTTTGAACTTGTTAATAATTTTTAACTAGCTATAATATATTCCATCAACCATTTTATTGATTAGGTTTTTTTTTTTGCGAAATAAATTTTTAAATTAATAGATATACAAATTGAACACGACATCGCAGGTAGAAAGTTGCTTTGCGAGCACAAAATGAAAAAACAAACAATTAAATTATGTTTAATAAAATTATGTTTTTTTATAAGATTAAAACTATAATATATACTCTCATAATTTCTAAGAATGATTTATATGAGTCTTATAACAAAACGATTTCAATGAGCTAAAATTTAAATTATCAATTATTTTGGATTTGGAATTATTAGTTGAAAGAATTTTAAATAATAATTTAATTAATTTGTTCCGGCCGCAATAACCTAACATCATAGGACTACATTTGAATTATAGGACTACAAAACTTAAGCATACGCGAATTCAATGAAACTTTAATAATAATCGTTAAGAATACAACAATATGGTTTTAGGTCAAATAGATCAACAGGTGACCTGTTGACATTTTTGACTGAAAAATGGGGTCGTTGCTTGGAAAAATATGGCGAGACGAACATAATCGCTCTAGATATATCCAAAGCCTTTGATCGCGTTTAGCATGCCACGCTACTACAAAAACTAGAATCTTTTGGTCTAGGAAAAATCTTCAATTCATGGATAGAATCTTTCCTTTCACACCGTTCAATACAAGTTGTATTGGATGGTTTTACTTCCTAAAATTTTGAAAACAATGCTGGTGTCCCTAAAGGCTCGGTCCTATCACCAACCTTATTTCTAATATTTATCAATGATCTTCTATCCATTACCTCCAATAAAATTCATAGCTTTGCTGATGACAGCACTCATGATTGCTTTTACCTTTTTGAGAGAGCAGCTGATGCTACCTCAACATCGGTAAACAATGAACGAACTAAAGTTTCAAGTTCCTCAAATAATGATCTCCAAATAATTCAAGATTGGGGAAGCGTGAACAGGGTAAGTTTTAATGCTTCTAAAACCCAAAGCTGTTTGTTATCAACCAAGCGAAGCGATCCTTTACTAAACATTTCTTTTGGCAATGTAGGTATTCAAAACTCCGAATCATTAAGAATTCTAGGCATGGAAATAAATGCAAAACTTTCGTGGAATGACCACATTTTTTCGGTCGCAAAAGATGCCGCGAAATGCCTGGGATTCTTAAGTAGGAGTAGGAAATACTTTACAGCTAGCGTGCTTATCCCATTATTTTGGCTACGGGGGGAGGTTGTTTTAGTGTAGTAAAAATCTCACACTACCTGGGGGATTAGGTTACCAGGTGCCTTTTGAAGGTTTTTTCCTCCCTTAGGAAAAAAAAAAAAAAAAAAGTTTAGCTTGAAATGTAAAACTTGATAACTAGCACTTGTAAAATCTGCATTTAAACAAAACTGATCCAAAACTTTTTTTGACAAGGACAGCCTCATACTAATACACCTTACAACTTCATTGTAGAAATTTCAATCTAAAGGTACTAGCAATATCCTGAAAGTTTACAAAAAAAATCAGTTTGTACTCAATAAATGGACACAAACGTAAAAATAAAAGGGCAAATACTTTTCTAAAACGTCAACAATTTGACGATTATCTGTTATTAGCTTTTGCATTTGATGTGCAATAAATATTTGTTCATGATTTCTGCAGTAACAACAAAATAACTTCCGATTTGCGTTGATCACAATTTTGACAATTAAACAGTTTTCGAGTTTCTATTTAACTCGTTTAAAAAGTTTATAAATTTTTGACACTTATAATTGCAGTGTTTTGACGTTTTAGAAAATTAAAATTATATTTGTCTCTTAAATTAAATTGTGTTTAGTTGAAAATGTGTAAAACCAATACTGCAAAATTTTAAAAAAATGTTACAATATTCCAACAAATGAAACAATATTCTGTTTTAAGTTAAAAAACTTTTCTTTAACAAATAAATACCAAAATATTTTCCAAAAAAAAATCTTCAATTTCCGCCATTATTAAAAAATTGTCAATTAAAAAAAATGAACACGGGTTGTTTATTAAAATGTTTCCTTCTCTCTTGGGATATAATTAAGTATTCAATCACTCCAAAATACAATATTAAATTTAATTCAAGTACAACCATTTCCTTACCTACATATTCAATTTTATAATAATCAGTCGCCATAGAAAAAAAAAAACATAATTATTTAATTTCATTCGTACAATTTTCACATTTATGAACCAATAAACAAAACACAATTTCAAAAAAAAAATTAATGAAAAATTCAAACCCTACTCTTTTTAATATAATAAATTTTCTAACATATAGATTAAAGGTACTATTTGTATTTTGAATATACATTTATACATACATTCATAAAATAAACTAACTTTCATATTTAAGGTATAACTATTTTAAAGATTGTTATGAAAAGAATAATGATGGTAAGGAGGTTGTACATGCATATAAAAACTTCTTATTTTATTCGCGCTATATTGTATGATTTCAGCAAATGAATTCCAAAAAAGAATTAAAAGAGTTTTTAAAAACAAGGGTTTCTATTATGAAAACATTTTTAATTGAGGTTTCCTCCAAGCTATTAAACCCTAAGCAAATTATGTTTTAATTTTCATAACAATAAGGATAAAATTTAGAATTGTAAAATTTGACAGTATTGTAAACTGTCACAGGAAATTGTAAAATTAAAATGTCAAATATTCAATATGAAAATGAAATGTCAATTTGAAAGCTGAAATGTCAAAAATTCAATATCAAATGTCATTTTGAAAATTGAAAAGTCAAACATTCAATATGAAATGTCATTTTGAAAATTGAAGTGTCAAACATTCAAGCTAGTATGTGATTAGAATATAATATTTAAGAAGTATTTTTACAAATTAGGATAAACATATGTAGGTAGATGGTAACACTAATGTGAATTATATTGTTGTAAAATATCACAGGTGGCAGAACATATATTTCAGTCAGTCATATTGAACTGTAAGACAATAATTGTAAAATATTAAAGTTGTTGAAATTTTAAAGGAATAAAAAAAAAAACATTCAATATGAAATGTCAATTCAGAAATTGAAATGTCAAACTTTCAATATGAAATATTAATTTGAAAGTTGAAATCGAAATGTCAAACCAAAAATTTTGACTAACATTTTGTTCTTCTATCATAAACTAGAGGATTTTTGGAAAAACAATTGTAAAGGGAAGAATAGAAGGACTCGAACTAGTTACTTAGCAATACTCCAAATTAAATATAATCTACTAAAATCAACACGAAAGCAAAAAACAAATAACAAAACCAAAAAAAAAAATAAGCAAATAATTGAGCCTAAAGCATATTTAAATAATTAGAGCCATATGACGCGTGGGTTGAACTAACACGAGACTATATAAACATATATTTAAGTATATAAGTATTATTGGATGCATGTGCATGTTGTATTTATTAGATATTTTACTCAATTGGGTATTTTATTTTTTTAAGTACTATATGAACCGAAAAGATGATAAACTAACGATAAATCGATAATTACAGCACGAATGTCGTTGTCATACTTTTTTCTTTTCATATTTTTTTTGGTTTTTTGTTATTTTTTTATGATTATCGGATATAATTTTAGAGTTATGTTGTTTTGCAATATTACTCTCTTTTTTTCGCCGCATAATAATGATGATGATGATGATTATATATAGAAATAGAAATGGTATAAAGATGATGCGCGATATTGATGGTATACAGTATTTTAAATAGAATATTAAATGGTTAAATATGTTTTATTACATATACTAAAGGTTTTTTCTTTAACTCAATGAAACCAAATAAGATAAGTTAAATTTAACCAATTGTAGTTCATTATGTTAACCTTCTTTGTTCCAGATGTCGTTTCTTTTATATTATTTAACTATTTTAGAATAAATAACTTATGTATCGTTTTTGTGATACAGTTGAATTAAGGTAAAAAAAACTTGGAAAAATTAAACTCAGAATTTTAGATCTTATTTTCAAAATAATTTTTTACAAAATTTCAAATTAATTATAATATAAATTATCAATTTAAACTAAATGTGACTAAATGATTTGTTTGTTTATGTGACTCATAAACAAACAAATTAAAATAGAGCAAAACGTGCTCAATATATTATATCAAAACTTCAATTCGCCAAAAAGATTCTTACTTGATTACTTTTCCATCGATAAGTAAGCCAAGTACATCAAACCTTTGTACCACCTGGCCTATCCTATGTTACGGGTGAGTAATCTAGTTTTATGTTACCGCTAGTTTTATTTATTGTGTTATTACTTAAAAACTTTCAGAAGCTTCAATAAAATATTGAAACAACAAAACCACCTTGTATCACACTTTTAATTTTGATAAGAGACCTGTAAAGTAATGATTAATATGGTACTTAAGTACAGCCCATTACTTGATAATTAATAGTTAGTACTTACCAGTTACTTCTCTTCTTCTGATCTCCTTAACATCTTTAAAACTTATATTAGGCCGAAAATGGAGTATAATGCACATATTTGGGCTGGTGCTCCTATTATGGCGCTGGGATATTTCGATAAAGTGCAAAATAGAGCTATTCATCTTATAAATGATTCCACTGTCACCTCAACGATCACTCCACTGTTGGGTTACTGACCTTGTTTTATAGATGTCTTATAGGGACTAGCACCTGTTCAGATACTCATCCCTACCCAGTTGAGCTAGCCAAATGGCGTAACACGGTATATGGAAATTTGTTTGTCATGCGCTCATCTCATTTATAAAACCATATTCCACCAAATGTGTTCCCCAAAGTTGATAATATATATATGTACAATTTAACCAAATTTAAGAAGAACATAAACATGTTGCTTCTAAATATCCAATCAAATTTTCCACATCCCACATAATCCAGAAATCCCAAATAATTTCCACCAAAATCCTAAATCCTTCCATATCCTCATCCCTGTAACCAAACTCTACATTCGTATTATGGGTTCCCTGCTAAAGAGGGTGTGGCTTTGGTGTGTTAAAATCATGCACTATCCAAAGAAACACCGCATAGTTTCAATGGGCAGCTTTCTAGCTTTCCATTACCTCGTAAAAAAAAAAAAAAAAAAATATTTTTGATTTATATTTCTGTGCATCTATTCCAATTCTAAATTAAGGTAAAAATAGATAGGTACTAATAGAATGGAGAATCTACAAATTATATACAAATATTATGTAAAACATTTTAAAGTAATTAAGTATCTAAAATAATTACAAAAGTAATTGAAATCTTTATTTAATTACTTTTCAGGAATTATCAAGTATATACTTGATTCTTTTTACTAGTACTCCCAATTTCAAAGTGCTAGTATCAAAAGTTTTCACTCGTAAATACTAATTATTAATTTCCAAGTAATGGTACTAAAAATGGTATTGATGGTACTTGAATTTGAAAAGTCTTTTTGATACAGTCTAAATATTAAATTGATGTTTTAAATTTTCTTTAGTTTCCTCTACTAGTAATACTTTAAGCAGTAACTCTTTGTAAAAGACAGGTTTATGTGACAGCATATTTCTAAGGGTGCGTTTATGTTGGAGCTGCAATAGGTGATAAGAGCATCGACAAAAGCATAGCGTAGAAAACTAAATACATGATTTAAATAGAGGTGTTTATATTGGAGCATCGCTTTGATCATCGTTAAATTACTTTCTATGCTATGCTTTTATCGACACACCCTTATCACATATCGCAGCTCCAATATAAACGCTCCAACATAATAGAAAATTTTATCATGAATCTATTAGTTCTATTTAAAAAAGTTTTACTATATGTTCAGTACCATATGTTCCTTTAACAAAATTCAAATTTTTCATATTTAGTAAAATACAATATATACACCATATATAAAAAAAAAACACACTTAAAACAAAACAAGAAACAATTCGAATTATAAAAAAAAAAAATTGGGCGACAAACAACAGAAAGTTTCCACCTGAGTTTGTACTACATATATAAGTATTTATTTTTGTGCTTTTTCTTTTTGGTTTAAACTTCTCTAAGACAATTGTGATGGAATGAAATGTGATAAAAAATAAAAGTGGAAAGAAGTTTTAATTTAAAATCGATCAATTTAAATTTCTAATAAAAGTTTTCTGTAATGCTTTGAAGATGACAAAGATACTCGTATGGCTCTACACTATACAGGTAGAGTTAGAGGAAGATAAAAAAAAAAATTAAAAATGTAAAAACAAAAACGAAGGATTAAGAAAACTTGAGAAAAATCTCGAAATTAAATGCTTTTCAGCCAAAGTTAAAAGATCGATGATTATTATAACAAAATAAATACAATTAAAAATTGGCAAAAAATTGGAAGATGTAGGCGATTTCCTGACACACTAAAATTGTAATCTTCAAATATCAACCAAACAAAATGAAACATATATAGATATGTACAAAATTTTTTGTTTTTTTTTTTTGTTTTATTGATTTAAGATATTTTCTATAAGATAAGTAACATTATTGTAACAATGTTGTGCAATATTAGTTACATTTTATATATAGAAAAATAATTGAAAAAAGTCAATTTTAGAAATTTAATGAAACATATGGTACACTATATTTCTCTCAGTGATGGTGGATTTAATTTTGAATCATTCATGAATTTGATATAATAATCATTACAGATTTAAAATAAAATTTTTTTTTTATTTTTAATTAAAAAGTAGGCAGAACAATAATCAATTCAAAGATATTGTTGTCAAAACTAACAATAAACTTTTCTTTTTTTTTTTTTTCCTTCATTCATTATTTTGTCAAATTTAATCGTTTGATCACTTTATTCATATCTGCAATCCTGCGTTAATGCGTTCCATATACGATATACATATATATTGCATATTTAAGAAATATATGAATTTTGAAATTTTATAATTTAATGCAATAATCGTGATTTCACTTGGTGAAATTATTTCTTCAAAAATATTTTTTTAATATATAAAGATTAATAGAGCAATTTAAATCGTGGGTTGCAAAAAAAAAACAAGAAGAAGAAGAAAAAGAAAATGTATAATTGCTTAAAAAGTTTATATTTTCAAATTAAAATAAATAAAAATCTTTAATTTGACTTTTTAAAATAATAAGTAAATAGATATTTTTCGGTGGATTATAATTAAAGATTTGAAATTTCATTGTTGATTATTATATAAATTCAACAACAATGTCAAAATTAACTTAAGATTGCAATTCTTTTAATGTTTCGTTTGGTCAGTTTTATTATATGGCGTGGAACTCTGAATGATAAACAAATTGGAAGCACTTGAGATGTGACTTTATAGACGTCTGTTAAAGATATCTTGGATAGTTCTCGTATATCAAATATGGAAGATCTATAGAAACTGCAGAAAGAAGCAACAGATTGGCCATATAATGCAAGGAACAAAATAAGAATTACTACAACTTATTTTCGAATTTAAAATAAAAGGTAAACCAGGAGAAGGAAGAAAACAACTATTATCACTGAGAAATATTAGGGAGTGGACAAGTTTCTAATTGGAGACTTATTTCATACAGCCACAAATAAAATTGAATATGAGAAACATTGCATCAACTTTAACACAAAATTAACACGCCGACATTCACAATTAATTATTGTGTTAATTTAAAATAATATTAAAATTAACTTAATATTATTTATATAATGATGTTTAGCATAACTCCAAAGTTGAATTCCATATAACTATATAGGTTTTATAATACGATTGTAAGCTAACAATATATTTTAAATGGAGGATTTAAACTTACAACCTAGAAGGAGTAATATTCTCTATATTTATTATCTACTTCTAATTTTTTTTTTTAATAAATTCTTTCCACCTTTAGCTTGACATCTAATGTCATTTCTAGGTATTTAGCTTGGCATATGATTGGTACTTCTAAATTGTTCAAAAAAATTTTTGGTGGATTTATTATTTTATTTTTTTTGTGAAGTTTATTTCCGCCAACTTGATTCATTAATTTTGATTGTGTTCATTTAATTATAATGGATCAATTTTAGAACACAATACCCGTGTATTCATTTAACAAACAATGTATACAATAAATACAATGTAAAAAATGTATAAACAATGTATAAATAATGTATTTTTTTATTAAAGATATATAATTATTAATTATTAATTATTGATTAAAATCTGACCAATGGCGTAGTGGTAAAGACGCCGTCTTTCATGTGGAAGGTCTCGGGTTCAAACCCCGGTCAGATCATATCCAATAAAAAAATATCGTAAAATTGTTTAATTATATCGTAAAAGTTTATATCGTAATATAAAATAACATTTAATAAAAATATATAAATAATTCTTGTGTAAGATTATAGATGGCGCACAAAGTTGACATTTGTGCATTCATATTTCATAACCTTATACAATAGCTACAGCCGACTTGGTGTCCTATACTCCTTAAAGGAGTGGAAAAGGAATAAAAAAAAAAAAAAAATTATTGATTAAGCCATTTTTTGTGAACAAAATGACAAATGGTAGTTGAGTCGAGTTTAAAACCAAATAAAATATCGGCATTTTCATCACTTACTACTACGCAGCCGATTAGGATGAGGATGTAACTAAGGAAATGAAATTTATACAATTTCTTGACTATTAATTAAAATTTCAAATATTTTATCATATCAAAAAAATTTTATTTTAAAATTCTGGTCAGATCATATCTAATAAAAAATATAATTTATAATTGATATCGTAATAGTTTACACCATAAAATAAAATAAATTTAATTGTCACACCTGAAAAAGAAAGGCAGATTCAATCAGTTACCACGTTGTATGTGGCAGGGGACTGTAAATAAATAAATAAATAAAATTTAATATCATAATTATGAAATAAAAATAATTATAAAAATTTAAAGTCATCATATAAAATTTAATGTCATAATTATTTCCAATCAAATAATAATGTCAAAATTAATGGAGTTAATTAAATTGAAGGAATTTAGATGAGCTAAATATTCAATTTTAAAAAGTAATTAATTTGAAGAAATAATTAAGTAATAAATTTTTAATTTAAAATTTTCCAAAAATTCTTGTAAATTTTCTCAGAGTTCCTTATTAGGACATTAAAAACCAATTAGTTTAAAGCACGTACAATATTTAATTTAAAAAATAAAATTTAGTATTCGTATTAAATATCGATAATTAAATGTTTATAATATAACATTAATTAACTCATAATATATACTGAAACAAGTGCAATTAATGATCAAACATTTAGTTATTTTAATTTCTTAAAAATACTTTAAATTTTTATGTCTTTATTTTGGGATCTTTTTTAATTTCCCACTGAATTAAAAATATTTTACTAACTTTTAAAATAAATCCAAATACAAAAAAAAAAAAAAATAAAACTAAAAATAATTTAAATAGTTTATTTTACCAAATTGAATTAAAAAAAAACCTTTTTTAGTGTAATGTTACAAAATCAATGCTGTAATTATTTACGCAATAAAACACATATCTATGACTAATTAAAGGTATACATTTTTATTTATTTAAGGTGTATTCTCTATTTTTTTTTTTTAATTTATAAAAATATTTCTATAAATTTTTTTTAAACTGAATTAAAAAAAAAAATAAAAAAACAATTTTTATTCTTGATCTTTCAGATATAATGTGTCTATATGTTGTTAGTTATTCAATTAAATACATTTTCAATCAATTTTAAAAACACATTCTATTATAAACATGATAAATTGTGATGTTATTAGGTTTTTCTTTTTTTTTGCCTCCTTTGATCGTTTAATCTAACTAATTATCTGTTAAAAATCTTTGTTATTTTATTTTCATGTTACTTACTTACTTTTTGTTACTGAAAATTTTTTCATCCTACAAAATAATTAAATTTTTTTTTTATTTCGAGTATATGGACAGCGTGTTTCAGAAACAAGTATTCATTTGAATTAGTAAGTAATATTCCATTCAACATTGAGATTACAAAGGTCATTTAAAGATTGTAGTATAAAATAATGTTTTACAAAATTCCGGTTTTACAAATCCCGCTTTTCCAATACCTTCGTTTCCCGAAATCCTGCTTTTCAATCTCTGTCACCACAAAAGACAAACTCTGTATAGCTTCATATTACGTAGTTTAAACGGTATATTAAATTTACCATTACGTTGTAATGGAGATAATATAGATATAGCCTCCAACTCAAGTGCACGGAACGGATTAGAATCGAAAATTACATCGATTTGTGCCCAACTAACTTGTGGTGTCACTAATTAAGACCACATACTATGCTATCACAAAAAAACTTTAAACATATGACAAAACAACACATTGATTAGAACACCAACTTTTCACTTGGAAAACTCTAGTTTGAATCCCAAAAAAAATTGGCACTTTAATCTGGTTCGTCAGACGATACAGCTCCTATATGTGAATGACTTCCATTCTTCTCACCATTCTTTTATTATTTTTTAAGTAACAGTAAAATTATTAAATGGTCATTTATTAATATCAACAAATAATTTTTCTTATTTTACACATTAGGCGAATGATTCCCCTGATTTTAAACTGTCTGAGTGATTTGATAGTAAGATTATCCCTTTTCATTTCCGAGGCCCAGATTCAAATTTGACTAAAATAATGGGAAAAAATGTTCATCAGGTTTTTAATTTCACTCACCTACTATTCATTATTGCTTTTAAATTAATGACACAACAATATAGTTACTTTTTCTATATATAATGAAAATAATAATTCAATTTATACTTATACCTCACAGATATTAAAATATAATATAAGCAAATAACATTCGATCAATCGATTGAAATTTTCAATAAAGCCTTGTTACCCTGTATACTTGAACAATATTGGAAATATATTAGTTTTTATCAAAGTCATTTATATAAACTTTGTTTTTTTTTTTGCTTAATTCTAAACTCATACAGCACTTTCTATTGTTGGGATTTAAAAGGCTAAAATATAAAACAACAACTTTTTAGTTCACATGCTGTCGCGTAATAGTACCACATTCCACCTTTAAAATTATCCAACCATAATAGTAGTGTAATAGGTGCTTTAATTGAATTTATAGTTTCAAGTGATTTTCAACTCATTTTTTCTTCTATTTTCTCCTATAAAAATATATATATATATTATATACAATACATATATAAGTATAATATGTACTTTTCATAACTATTATTATTATTTTTATCCCCGGCGTCTTATAAACACTATAAAAGCGGTTAATAATAAGCCATTAAATAATTCACCTGTGATTCGTAGCGCATGACTTGCGTGTTACTCTTTACTTTTTTTTTTCTTTTACTTTTTTTTTTCTTTTTTTAGTAATCAAAAAAAAAAACATAATGGTTGATACAAGTTAAGATTTAAACTGTAGAGACTACTTTTTGCTATTTCTATATATTTTTTTTTCTACTTATCTAATATAAATTTATATTTATATATATATATTTTTACTTACAAGTTATTATTATCCCAATTGCCAACTTATAGCTTAAGAGATGCTTACATTAGGATTTATTATAGTTATTTATTTGAAGATTTACGGGACTAAAGAAATTGGGAAAAAAAAACTACAAAATAAAAAAAAAAAAAAAAAAAAAAATAAATGGGATAGAAAAAAAACCAAATAGAAAAGAAAAACAACATTGGAGATGGATGGAGATCTGAATTGAAACGTGAGATGAAGTGAAGAATTGTAATATGTACGTTACGTATGTATCTGGTTATCAAAATAAATAAAACTCCTCCAAAACCAAAGAATCTTGTATATGTCTTGTCTTATTTGATCTTTTTGTATAAAAATTTTTTTAATTCCCATAAAAAAAAAAATTTTAAAGCCATAAAAGAAAAAAAAACCATAGCAACAAAATAAAACAAAATAAAATGAACACGTAATGGTAGTAGCAGTATTACACGCAGGGTTTAATCTTAAATGATTTTAATTTATTTATTTTGATTTTTTGTCTCTTTTTTTTTTTTTTTCTTTTCTATCATTTATTTGATTATTGTCCGAGAAAATATTTCAACGCAATACCACTATATTGGAAATAAGTGTTTTTAAAGCAAATTGAATTTAGTTTCTTACACTAGGGATTCATTCACTTAACAAAAAAAAAAACAATCGATTTAATAAAAACGATATTTAATTCGAATATAAATATATTTTAAAAACTAATAATGAAGATTAGTTGCATGATTTTGTTTTGTTTTTTTTCTAAACATTTTAATTTATTAACTGCAATTTGTTTCTATTATTTTTTTATTGATACTAATAAATTTAATTAAATTTTATTTTATTTTAAATATTTAAAAAAAAAATATTTGCCAAATATGTCTCATGAGATGATCATTTAGATTCTTTAATTTGTAATTACAAAATTGTTTTATATACTTATAAAACGGTAATTTACTGTTATTATTTAAACAATTAGAATAACAAATTAGAAACTATGATAGTAAATTGTATTAAAAAAATAATTTTTTATTTCTGGTTAAGAAGAAGATTAGTGTGTATTTATATTGGAGTTTATAATAAAATTATTATATAAAAGGTTCTAAAATAAAAAAATTAAAAAAAAGGATAAAAATACAAGATATAAAAATTTTTTTTAAATTCAAAAATATAACTCACAGATATAAAAAAAAAACTTATAAAAAAAAAATTATATAATTATTACAGTTTTAAAAAAAATAGATAATATATGTTATCTAAATGTTATAAAGCCTATAAAGATAACTGCCTTAGGTACTAATTGACTGAATTCTTTGTTGGATCAATTCTAATTATATCGGATAAATATTATGCTCTAAAACGTAGTTATTTCTCTTACTCTTCTCTTGCTTGCTGCATTTCTCGTATTTTCTTGCCCCAAAACATAGGTTTTGGAACAAACTTCTTGACCTTACAGTTAAACAGTAAGCATGGAAAAAAAAGAGCACTTCTAGGCGGAATTTAATGTTTTTAGTATTTTTTTTAATTAGTTAATCCCAAAATGCACAGAAGACGATTGAAAGGAAACTATTGTGATAAATAGTTAATAAGCTCTTCCTTATTTTGTTTAAGGCCTCTTTAACTTTCGTATTAGACTTCAGCACTGCTTTAAGAAGTGAAACGAGTATAGAATGCTACATTCCAGACGCGGCAGAACAGAAATATTATTTATTTTAGTTTTTATTTTTCATTTTAAATTGTCTTTTGGATTGCATAGTTTTTGAGTGCCGACCATTCATTCGAGAGATTTGGATTTTAATCACAGTATAAATGAAACAAGCTGTTATCTGATTTTCGACTCAGCTGTCATTCATCATTAGATTCAAATTAATGACTTAACCAATAATTAAGAATTATATATCTTTAATAAAAAATACATTAATATAAAAATATAAACAAACCCACAAAATGTAAACAAATAATTTAATTGAATAATATAACTCGCAGATATAGAATACCACATAACTCAAATACAAAATTATTACAATATAAACAAAATAGAACTGAATCTACTGAAAATCTAAAATGTTTCTGCATGTTATAAATCCTACATAGCACTATATCATGTTTAAATTTTCGAAAGAAAGTAGGAAATCACCAAATAAATAAACAATAAAAAACTACTGTACGAACATTTCAATTTTCTTAAATATAAATCAATTTCATTTCTTTACATTATTTTCGAAAAAAAAAAATCTAATTAAGAATCATAAAATGAAAACTTTAAAATCCTTTATTATTAGATTCCGTTTAAAACGCTTAAGAATTTTAAAGATTTTTTTTTTTTTATTAAACTTTCAATTAAACGCAATTTGTTGGTTTTTACTTCTTTTATTTATATTTTTTTTTTTCCTCTCGATGATTTGAAGAAAAACTCTTCAAAATATAATATAAACATATAAGAGTATGTATATAGCTATTAATTCAATCTACTTTTAAAATTTTATGTTATACATATATATACAAAATTATCTATCAATATAAATATGATGTTAGAATAGGACGGGAACTCTTTGTTAAAATGTCATTCAATTTAATTTTTTTTTTTTTTTTTTGTTTATTTTTATAAAAATATCAAATAAAATAACTTGAATAAGATTGAAAAGTTTCACATACTAACCATACCATTTTTATGTTTTTTATATATTTACCTTATACTTACTCTTATTTAACCTGACAATATTTTATATTAGTACATAATATATACAATTTGAGTTCAATTGTATTTGAAAATTAAAAAAAAATAAAATATATAAATAAAAAAATAAAAATTGGAATTGATCGAAATTGAATTGGACATAAATAAAACAAGATCAATCAATTGATTTATTTTGACATCTTTAGTACAGGTAGTATTTGTTTTACTTGGGGATATAGATTTTAAGTCAGTTTATTTATATTATAAAGTACAATTGTTAAAACTTTTTAGTTATTCTAAATGTCATTTCAAGTTCTTAATAATAGTATAAAATTGTGTATTGACAAGTTTGAAATGAAAGTCACGTTTATGTCTTGAAACGTCATTGTGCTTATCAAATTTGCAAAATGTCAAAAAAAGCGTAGCTATCCAATTTAAAGTTGAACTTTGGTGGCTACTTTATTATGTGAACTTGATTTGTTTTGCACATGTTTGACTTTTGAGATAATTTGTGGTGGATTATTAACATTTTTAATTGTGTAAAAAGAATTACAAAGCTTTTAATACTTAAACTTCTCAAACTAAAAGAATTTGAATTATTTAAAATATGGAAAGCTTTTGATTATGAATCTCTATGCATGAATAGTTACTATTTGTATTGACATTTGACAGTTCTAAAAACAAATGACACTTGTTATTGCTTTGAAAAATAATAAATATTAATTGAACAGAGTATTCAAACAATTTCTTCCTCAAAATTTACCATGATTCTGTCAAAATAAACTAAAAACTGTAAAATAAGTGTAAATATTTTAATTCCAACCAACAAGCAATTCTAGTTTCAACTATAATAATACAATGTATTTATTAACAACAATTTTTAATAATGTATCTAAAATTCTTCTTGAAATCCTAATTGAGCTTTTAAAATAATTTTCCAATTAATGAAAATAAATTTTCAATTTAAGAAAATCCTCTATATATCGTAAAGATATAAATGCAACGCACAGAAGGTGGACAGGTGGGTCACGACCTATCATTATACAATCAATTATTTTTATTGTTGTATATTATGGTGTATAATATGGTTAAATCGTGACCCATTATTGTATGTGGCTATCCTAAAATTGACCCAACTAACTAAATAATTGTAATTTCCCACTATTTTATTATGTTTACTTTACTTTTTTTTTTTTTTTTTGTGTACAGAGTGTTTGAGATTTTTTGAACAGGTAAACAAAAATGTCATGAAAAGCGGCCGTTAAAGAGAGGTATTTTGTTGTTTTTTCTTTTTTTATTATTATTTTATTTATAGCAATTTGTTTTTCATTCGAAATTTGTTTATTTTTTTTTTTTTTTATTTACATATTATTTGTTTGTTGTTTTTGTATTTTTTTTAAATTTATATAAATCGTATTTATTTTTTCATTTACAATTAGCACAAAATGACTTGAAATGTTCTGACGACGACAACGACGACAACTAACGACAATTTTTATAAACTGATTGATTGGCTGCTGATTTGTCTATATTTTTCCGTAAGTTTTTTTTTTTTTTTTATCATCTAGTTAGTGTTGTTTTGGCAAGTGAAGGCTATTTAACTTAACATTTGTAAAATATTTGTATTGGATTGTATATATATATATCGTATATATATGTACATATATTATACATATATATATTAATAGGCAAAGAAATTGGATGCTATTGAATTTGAAAAAAAGAAAAAAGAGAAAAAAAATTAAATGCTAATTGCATAAAAAGCGGTGGCTTATTAGCGTTTTTTATCTTTTAAATGTAATCTTTAGTATTTTTTTTTTAATTTTTTTTTTTTAATATTATTACTTTAAGAAAAAAATAATGTTTATATGGTTTTAACATCAGATAATAAGTTTAAAAATTGTTAACAATTTTCTTTTTTAATTTTTTTTTTGCAAGAATGGCCATAAAAAAATAAGGTTAGGTTATATTTTATATCATTTTATTTTTGCTATTAACGGTTTTTTTGCAATTTAATTGAAAATGTTAAAATAAATGAACTTTGATAAGTTTTTAAATTTGAATTTGTCACAAAATCTTAAAGTTTGATTGAATTGTGAAAAAAATACGAACGAAATAAAAAAAAACTGTTAACATGAAAGGATAAAATAACATTTTTGTTGAAATATTGCGCATTCATTCATATCCTTATATAGAGTCCAAAAAAAGGAAAATAAGTACCGTTTTTGAAATTTAACTATTAGTTGTAGATTATCCTATTCTAATTACAAATTGACATGCAATATATCTTATATTACTAATTGAAATCAAAATGCTTAGAGATTGAAAATCATGTAATAAGAGGCTGGAAAATTTTTTTGTGGGACTTTTCTAAAAAAGTAATTGTCTAAATAATTTTTTTTTCCAGATAAGTAGAAACTTTATTTATATTTCAAAATACTTTTTTAATTGATAATTTATTTAGAGATTAACGTAGAGATCTTGTAGTACGTAAAGAGCTTGCATAATTTTACATGTAAATTTAGAAATTTCTTTATTGGTATTGAAATCTGGAAATCAATAAAGAAAAGAGAAGTTGCAATCTGTTAAATACAAGTCCAAAGTATTATACCTATAAGCTCTTATGCTTTATATTTGCTCTTATATGTTTATTAGAATTTTCTTATAAAATCTAGAAACGTGTAAACCCTAATGTCTTAAAAACTAAAAGGAGATCAGCTAAGCCCTCTACCATACCATAAAATTACCTTCTCATTAGGATTTACATTGTGGCACATAGCAGGCAGTAAATAAGAAATATCCTGTTAAAAAGAACCATGGGAATGAGAATATATAATCGCAGTATGAAATCATAAAAAAACAGAAGATCAATTAGATGAATATATTAAATGTTTATCCTAACTAAGAAAAACATTCACAAGGCGCAAAAGAAAATATAAATTACGGACTATGAAGGGTTATCTTCGGTAATCAAATTATACTAATCATGGAAAAACAAAACAGAAAGTTCAAAGGATGTGTATTGACGAAGAACATTTCTCAGCAACTCTAACCATACGTGAACATGTTCCAAAGAAGAATATGTGAAATATTCTGGTTCAACACTTAAGTAAAACTATGGTTGTTAACAAGCAATAAACCAATAATAAATCAAATTAGACGTTAAAAACGAGTTCGTTAGGACACACTTCTACCAGGAAATAAATTAATAGTAACAATATCTTTAAATTAAAACTCCCTATAATAAACTGAAGATATGGTTAACTCAATAACACCTGACATCGAACTATTAGAGCCGAGTAGCTTTAATCAACAAACCCTGAAATCAAAATCTTCCTACAAAACCGAAACTAATTCGGGATGCAAAATGATGCCATGTGCTACAATTTCTCTAACAGCGATTAGAGTGCCGACTTCCTTCTCATTCGAGAGCCCCGTAATTCAATCCTACTAAAAGTAAAAAAAAATAATAATAATAATAATTTAGTTGAATAATATAACTCACAGATATAAAAATACCGTATGACTTAAATACAAAATTATTACAATACATATATTGCATCTACTGAAATCTAAGACATTTCTTAAATTTATACTTGAAATTCATTAAAATCAATTCTAATTATAACACAGAGCAGTAACGCCAATACTTAATAATCATTATTTTTTTATTAAACAAAAAGAATTTCAACATACGTTATAATTCTTATAAGTTTTAATGCACAAGTATTTTTTTTGTAATTTTTAATATAATATAAAATCAATTTATTTTGCAACATTAGTTAAATAAATATAATTATATATATATAGATACTAATTTTTGTTTTTCTTAAACCCAAAATTTAATATTAATAAAATATTTATTAAATTAATTCTTTAATCAAACTTGTAATCAAATTACCCAGATAATAACAGACTCTATTTAACAAACCAGAATTGAGTCAATTTTTCTTTTTAAACAAAAGACTACGAATCAAATTATTACTAATAATAACTAATAATTTCAAAAATCAATTGTTTTAAGGCTATTTATTCTATTTAAAAAACTATAATTTTCTTTCATCAAAAAATTATTATTTTTATTTTAGAGTAATTTTTTTTTTAATTTACAAAATCTTGAAAATCTATTTTTATTGAAAAATTTTGAACAATTTAACTGATTGACTTTAATTAGTATATTTAAGCTACTGTTTTATTTTCTATCTATATACCATTAATTATCATATCACCTCTCAAGTTCTGTCTGATCGTATTTTAGTATGTTTTTAACACTATTAGCAACATTTGATACACATTAATATATCAATCAAAATCAACTTAGAAAAAAAAATACACAAGACCTGCAAAAATGATTTAATATCCTTATTTGGCAGAACAACTGATTGACATCTTTGTACATCCACTTTCAATTTTCTTTTGAAACCCATTTACTAAGAATATACGTATAGGTAAAAAAGAGATAGGATATATAATATTAATTTTTTTTTTAATTTCAATTTTTCATATTTTTTTATCTTTTATACAGATTAATAATATAACATTTATGTATGTATGTCAGTATAATAATTACATAACTTAAATAATAATAAATATATCAAGTAAACAACTTTGTATGTAGATACATAATATGTTTATTTACAAAAACACCAATATATATATATATCAAGTAAAAAATAAAATTTATCTGCCTAAAGTTATCGTAATTGCAAATAATTGAATTTAATTTCATGCCGCTGTTACACTTTTTTTCTTCGTATATAATATTTTTTTTATTAATAAATCCTGTATTAACCCATTTAGGTATGAAGTTAAATTTCAAATAACTAATTTAAGTAAATAAGAAAAATATATATGTTTTTTAAAAGATTTTCTTATGTGACAACATGTGTTTAGAAATATTTTTAAGGGCAGCGGTAAGTGTAAACTCATCTGGTTTATGGCGTAGTGGTTAAGACGCCCGCTTTCAAGTGGAAGGTTTCGGGTTCAAACTCCCGTTAGGTTATATCTAACCAATAAAATATCGTAAAATTGTATGATTATATCGTAAGAGTTTATATCGTTAATTAAAATAAGATTATATTGAAAATATTTACAATATAAATCTTGTGTAAGATAAAAGATGGCGCACGAAATTTCCAATTTGTGTATTCATAATCTTATACAATAGTAATCGAGTAATTATGGCTTCATGAATATAACGTTTAAGGAAATTTAATTGACTTACTGAATACCCTATATTCTTAAAGGAATGGAAAAGATTCAGTAAGATTCAGGAAAAATAAAAAAAAATGTAAGCTAAATTATAAAATTCATCCTAAACTTCCTGAATGAATTAACTGGCGCAAAAACAAACTTGACAGAAGACAGCCGTCTGACAGCTATTGTCTACATTTAAATGTCAAATCTATTAAACTATACTTAACTTTAAGAGAATCGGTAATGACAGCAACTGAACCTGATGTGAACACCGTTCAAATTTTTTACTTCAATTTTAATATTATGTGCAAACAAATATAACAATTTAATATGAAAACTATAGTCCACTAATGTGTACGAGTATTGTACACTCATATAAATTTTTTTTTTTTTATTATTATATCGGATATCAATTTTTGCAAATTGTGTAACAAGTTTATGATTTCCGAAATTTAATCAATATTACCGAGTACCGAGTATATTATATTAGTATAGGGTTTTGCAACATTTTTTTAAACATTCAATATTACAAAAAATTCATATATAGTAGGTTATTAAATGTATATATACAAATGTACTTATCTAAGAATATGTATGTTTCTTGTCAGCATTTTAAATAAATTCAAATAAAAGTAATTTTAATAATTCTCCTTGTCCTGATATCAAACACCGTTTTGTTTTATTTCCTATTTATTTTTATTTCTGTTATTTAAATATGAATATGTTTCAGATATCTAACTTTTTTTTTTTAACAAATTTTCGCGCAATATTGCTAACTGCAAGGAATTAAAAAAAAAAATATAGCACTTTTTTTTTTTATACGTAATGTTTATACAGGTAAAATATATTTAATGGATATTTTTACAGGTTATATTTTTGTATATCAATGAAATAATCAAAAACATGTGCTCAAAATTTTAATTCAAAAAATATAAGATTAAAATTAATACAATTTTGTTAGTTTTCATGTTACAATTTACATTGAAGTATAAAAAATAAAATATAAATTAAAAAAAACAAAAAATAATTATATATATTTGAAATGTTTATTAAAAAAATTTATATGATTCGGAGTGGAGTAAAAAATTTAATTTATATTATATAAGAAATTGTATTTGATTCTTAACTTTGCACATAGTCAGAAAAGTTGGATTCACTTATAAATAGGGGCTAAGAATTAGGGATTGAATAGATAAATGAGAAGAAAACCAAGGCTGGATGGCACAGTGGTTAGAGTGTCGACCTTTCATGCGGAAAACCAGAGTTGGATCCCAGTGAAAGTGGAAAAAAACTTATATCTCATTTTCGCAGTTTGGCTCAAATTAATGGCTTAATGATTAATTAATAATTATAAATCTTTGATAAAAAATACATATTGTTTTAATAATAGAAAATAAATAATAGAAATAATTTAATTGAATAATATAACCCACAGATATAGAATACCAATTACTCAAATTCAAAATGTAAACAAATAATTTAATTTAATAATATAACTCACAGGCATAGAATACCATATAACTCAAATACAAAATTACTAGATCAAAATAATAGAATTGTATCTATTGAAAATCTAAAACATTTCTACATTTTATAAATCCTATTATTATTTCATGTTTAAATTGTATGTCGAATTCATTATGATCAACTTTAATAACACAAATATAATATGACCACCTATTCCAACATGTACCTATGGTATAGACAGGCTTATTAAGCTATAAGTTAAACAGTTAGCATTTAAAAAAAAAATAAAACACTTCTCTCTTAATTTTTCTTAAGAATTCATAAATACCAGAGCTCTAGTTCGAAAAAGCTCTACTCTACCATGTACATATAAGATTGAGCTACTAAGCGTGTATTACGTCGAAAGGGTTTTGACAAAATATTTTTAATTTCTTCTGAAGTATTAACTAGTAATTATTTATAGAACAAACAAATCGCTGCAACATTTTGTGGAGACCTTTTGTGACTTTTTCTAATGATACGAACTTTCTCCAATGATACGATTATCACTAATGATACGAACTATTTTTTTTTATCTTATTCAGATATTGAAGAGCGGTGCTAGATGCTGGTATAGATTTAATATATTTCAAGCAGTTTTGAAGATGTAAAGCAATTTCTATTCCTGCTTAAGAATTGAAGGCATTTCGTGGTATCTTTATCGAAAATATATG